>JAZGTN010000055.1:2020000-2360842 GCA_037783415.1 Leptasterias polaris
TTTCGGCTTGAACGAAGAAAAAGAGTAAATTTAACATTTCAATTATTAAACCAAAATAGTTGTTTCTACATTTTCAACTGAAAAAAATTGTATTTGGTATCCGTTAAATTGGCGCTCAGTATTTCACTTCGCTTGTTAAACTCATGGCTCAATTTCACAGACCTGCTTAAGCAAAAAGTATTCTTAACACTAAAAGTATGCTGGATACCAGTTACAGATTGTACACACGACATGGTACTTTGACTGGTAACCTTATTCTGGTAAGCATGATGTTGTTGTGCTTATCTACCTTTTGTGCTTAAAGGGAGTTTATACTTTTGGTAAATGTCAAAGACCAGTATCCTCACTTGGTGTATCACAACATATACACGAAATAACAAACCTGTGAAAGCTTAAGCTCAATCGGTCTTTGCAATCACCAGAAAAAAGTGGGGGAAAACCTTAAGTGTTTTCACTGTTTTCAAACATCGAGTTTTTGACTCATGAGATCAAAACTAATTGTTTTACCCATTTCTCAAAAACTATAGCATTTAAAGCAAAAATATTTCAAAGAGAGTTTCCCATCTCATGACCATCTTTATACCATGTAAGTTATGTGTGAATCTGTGAACATTTATATTTTTACTTTTACCAATGTTACAAAACACCCTTTTAAGCAGTTCTATGAAATTGAGCCCTGGACTCCAGTATCAGCGGAACCAATCGTAAAAGGATCGTGAGTCGTTCGACTGCTGAGTAAAACATTAATTTCAATCCATCACATTAGAACATTATTCTTAAACCTCTTGAAATGTGTGTGATTCACCTCTTTTATAACAAAATGACTGTACAGAATATACAATGTAGCGTGTCATGTCCGAGTGGTTAAGAGCATCGGATTCAAGTTCTGGTGGTTTAGTCATCTGGGTGTGGGTTCGAGTCCCGGTCGTGACGCTTGTGTCCTTGAGCAAGACACTTTGCTATAATTGCTTCTCTTCACCCAGGGGTATAAATGGGTACCTGCAAGGGTAGAGGTTGATATTGTGTTTGAAAAAGCCTTCGGAGCGCCACGGCAGCCCAGGGCTGTATACTCCCCAGGGAGCTGAGAAAGATTAAAGGAATGTTATTGGCCCAATGACCAGGGCACTAATGTAAAGCGCATTGAGACGTTATTGTGAAATGCGCTATATAAGAACTAGTTATTATTATTATTATTAAAATAATCCAATGAACATCATTTACAGTATCCAGACGCAAGGAAGAATATCTAAAACAAAACCCCAAATCATGGTTATAGACCGTATCGAATATGACGTTACCTTGCAATGTGACCCACAACATGGCGTCTGTGAGCGTGTGTGTGTGCGTGTGCGTGTGCCATAGAAATCAAACCAAGAACGCTGAGAGCAAGCGGCCATGCGGCCATATCATAGGACAGGCCGTATGCGCGTCTAAACGTGTATCAATGAAGCACTCAGCGTTCTTGGTTTGATTTCTATGGCACACGCACACGCACACGCACACGCTCACAGACGCCATGTTGTGGGTCACATTGCAAGGTAACGTCATATTCGATACGGTCTATTGGCATCACGATTTGACCCCAGCAGAGTCTATCTCAAAGGCTAGGTTCTGCTTCTGCCCTGGTCAGAATTGACCCGCATTGCGGGTCCAAGGAGCGCCTGACTAATTTTAGGGTCAGGCTAACTCGATAAGTGGTTAAGACTTGGGATTTTAACTCGGATTGTGGGTCATGTTGATCCACTTAGTGGTAATTTTGACACAGAAGTGTCAAGCCTCACGGTAAGTGATTGGAAAAAATTAAAAATAATAATAATAATAATAAATCACATTTCACTGTACCCCGTTTTTTAGTCTCTCAATTATAAGTAAAAGAAATACAGTCATACAATATAAATAATAACATTAATAGTGAAACAATGAAATAAATAAATGACAACTATAAAGCTAATAAAAAATAACACCACCACCACCACGATCAACACCAACAATACAATCTGCGTTTTTTTTTCCCTTTTTAATTTTATTTAGAAATTTTAAATATTATAGTCTTTTGAGCATTTTATTGAAAAGTACAGCAATTCCTGTCGAAATTAAGGTTTTGATTTAAGCTTGAATTTTGTAATATAATTTGTTATGGGTAGGTCACATAGTTGGTTTTTTGAAGATCATATAATTATAGCCTTCAGGAGCTTTCAATAAACGCACTTTTCAACAATGGAAGGTTTTTCTTACGTTAATTTCTCTGCAACTAACCTCGAAAACTTCATCAATATTTATAAATAGTCAGATAGATTCGCGGAAATACCAAATAACGGTTTGTGTTTTGATGATGTTAATGTTCATGGTGTGGCGAATCGAGGTCATAGACACCTTGAATTGGCCGTCATCGTTGATGAAACGTGCACGCCCCAAAGATTATCACTGGCTGAGAGTCGTGCGCAGCGCTAGACTTGATTTCAAGTCTGAGATCGCGGTTATTTCTCTGCATCAGCCACTCAAAATTCCCCTGAAGGTTTGCTATCACACGCTCTAACTCGCAATCTCGGACGGAGGTTAATCCACAATAGGGCGCTATTTCAGGCAATATTGTATTGGCTATCAGGTATAAAATAGACTAAAAACCACGATTACATACTTGGAACCAAGTCTATCGCAGCGCGTGTACGCGTGCACGTTTTCATTGTTTGACATCAAAGATGGCGGTCATTAATGAGCGCCAATCCGTCTGTCGTTTAGTATGCCTACTTGCTTGTCCAAATGTAATTTAACTCATCTCTTGACCAAAAACATAAAACTATGATTTTGTTTTCCCACGTTGCAACTAGCGGAAATTCTTTCTGTGTCATACAAACACGGAAGTTTCTACATAGGCCTATGAGGAGAATCAAAATCAAAAATTTTGACAACAAGATTTCCACAAAATGTGCTAATTTCTAGGAACGAAAAAATTACAGTTGTTTAATAAGTATGTTGTTGAATAGAGAGAGAGATAGAGGGGGGAGAGAGAAAAAGATAAGGCGATGCCACAAAATGTGACCATCCCCCTCCCCCATCCATCACCATCATTTTTGCCAACTTGTACAAATATCTAGATTTTCGTCCAGCAATATTTCGTCGAATTTCTCAGAATCCAAAGTGACGAATGATTCATCCGTCATAATGCCGTTGTGATAAACATGATCCGTAATAACAGGAACGTTATTAGCCGACATAGAACAGTCGTTTAGCGTGGATTTGATGGCTTGTTTGCTTTGCGCTCGATTCACATGAGGGCGCTGTTCTCTATGCACCTCGGCAGAAATAAGGCCAATATTTAGTTCATTGTCCCGTCTCCCGATAGAAGCTTTTGACCTCCTCCGAAGCTCTTCTTCTGCCTCCTTTTCTTTTCCCATTCCGTTTATTTGAGGCCCTTTTCCTTCGCTCATAACCATGACTTGTTCGTCTGATGGGGAAAGCTGAGTTGTGTCGCCATTGATGTCGTCAGCTACTATCGAAGTCGGAGTTAGTTTTTCACTGAATGCGTCAACCTCAAACGTGACGCAATTTTTCTCAGTTTCGTCTTGAGTTACAGTCAATAAAGCCCCACTAATGACAGATTCGGTATTGTTTGGACTTGGATCATGCGTTTCTCTTGAATTTACGTCTCGCGAGTTTAGATCTTTGTAAGACGGTTTCTCATCTGGCTGGTTACTTGGGCTGTTCGGCAACAAGGACAGTGTAGTGATGATGTGGGTTGCCATGGCATTGATCTGGGTACCAGTTTGGGTCATGACCTTCTTTGCCTCCAACTTGGCCGCTTTTCGAGCTACTTTCTTCTCTGCTCGCTGTTTCCTTTCGCTGTTCCACCAGATACAACAGGCGCACTTCTCGACAATGAGCAGATACGCCCACTCACTGAAAATACAGTAAAAGACTACAACGAGAAACATCGCAACGAAGAAACTGGAGAAAGCGACTGTCGTAACGGCTACCATGTAAGCCCGCTCCCCTTCAAAGTTCCACAAGAAAACGGCGACAAGCCCAACACTTTCCGTAAGGATCACGGTATGGTAGAACGAACTCATGACGAGGGCATGGCCGGGTTTGAGATTCAGAAAGCAAAAGATGTACGCGTACGAGGTTGCCACGTCTTGGAGCCTGTCTTTACACGCTAGGCTCCGTGAACGACGTTTCGCGTACTTAGCTTGGATTCTCAGTCCGACTAGCGCAATAAGCCAATGTGCAAGAACAAACAAGGTTAACATCCATGGTTTGACGGCTGTGAAAGAGGCTATGCTGACGACACGTGATAGGAGGAGACTGCTCATCCAGATGAATCGGGTCCAGTGGCGGGTGCTGTTTTTATTGTTCCCATAATGTTGTGTACCGTCTTCTTCCAGCCGTCCGGTCTTCGCCTTACTATCAGATGAAAAGGCAACTTCATTATCAGTTTCCATGATGACTTTTGTAGAGTTACGGACATCACTCGGAGGCACTAGTCTGAAAGCATCGTAAGTTGTTTTATTATCACGTTGTTCCACGGTAAAAACAACCTGAGCTTGGGAAGACTCAATGTTGCCTTTGGCAGATTGTTTGTCTGCCTCCTGATTGAAGATCCCAAGTGCCGGGAAATCCACGATCTTGCTAGGACCTGCGTCATGCGAGATTTCAGTACTGTCACCTGAGGACTTCCTCTTTCTTGTTAGTCGTATCACCTCCTCCCTGTATGAGCTGAGGATCACTGCGGCTGAGATGAGGGAGGCACTCGCGCTGATGGTCAGGAGGGCAAACTCTTTCTTCTCGGTGAGCATGAGGTACACGTCTAAGACGGATAACGGAAGATCCTGCAGGAAAACAGGGATGAGATGCAAGAGGATGAGATTGCCAAATTGGCTCGAGGCTGAGCCAGACAGTGCCTTGGCGAAGCGCCACAGTGGTCCCATCTGTAGGAGGTGGCACCCTAAGCCAGTCCAGTCCAGACCAGATTCCCCGCGCCCGTGCCTCACTAGGAGTACCCATGAGGTACCGTTGGTGAGGGACCAAGTGATAACCACAAGGAGGACAGTCAGTAGGACAGAGAAGGAGGTTGACTCTTCATCGAATCGTGTACAGGCGACTACAATGTGGAGAAGGGGGACGATGATGTCCAGAAAAAGCTGTAGCATAAGTAAATTGCGCAAACTCATGGTACGTGAGTACAATATCCTCTCCGTGCGTGTTCGATTACAATTCGATGGACCAACTAGTTCAGCTCTCGCAATGCAACGTGTTCGTAAGAATGGATTGGTTACGCAGTAACTCTGGACCAAACTGTGTCACAGGTACGAGAATGATCTGTGGGTGTTCATAATTTCCATGTACAGCTTGTCGTGTTTATAATAGTCATAATGTGATCTGAAGTCAGTGACGAACAGCAAATCTTCAAATCCTCAACCAACCAACCGGTGGAATATTGACAATGTAAACTTACACGATGCCGGCAATTGAAGCACCAAACAAACGTCATCAAACACAGTCCTCTTTTCAATGAATTACATCTCTCGGTCCCAGTCTCTGACTCATCTTCAACCCACTACAAATAATTATATCATCATCAAGAGACACTAGTACTTCACTAATAAACATTCCCTCGACACTTTCTACAATCACAGACGTATTAATTAAAACACAAAAAGACACGAGTAAGCAGTGTTATACAAAGAAGAGAAGACAAAGGGAGAGGTCATCCAGAAAACTAGACTTGTTGACATAGAATAGAAAGCATGCAGTTTGTAAAATAATTAATCATACGGGCCTAATGTGGATGAATAATGAGTCGCAGTGTAGCCGCCCAACAGACGTTTTTTGTTTCATAGTTTAATATTATGACAATCTATTGCTGAAGTTCTGCTCAACCCTCATTGTTGCGTTTGTAGTAGTAAAACCAGGCAGGGTTGTGAGTGTACATGCCATGCATTACACGAGACCTGCGGCTGTTCGCCCCATCCAAAGGAGGATGGAGCAAAAATGTTTAAAGTGTCTTGCTTCAGGACACAAGGGTCAAAACCGGGACTCAAACCGTCACTCTCCAGATCACAATTTGAAGTCACTTATACTTTAAGTCACTTGACAACATCCAGCAGTCAGCCGTTCATCTGGTAGGTCAGAAAACCTGGCATCATCACTTGAACCTCTTTCTAACAGACGATCTGTCTCCCCCTGAGCTCACTCTAGAGGCACTTTCATAGAAGGTGTCACACTCGTTGTCCCATATGGACAGTACGCACATTCACTCGCAGCACACGCTTTGCCGCATTATCTGACCACTTTTGACTGTGTCTGTGTCAGAGGCCAGAATTACTGTGAGATATTCGGCAAGCTTTTACCCTCGTACTGCTGCTCCGTTCTAGAACTCCCTACCTATACATCTTATACTTTTTCACCAACGTGTACGTATACACTCTGCCACATTTCAAGATAGGAATGTGAACAGATAGCTTCTCTCACTTTTTGGTATTTCCAAAAGTATTTAGCCCTCACCCTCAAATGGCCTTTTGTTCTGGTGATTATTTCATTCAAAGGGTTTACCTTTGGTAATTACTTCAAAACTTGTTGACTAAAAAACCCTTACTTGTTGGTAAGAGCAGTGGGGAGCTATTGATATTATATAGCATGGTTTGAACCACACAATGTAGTTTTAGAGAAAGTGGTCATTCACCAAAAAGTTTGAATCCGAGAAAGGCCTCAGGCATTATGAAGCCTTTCTCATCAGTCACATGAAAGTACACAATAGATAGGTTGCAGTATGACGTAAATCGGCCATCTTTACGGGCAATTTGGAACGCACAGTCATGCGTTATGCGTGAGAACAGCGTGCAGCACGCGCACATTTCACAAAACTCATTGCTTGATTGGTCAGTAAACGACGCGGCTGCGTTAATAATTTGAGCGCTTGACGCGCCTAGAAGCAAGCCAAAATGCGATTTGCCCGTAAAGATGGCGTCTACTGGGAACTATCTATTGTATGCAACAATTAAAAAAGGGCTTTTTATTTCATTATTTTCTTGCAATATTTCGATGAGTCCAATAACAAACCTGTAAATTTGGCTCAATTATTGAGCCAAATTTACAGGTTTGTTATTTTGTATGCATTGGGATACACCAATTAAGTGAGGGTATAGGCCTACTGGTCTTTTGACAACCAAAAGTATAAACATACCTTCAAACACAATAAGACTATGTATGATACATCATTCATAAAGGCCATATCAACAAAACATGCAATCCAATCAACCTGTGAACATAATTATCAGCAATTTAGGTTGTTACACGGAACTGAAGACGGCGGAAATTAATTGTTTTTATCGCGTTTTTTAAATGATTTTTTTATTGTTTTATATATACTGCACATCGATTGCGCTTGCCGTGATTTAGGGAGGGAATCTTCGACCTCTCGTCCCTTCCTTCATAGAGAAAGGACCTCTATGCTTCCCTCACAATGTTTCTAAAGGTAAAACACTCTGTATAATCCATACTAGTACTTATAGGACCTTTATCGATGATGACTTTTAAGATAACTGCCCCCCGATGTTTGACAGTCTGTCAATGAAGGCAAAACCAAATCATAATATTCTATTCCGAATAGAATAATCTCTTCACTCACTTTTAAGTTGTCAACATCAATAAAACCTCTACAAGAATTTATCAGATGTTTCTTTAACCTTCGCCTACGCTGAGCTTTGACTTTTGTTAGCTATGAAAGGAGGAGGAAGCCAGAAAGTTGGGATAATTCAACGTCGAGACAAGGTCGGGGGTCAACTGCTGGTGGAAGGAATCGTACGCTTTTCGTAGTTTCATGAAACAGCCGTAAACATTATTGAGCATTTCCCATAAGCCATTTCTTCTGGTGTCAAAGGTCAACAAAACTTCGGCTGCGATTTACTTCCTTGTTTCCGTGTGGTGTTGGAAGGTGACTGAAAACCTCTCTTCGTTTGTTTTTTTGATGTTTTCCGTTTTCTAAGATTGAACTTTGTGATTGTTGCACTGAAGAAGAAGTTCCCTTCTACCCATGCGTTAATCGGTACTGGGTAAGTTGTCGTTATGAAACGTCGTTATAGTTGTTGTAAATCTTTTGCCTTCGAAATCGAAGTTCGATTTCGAAACACACTTTTTATCCCCCACCCCCCCCCCCCCCCCCCCCAATTATTAAACCATGGAGGAAGGATTAAACATTATGGAGTCATGGATCATATCAATGTATCATGGACGTCAACATTGTTCCCCATGTGATGACCATCTCTGAAAACAGAACTATTTTGCCCCGTGCACTTGCACAATCTGCACACACGTACACATCCAGTTGCTGAGTTGATCCTGCTGTCGCCTCTCTTGACTTGAAAATTGTTGTACTAACAAAATAATTTAATTTTTTTATATTTAGTAAGTATGTTCTAAGTTTGATAACTTAGTTAAATATTAAACATGAAAAAAATGTATTGATTTTTGTTAGCACTATAGCAGTAGCACTGGTACCACTAACCAGTCTAGACCTAGCTATGGAAAGATGTCATTTTTAACTGCAACCTTTGACCTTTTTCAGTAAATATAAACCTCCCCCCCCAAAAAAAATTAAATAAATGGTAATTTTATTGTTTTTTATGTGATGTGATGTATTATTAAGACTAAAGAGTGGCAGGTGAGGTACAAGTGTTCTGTAGCTATTCAACATTTCAGACAAAATAATTTTGCAGAATGCTTTACCACCAAGCTTTCGAATAAAAACAACACAATTTTGTTATTTTTGTTTATTTTTTCGGGGAGTCATTTACCAGGTACTACCTTAACTACAAGTACGTGCCATGAGTACAGTCTGTAGGTCAAAAACATGTAACCCGACAGTCAGTGAGTGGCTCCTTTTCTATCATCTGTTTTGCAGTTGCCATTTTCAACTGCCACCTTTGACCTCTTTCATTAGTTATGAAACCCCCCCCTAAACAAATTATAACACTCCCTCCCAATTTTACCAAATGGACGAACAGAATTTATGTGTTCTTCATGTGATGAGTGCAAGAGTGGCGAGTGTGGTAGATTCGGTGCTTTTTCCATAGTGTATAATCCTAACCAGATCACATGCGGACAATTGCAGAGGATGGAGGGTTTCGATTATCACAACAACCTTTTCCTCGGATTGTTTTGGGACAAATTTTTCTTGTTAATTTTAAATATTGGGCCATGCATGCTCTTTTCTCCATGGGGCATGTTAAAAAAAATACTTAAAAAATTCATAAAAAATACATTGTCCTCGTAGGTCTGTCTTATACTTTGTACACTGTTGTAGGTAGATGGAACATGATAAAGAGATATGATCGCAGCTACAAGTACAAGGTTACACCCCATTCAGAACACGCACTATGTGACAAAACAGGCTGGCACCCAGTCTTATTAAAGACTTCCACAACAGAAAGAAAAGGAGAGTCTGGTGCAGACCAACTGGCTTAGTGGCAGTTTGAGTTGAGCACCATGCTATATTTGCTTGTTGGCTCTGAGCTCCAACTTGGCTTGGCGTTAAGCGATTTTTAACGGTTTCAATTTCAATATCACTTATAAACTTCATGGGATGAATGATGATCTGTTAAAACAACTACCCCATAGCAACAGCAGCTTCTTGGACATGTACGTCTAGACACAATAAATGTTTGGGGTGTCATAGGCCTATAAAATAAGCATTGACTGCTTTTACTCGTGCCATACATGTAGTTTTAAAAACTGAGACTTTCTCGATGATTCCTGGAGCATTCTATTTTCCAGAGGCAAAGCGGAGGATATAAATGCTCCGAGGATCACCTCGGGAATCGCAATTTTAACCGTACGTACATGCCATACCACTTGAAGCAGTCAACATTTGTCTGCTAGACATTGACGTCGGGCTAGTGTTAATAAAGGCACTGGACACGTTTGGTAATTGTCAAAGACCAGTATTCTCACTTGGTGTATCTCAACAAATGCATAAAGTAACAAACCTGTGAAAATTTGGGCTCAATTGGTCATCGAAGTTGCAAGAAAGTTATGAAAGAAAAAACAGCTTTGTTGCACAAATGTGTGTGCTTTCATATGCCTGAAAAAGGCTTCAGGCCTGAAGTCTCTTTCAGATTCAAATATTTTAGTGAGAAATTACCTCTTTCTCAAAAACCATGTTACTTCAGAGGGAGTCGTTTCTCAAAATGTGTTATACTATCAACAGCTCTCCGTTGCTCGTTACCAAGTAAGTTTTTATGCTGAAATACATATTTTGAGTATTTTACCAAACGTGTCCAGTGCCTTTAAGGGTGAGCCCAGTATGTTCACTAAACATGTTAATAATATTTTACGCAGTTCTTATAGCGTTTTATCTACTCCTGGTGGGCGTCTCAAAGTACTCATTATGCTTCATTGAGCTAAGCCCAGCTAATCTAGTTCCCGCCTTCGTGCATCACCGAGCCAAGACCAACTCACAGTTAATCACCTACAAGGCAGTACTTAAGCACCTACAAGGCAGTACTTAAGCAGCATCCAGCAACAGAGTCCAGCATTCTCCTGAAGACGATCAGAGCATACTGATCGAAACGTTGAGTCGTTAACTACCGGTTCTTTTCAGAACCAACAGTTACTCAAAAAGAGATTTTAACATGGTGTTACCGCAAACCTCTCTTAGTTATACTCCCACCATGCAAAGCTTCAAATCCTACTCAAAGCACTCAGTATGTTCCAGCAAGGTATGTGGAGCTACATGTTTATGTTGAAGTACATTGTATGAGACCTACACATGTATTCCTTTACATAGCAACAATGGTTTACAAGGTGCTGCATGGTGCAATATAATATGCAGCCAATCAAACCAGGAACACTGGGGCGAACCCCTTCTCTTTATGATAAGTGCACTGGGTTCTTTTACGTGCATTACACAACACGCATTACACAACATGTTGAGTAAGCACATTTATGTACATGTTGAGTAAGTACATAATGGTGTGCCTAATATTCTTAACAATTGCACTCTCAGGAAGTACTGATAAAAGGACCATAAAGATATGTTTACCCTCTGTGACTGTAGTGTTACAACTCTTGTCAAATCAAACAAAATTTATCTCATCAAACAGTTACAAATTATGAGTAGATTGGATTATAGTACCCTGCTGTACCTGCACATTAATACTATGTATTTTATGTTCACGGTACATGCACACTTACTGGGTACAATATTTGAAAAAAACCAAAACTAAATTATGTAATGTGTACTATTAAATTTAGGGTCAAAGATTGGTTTTTGTTCAAGGCCAAATTGTCAAGGATAAACATGATAAAGATTTAGGTCACTTACATGTATGAATGTTTCAGCTGAATACAGTGTGTCTAGGCAGAGGGGGCCTAGGTCTACTTGTTGAGAAAACAGCAAATAAAAACTTGTCATGGTATTTTCATAAAGAACAGCCAACCCATTCACGTTTAGTGAAATGACGCGAGTACATACATGTACCAACTGCATTTTCGGCCGCAGCAATCTCAAACAGACGGCCACGCCACATAAATTTTAATCTCCCAAACTCGCCTTGAGGTGGGTTTTGGAGATTAAAATTTTGCTGAGAATTTTACTGTCAGATATGTTTCTCAGATTGTGTGTACCAAATATGGATTAATCTTCCTGCGTGGACATAACCGTTTCGGATTTTCTGGTGTAGATACAACAAGTACGTGTAATGTGATCTTTCTCATGTTTTGGATAAAATGTACATGTACATGCATTTATAGACAGTTTGGGTATTTACACATATGTATTTGCCAGATTAATTTTGTCAGTTGCAGCAATCCATTACAGACTGTGAATCATCAGTTGTGAAACCCCCAACAGTGACAGTCTTTATCGTGCACGATGAACTCGTTTTACACTGGTTGGACGTACTCGAGGGACTCAAACTTGATTGCGTACTTTGCCAAGGCCGTAAAATATTGATGGTCCAGCAATTGTAAACAATTAGAAACACGTAGACTACAGATTTTAACAAAAAGTAAACAGGTCAAAGTCAGATGGCATTTTCATGGATTGTGTTTTCTCCTTTTGTTTTTTAAGACATTTAAATATTCTGTACATGTATTTGTTTGCAATAAAATATTAGATGTGAATAACACCCATTAACAAAATGTCGTTGTTTTCTCCTGGAGACCATCTGATCAAACTGTTGAGTTGTTACGCTAACTGCTTCTTTTTAGAACCAACTCGGCTTTCAAGAGATTTTATCATTACTTATTTCGTGTATCACCACAAACTTTAGTGTCCAGATTGTTTTCCCCTGCTAGGCAAATTTGCATCTCCTACTATGTACAAGTTTATTATTATTTATTTTTTAAAGAATTAAATTGGGGGCTACAGCTTAGGCTACGGCTGGATTGCCAAGTCATCATGCGTTGAAGTATAGGACATCCTTAGCAACACCCTTAGCAACAGTCATACATGTAGCTAGCCGCAGCCACCAAATCGGGTATGGCCTTATCTTGTTGCATCTTACAGTACATGTGTGCAGAGAAGTCTAGAGTAAAACATTCAGTAAAAACACTTGCACTATGCAGGGATAATAGCACTAACGCAGGCCGAGCTGAGATTAAGGCCTGTAATTTTGTGTTCGTTAGGCGAGTTTATTTTTCATTTTGCAAAGGTTGCTTTCATTGGAAATTCTTAAAGTCTGTGGGAAACTTGTGAAGGGGCACCAAGCCACCAAAGCCAAGACCAGGGCAACAGAGGCCTTAGCCTCTGTGTGATTCCAGGCGTGGATATATTGCACATGTCTCTAGGTGCAGAGGCGCGTGCAATATGTCTTGCATGTACTGAGTGAGAGTCATATAATTTGTTTAAAAACCCTCTTTGTACCTAGTATTCAGAGAATTACCGCTCCACCCATTTCTCCTCATTGAAAATGTTGAGTGACCCCCTAATCAGTCTTTGAACTAAGATGATGGATTTTTTTTCCTGGTAAAAGGTACTCCACTACATTTAAGCAATATATTGATTGATTTCTAATGGAATTTTACAAAGGGGGGATAGTTGAAGAGAAAAGTCACCCAGGGACAGTGATTGCATTATGGGGATTACATCTACTGGAGGACTCACAATAACTTTGATGTTTAATTTGAATGGATGTCGTCAAGTTATTATAAAATTATTTTTGTTATGTGGGAAAGGAATCCTTGTGTGGGCAAAAAAGAACCTTGTTTGGGAATAAGGAAGCATTATGTAGGAATAGGGAACCCTTATCTGAGAATAAGGATATATGGGAATAAGGAACCCTCATCTAGGACGAAGGAACCCTTATATCATTATATGGGACTAAGAAACCCTTAAATGTGGGAATAGGGAACTGTACTTGTAGTCCTAAGAAGACCTGTGAAGAAATGATGTTGAAGAAATCTCAGTTTTAGATGTGGGAGGGGAAAACCTACGCAGTCAGGTAGCAACTGCAAACCCAATCCACATACAATGTACAGTGTCTAACGTACTGTACTTTATGTATTAGGCCAAATAAATAAAAATACCAGTTGATCGTCCTGATTTTTCCAAAAGAGGAGGATGAGGGCCTTTTTATTTTTTTTATTTTATTTTTTTCCAAGATGGTCGCCAAGTATTTAAATTCAAACAGGCCACCAATTCTTCAGTTTGAAATCACCGCTAACTTTCTTTATATCTATTTGTTGCATGATGAAAGTTTACATCAAAAATTAAAATATATATGTCAAGCGTGGATTAAAAATACAAACAATTTTTTTATTTTTTTTATTTTTAAAGGAAAAATCGAAAAAAAGAAAAGAAAAAAAAGGATGCGGCCTCAAAAAAGGATGCGGGCGGGGACGATCAACTGGTATTTTTTTTTTACTTGGCCTTATTTGTTGATCCTTATACTGATAGACTAAAAGGGTACAGTTCTCCTTCAATGTAAACTCTGGAACTCTTGCATGAGCAGTTTGCTGTTCAATGGCTTTTAAAAAACATGTCCCATGTACCAAACCTTTGTACACTGTGAAACCATTCTCTGCCATGTCTGGTAGTAGTGAAACCAGGCACACTTTATTTCATGGTCCAATGGAGTTCAGTGTCGCAAAACAAACTATCAAAGTTTGCACCATGTACGTGTACATTGTACGTTATGTGTGTACTGTGTTGTAATTGTGAAGGTCATTTTCAAGTTGGCATGTAATTTTTTCAGTTACACTGGTGTACAGTGTACATGATGTGTATAGTAAGGTTTACACACCTATATGTATGTACACACGTTCCGACACCCCTATACATGTACTGTACATGTAGATGCATCAACACCCCTACGTTCCTATACCCTAAACCTAGTGGTGTAAACAGAGGGGTGGCAGGAGCCTTGCCCCCTCTTATCCCCCCCTCTTATCCCCCCCTCTTATCCCCCCCTCTTATCCCCCCCTCTTATCCCCCCCTCTTATCCCCCCCTCTTATCCCCCCCTCTTATCCCCCCACTCTTATCCCCCCACTCTTATCCCCCCCTTATCCCCCCCTTATCCCCCCCCCCCCCCCCCCCCCATTTGGGTGTCGGAACATAGAGGGGTCACCAGTTATAGTCAATTGTGTACCCATTGAATTGACAAGAGGCAAAATAGAGGGTACCACTTGGTCATGTTTTTACCTGTGACGTTAGCATTTTGTCCAATGGTCAGGATTTCTGTTTTAAAGTTCCTGAAACCCACCAGTGTTTTAAAAACATGTGAATGGATGCAGATGCAGGCTTTGGATAGTGGAAGGTGAAGCCAAACAAATGAAAGAAAATGTTTCAGCGGATCATGGACAGCACTAAGTAAACTGAACTAAACTACTGTTGCTCAGATGCATTACCTCATGCGCAGATGATTCATGATCTCTAGAGAATTAAATGAAAGTGGGTACTTTCTACTCTTGAATGATCTGCAAGTTTTTCAAGGCAAAGGAAAATATTTCAACAACAATTCTGAAACCAGGAAATTTCCTTACGAATCTTTATCCTGGTTATTACGATTGTGAAGATACTATTTTATTTACATACTACGTGTAGAAGTTGTAGTCGAGACCTGGGAGTCCGAGACCGAGACCGAGACCGAGACCGAGACCTGGAGGTCCGAGACCGAGACCGAGACCGAGACCTTGAGGTCCGAGACCGAGGGGGAGACCTTGAGGTCCGAGACCAAGACCGAGACCTTGAGGTCCGAGACCAAGACCGAGACCTTTTGGTCCGAGACCGAGACCGAGACCTCGAGACCACATGTGTAAATTACATACATGTAATAAAATTAGACACATAATAATTGAAATGAAAGTCTTTTATTAATGTAAAACAAGCTTGGTTTTTTGTATAGGTACCGGTCTTTTTACAGAATATCTTCATTGCACTTCAGAAACATCAACATGGACAGCATCTCTGCTGACAAACATGCATTGATCACAATGTAAAAACATTACATTTTTATCCACTTTCATGAATATCATACAAAAGTGAAACTAAGATATGGCTTAATCAGTGTTATAATTGACATTCAATTTGCAGTTTACTGAGAATCATGAGCGATGAAATCAATTTAAGTAATGTTAATTTGTGTTACTTATTTGGCTTTATGGGCCCGACTTAAAATGCATAGTGATTAATACTGAACTTGTCCCCGATCTCTCCGTGATTTGATTGTCGTTGAGCAGAAAATGCAAACTGCAGAATGTTTCTTGTTACCTGCTTTGGCGTCCATGATCTCTTAATGGTCCTTAAAACCAAATCTTATCACAGCAGAATTACTGGACATCTTGCGATAATCGTTTAAAAAAAAACAGCGAAAACTTTATTTTATCGTGCTACTCTAGCGAACTCGTACTGTAGTCAGGTAGTGTATGCACCTGTTTGCACCATGCGCCATGCACCTGTTTACCTTTCACAACGAGTAGCGCGTGTTTTGGTCATACATGTAGCTAGAAACTCGCTCCCAATTTTTATCGAACTCATGATGGGTGAAGCTGATGGCACAAGCACACACATGGCACTATGTACATGTACATGTACATGTACATGTACAGTACATATAGCGTGCAAGCTCACACAACCACAAGCGAGGTTGTCTGTACAAACTGCAAGTTTTCTTAAACTATTTGCTATCTGTTTATCGTGATAAATTATTGCGAAGGAATACGGTTTATCGAATAAATTTGTATATTTTGCTGGTCTCGAAGCGAGACCAGGCAAATATTCGAGACCGGAAGGGTCCGAGACCGAGACCGCAGGGTACGAGACCGAGACCAAGACCGAGACCCGCAAAAAGTGGTCTCGAGACCGGTCTCGAGACCGAGACCGGTCTCGAGACCTACAACACTGGTAGAAGTGTTGACCATGTAACCTTGTTTACAAAAAGAGTGATGTACATTCCAGCCCATTTCCTGGTTGGGAAGATACTACACCTTGGTTATATGGGAAATATTACATTTTGTGTCACAGTTTCTACATAACTTCAAGAGTTATGAAAATAACAGTGAACATGTTTTGAGATGTGCCCACTTCCATCTTAAGTTGATAAAAATCAGACAGTACAATCTCCATCGATATCAGATTTAATGTTTTCTTCTACTAAGCTGTGTACAAACCTGGCCAGCAGGAAGTCCAGGCTCTGTGGCTGTTTTATAATGAGGATAAAGACCAGGGCAAAGGCGAGAGTCATGGGGGCAAAGAACAGTGGGCAAAAGGGAAAATACCAGGGGTTTGAGGGCAAAGACCAGGGGCATTAGGGCAAAGGCCATCTATAGGCAAGAGGGCAAAAACCATGGGCCTGAGGGCAAAGACCAGGGGCATGAGGGCAGAGGCCAGGGGCATGAAGGCAAAGACCAGGGTCATGAGGGCAAAGGCCAGGGTCATGAGGGCAAAGGCCAGGGTCATGAGGGCAAAGGCCATCTATAGGCATGAGGGCAGAGGCCAGGGGCATGAGGGAAAAAGCCAGTGTCATGAGGGCAAAGACCATGGGCATGAGGGCAAAGGCCAGCATGAGGGCAAAGACCAGGGGCATGGGGTAAAAGGATAGGGGCTGCCGGGGCATGATAGCTGCAGACAATTTGCCTACCTTCCCCTCATTCTACACATGTGCAGCCTTACTGAGGTCCCCTTTGCGCATACATAATTTACATAAAAGCCCCACATGTGCCGTATACTTTTTGCTTTCCAGCCTTTGTTGGTGATATGTCACCAGCTAGTGGCTGAGATTGTGTCGTCATAAAGTAGAATACCGGGCACAGGAAGGAATCGGCCATTTTTTAGCTCTGACATCCTGGTTCTGCACTGGAATAATATGAATTGGTTCTGCTCTGTGTGAAGTTTTGCAACTCAGATCATGTTGCTAAAGCCCAACACCGGGAAGTTACATGATGCATATTTAATTCATTCCTCTGCCAACTTTCAGTTTGATCAGTGTGAAATTTCTTCGTGAGAAATGGTTTGTTTGGCTTAGACAGGAGAAAATAACTGTACCTGTAGATGTGTCAGAGTTGACTAGCTGTGTTTTGGGGCACATTGATTGAACTGGAGACGTTTTTGTGAACTATTAACATGGAGTAATCGCAAATGGAAGATTAGAAGCTGAAACTACAGGAATTTGATTGTAAAGCCAAAGCGTTTTCTCCCTCACTTGTCTAACTGGTTATTTTTTCTCTGACTATATTGACAGCTAGTCTTCCCAAAGTGATCCTCAACTTTCAACATGGGTTGCATGCACAGTAGCGAGGATGGCACTAGCTACCAGCCCGGCACCCAAAACGGGACCAGCCTACCTGGTCAAGATTTGAACATCGGAACACCAAGCCATCAGATGGGTGGCCTGTCCAACTTTAATCAGACAAGCTCAAACATGTTTATTCCTAGACCCAATCAACCGGAGCCAACAAAACCAGGTAACTTTAACTTTTGAAGGTACATATCATTATTGCGTGTCGTGGCCGAGTGGATAAGAGCACCGAACTCAAGCTCTGATGTTTCTGTTCAGCAGAGTGTGGGTTCGAGTCCCGGTCGTGACACTTGTGTCCCTGAGCAAGACACTTAACTATAATTGCTTCTCTCCACCCAGGGGTAAAATGGGTACCTGTGAGGGCAGAGATGGTTCTTGTGATGGATTTAGCCTAGTAGCGCATATATTGCAGCACAGGCTGTATATACTCCCCAGGGAGCTGAGATGGTTTCAGGATTGATAAAAATGGCCCAGTGACCAGGGGTAATAATATGCGCCTCGGAATAGCCTAGCTAGATAGATGGCGCTTTATAAATGCTTGATATTATTATTATTATTATTTTGGTGTGCATATTCAGTCCTCTATTGTCCATTTTTCAACAAATGCAATTAGTCTCGTCTCGACCAACATTAGAAACTATAAAGAGGATGGGAAATGTCTTGTACTCATTTTCCGATAGATCGAGTCCATGTGAGTAGGTAACCACATTCAAACCGGGGACCTATAACAAAAGAGGACAATAGGTCCACGGTTGCTATCACAAAGGAAAGCTTTGTGGTCCACGGTTGCTATCACAAAGAGTTGAACAAAGGAGGGTCCACGATTGCAGGCTGTTACACACTTGTGTGAGTGGGGGAAAAATAACAAATCTCTAACCTCACGTTAAAATGGTGTAAATCGCCATTGCCTTTGATACCCTTTCAGGAATGAACCAAAACATCCCCATACAAAAATGTACGGACCCATTCTATTCTCAGAATGATGTCATCGGATATTTTGGATGTTGACAAATTTTGCCCCGGAAGGGTATCAAATGCAATGGCAATTTACACCATTTTAGGTTTTCCCACGCTCACATGAGAAAAATGATTCTTACATTACAAAATTTAATTTGATATTTTCCTTGCTCTTTGATAACATTTCATGTACGTGTACATGTAGGTGATTACAGTGTTGAGAAAACAGTGATTAGCCCTTCTACATGTATTTATAAGCACATACCAGAGTCAAAGAAGCCTCAAGTCTTTTATGGCAACCCATGCCACACTTTCCTGTCATATGTTCAGGTGGGATAAATCAGTGCCACAGAGTGCCCCTGCAAAAATTGACCAATAGATGGATTGCAATACGCGTCATTGACCGCCATCTTTGATGTAAAACAATGGAAAAGTGCACGCGTGTACGCGCTACGCACGACTCTCAGCCAATGATAGCTCTTCACGCGTGCACAATTCATTAAAAGATGGCGGTCAATGACGCGTATTGCAATCCATCTATGCTTAGAACTTTATTTATTCCAATAGTAGCCCAAATTCCATTGCAATTGAGCACAGCTGGTGCCTTCTCAAGTTTGCCACTCTCTTTGAAGCGCTGTAGAAAAATGGATCTACTCTCTACATTTGCCTCTAAATGCCACTGTTGTGGCTTGGTGAGGTATGGGTTGGCTGTCTCAAGAAATACTCCAATAGTACTACGTAGTAGGAGGGTTAGGCCTGTGGGATTTGGCAGGGGGATCACACTGTTCACTATTTACTTTCACTTGTTTCACTCTAGCCTAAGTATCTTGTATTGACTGTAGATTTTCTGTGCATTTTACATTTTTGAATAATGGCTAATCGGCAGTTTAAAAACAGTTAGTGTTTTTTTTATCACACTGTCCTGTTTGTATTTTAAATTGTTCCTGTAGTAGTTTTTAATGGTACGGTATAATGTAACTTTTTCCTTCACAATTTGTGTAATACGCCTTACTTAGAGCATGCTTTTTCAGGGATTTTGGCGCTATGTACATGTAGGCCTAAACGCTGTATTATTATAATACAAGGTTTTGGTTCAGAAGGGGGATGCTCGTTAAAAGAAAATCTAATTCAAACACCTGACTCTTTAGGGTGTGCGTAACATTTGTAAGAGTAAAAACATAGATGTTCACAGATTTGCACACAACGTACATGGTAAAAAGATGGTGATGGTAAAAATATTTTTGCTTGAAATGTAGACCAACTCTTGTACATAAAGTCCAAACATTTCTGACATGGCTGAGTGACCATAACTAATTGAGTGACTCTGTAGTCCAGTGGGCCTTGGGTTTACATGAGGGAGTGGACAAAAGTGCTTTAACCGTTTTCTGCTAACTGAAACTAAGCAAGAAGAAACCAGTTGCAAACGGTACATTTGACATGCTATTTTGGCTGGTAACCACTTTCTGGTTTTACGAGCACAATTGTTTTGTGGTTTGCTCATTTTTCATTCCATGAGCAACTCTGATGAAGCTAGGCCCTGATTACGAAATCATTCTTTTGTGGTCCAGTCAATGCTTGTCATGCCTTTTACTTTGAAGACACTGTCTTATGTGATTCTTGTGAGTTGAAGTTTGATTATAGTTTCTTAATCAATGCTTGTCATGCCTTTTACTTTGTACACTTTCTTAAGTGATTTTTATGAGTTGAAGTTTGACCATAGTTTCTTTTTGTAATCCTTGCAGTACTAAAATACATTGCACTTTACGATTATGAGGCGAGGACGGAAGATGACCTGAGCTTCCTCAAGGGTGAAACACTCGAAATCACAAACAACCAGTGAGTAATTTAATGTATTTTTTAAAGCTGTTAACCCTCCTACTGTTCGCAGCATTTTCAAGTGAGTTGACCAACCACTTGAAACCATTCAACTGCCAAAGTTGTGTATGGTGGCACAACTGTGCACAGAACTAACTGTGTACTGTGTACATGCATTCCCTCATGGTATCATATTGCAAGGCTGGCATAGCTTATCTATCATTCAAAACCACAGTGAATGGTATTGAATGGTCAGACAGCAAGAGGGTTAAACATGGTAGAAGTAAGTTTTTTCCCTGGCGAATGAACTGAGCAAGTTTTGTAACAATAGCCCATATGCATGTCCCCGATGCACATGATCAGTGCGCAAAGAATTCTGGGTGTACAAGTCTAAGCAAAATCGGCAACCATCATGGCACGCTGTATACTGTACATGTACGTCACATAAAACCTGGCATACACTACACCACAGAATCCACCTTGGCAACTTTTGGTACATACATTGTAGGCATCTTAGCTGTACTCTGTTTTCCAAGATGCAAATTGCGGTGTAGTTTTAAGGGTGCTTATGAACATGGTGAATATAGGCCATTCAAATTGATGATTGAAGCAAATTTCAACAAGAATACAGCGCTTTATGGCTTTCTGTTAATAATGCAGCACTCATATAAAATGATTTCTTCAACACTTATTCAAGTTTTGAGTTCTTGGTACGTACACATGTAAGGGGAAAAGTTCAAATGACACAACATATCACTTTGTGATTAGTATTTTCTTGTGGCAAAGCTTCTGGAACAGCAAGATGGCACAAATTGTGTTAGGCGTCACTGAAAGTACATGGAGCAAGCTGGGCTGCCTCATGTTTGATTGGGCAAGGGGGAAAACTGATCAAGATCACTGCAGACTGTCAATTGGTTCAGACAGCAACCAGGATCAACCCAAAGTTTTAACAAATAGTGAACATTTTCATCAAAGGCCACTCTCAATACTTACATGTAGTTAGTAAACTGATCATGCTTTACATTGGATCAGGGATACCATCATAATCAGACAGTTTGGGAGTTGGATTTTGTTAGAGTGAGGAAGGGTTCCTAGTAATTCACTCATTGGAGTTACATGTTGGATTGATGAAAGATTTTTTTTCATTTACTGTTGAGATTTAACACGCGTGGCGTGTCGTGGCCGAGCGGTCTACTTGTAGGTCACCGGACCTAAGCTCTGGTGTTTTCAGCAGCAGAGTGTGGGTTCGATACCCGGTCATGACACTTGTGCCCTTGTGCAAGGCACTTAACCATAATTGCTGCGAAAAAAGTTGGGAAGGTAGTGCATTCTGCTCTACCAGACAGGCTCCTAGTGGATGATACCCATGCCTACATCCTTAAGGACTAGTGAAGAGGGTAACCCTGTTTCAGCCCCAGGAGTAGGAGGCAACGTGCCCCTGGTTTCAATTGATTTGGGTCGATAGCCCAAATCAGTTATGTGTAGCCCTCACCTTGAAGTGGCCGTCTGTGGCCTTGTGAGTTAGGCGATATCTCATTAAAAAAAAACACCCCAAAAACATTGTAATTTTGAGCCAATTTAAATGTGTCAGCCCCAGGAGTAGGAGGCAACGTGCACCTGGTTTCAATTGATTTGGGTCGATAGCCCAAATCAGTTATGTGTAGCCCTCACCTTGAAGTGGCCGTCTGTGGCCTTGTGAGTTAGGCGATATCTCATTAAAAAAAACACCCCAAAAAACATTGTAATTTTGAGCCAATTTAAATGTGTCAAGTCATGAGAAACCTTTTTAAACGGCCATAGATTTTTGGTTCCTGTTGACTTGGTAACTTAAATGAGCGAGGAACTTGGCTCAGTGGTTTCTCCCCTGCCATACACCTCTGTGGACTCTGGTTTAATTCCCGGACTGGAACCTTGCATGTAGATTGGGTTTTCGTTCGCTACCTAACTGTGTAGGTTTCCCCTATTTCAGGGTTTCCTCTCACGTCTAAAACTTAAATTTCTTTAAGAAGTGGGTGTGATGTTTCCATAGGATGATTTACCGACAATATAATTCAGACTTTGAGTCTGATTACTGTAACATTACCTGACATGGTTTGTGATTTTATTTTGTTGTAGCGATGGGGACTGGTGGCTTGCCAGATCAGCTAAGAGTGGCAGAGAAGGTTACATCCCTAGTAACTATATTGCTCCAGTCAAGAGCATCAACGCAGAAGAGTAAGTCTTAGTTTAGGCTCATTTCAGACAACCATTCAGTCCTAAAAAAGAGGTTTTGAAAGTCTGGGGGTTAGGATAATAGATCACCGATTATTATTATTGTTGTTGTTAATCGCTACTTGCACGGATCTACATGTACCACATGCATGTAGAGCCTCGACTTCATGCTTCATTTGTACTGTAATGTGCACTGTTGGGGTTGGGTGTACATGTATACAGACAATTTTACCCAAACCAAGTACATGTAATTTCATCAAATCTGTCCACCATATCTCAAAATGGCTTATGAGTTGACTCAGATTCCCCCCTGAAAAAAACAGTGATGTGTTCATGAACATGTACTTTCCATTTTGGTTAATTTTTGAAATCAAGTTCCTTTATTGGTTTTAATCACAAGGGTTCATTTATTGCGGTCAGAACGCTTAGCTGTCTGGCTGTGTGATCGCTGTTTCAAAGCTTCGTTCCTCATGTTTTGACATTGTGCCAAAGCCCTTATCAGCTTTGTTACAAGCCTGAGTCTGCCAAGGCAAAGTAGTCACACTCCTTTTTGGTATAATGAGACTGAGTAATCATTAACGTTGTTGTAGACAGGAAACATGACACAGATGAACGCAGTAGAAAAAAATAAAGAAATAGTCTGGCTCCTTTTTGATATAATGAGACTGTAATAATTCAGTATAATTAGACTGAATATTCATTTGCAGACAGGGAACAAGACACAGATGGCCGCAGTAGAAAAAAATAAAAATAGTCTGTCTCCTTTTTGGTATAATGAGACTTAATAATCATTAACATTATTGCAGACAGGGAACATGACAATATGGCGTCAGTAGAAAAAAAGGCATATATAGTCTGGCTCCTTTTTGGTATAATGAGACTGAGTAATCATTAATGAAGTTGCAGACAGGGAACATGACAAAGATGGCCGCAGTAGAAAAAAAAGGCTAAAATAGTCTTGCTCCTTTTTGGTGTAATGAGACTGAATATTCATTAACGTTGTTGTAGACAGGAAACATGACAAAGATGGCCGCAGTAGAAAAAAAGACAAAAATAGGCTGACCCCTCTTTGGTATTAACAGAATGTCAATAGATAGTATCCAAATAGCATACGGGGAGCATGACAAAAATGGCGGCATCGTCATGTACCATTCCCCTAATGACGAGATGTCATGCCAACAATCTGGAAATGCATGCACAATATGTGAACATGCAACAGGGAGTCATGCGGTCGACCTTCCATGTACTCCCAACAGAAATACACTTCCTGTTTGTTGCATAAAAATGATTGAATGAATAAACTGCTGATTTTCAACAAATAATTTGTTTCCATCCAAAGTTCCTGCCGAGGTACATGTATTGACCAGCAGGGTGTCTGGTTGTCTTGTGTACAATGTACCTTTGTTTTGTTGTAAAAGTAAATGTCGTCACCCTGTTTTATATGGGATAGGCACAGTGATAAGGAGTAATAACATTTTGGGGACCCTAGTGAGATAAGCACTGTGTACTCAGTGCTTCCTCGAGGCCTGTGAAAAAAACATGTACAGGTATACTACATGTATACATGTACTATGTGGTCATGGTGGGATTCAAACTGGTGAGCCCTTTGCTTTCTAGAGCAGATGTCTCAACCACTAGACCACCGATTGCACGTGGGGACAAGACAATTGAAGCAAAATATGTTGGAGCCTAAGTCTTTGAATCTGGCGAGTAGCTTTTTCTCTGATGTGATTGGTGTAAATCAATGCATGGGGATAAAGTACTGATTGGACTAATTTCTTGTTTAAGCACAACTAAACTTAAAGGAGCTGTGTCGTCATGATCAAAGCAGGCCTGTACATAGAATGATGAACTCTCACCCAGCTACTTCACACGCGCTCATGCTCTCCAAACTGTTACAGAGGGAGGACGTGCGCATGTGGGCGAGGTTTCATAATTCCATGCACACACACACTCACAAAAATGCATCCCAGTGAAGCCTTTTTTGTTGTTCTTTCAATTTTCTCTGCACTTTTAAACATTTCCCCATAGACAAGGTTCCTTTTGGAGCACCCCAGTCTTTAGAATTCGCCTATGCAGACCTCTTGTTGTCCTTTTTTTGTGTTGTCCTTTTTTTGTGTTGTCCTTGGTCTCCGTAAGGTACTGAAAACGAACACAGCTACAGGCCTGTTTTGATAATGACGAAACAGCCTCTGTAAACACAACATGCACTGTTCATGAAAATATAAACACAATGCAAATATGTGAAACTTAACTTTACTGAGCACGATTGTTTTCATTGTATTTTCGTTTGTAATTTTTGATACCAATTTCGAAAACTTGAGAACAAAAGTTGGTCTTGTTGTTATGAAATTCAGGTAACTTTCATTTGTAGTTCTCATAATTAAACAAACAAAAATCTTTAACAGAAAGCAGTATCACATAGTAAACATGTATGTACTTTCAATTTAGCAGGTTTAACAAATACCGTATTTCAATTGCGTCTTTTCTAAAAAAAAAAAAAATAATAATACTCTGGGATATTGGTTAAAGGCACTGAACACGTTTGGTAATTGTCAAAGACCAGTATTCTCACTTGGTGTATCCCAACATATGCATAAAATAACAAGCCTGTGAAAATTTGGACTCAATTGGTCATTGAAGTTGCAAGAAAATGATGAAAGAAAAAAGACCCTTGTTGTACAAATTAGTGTGCTTTCAGATAGGAATAAAAGGCTTCTGGCCAGAAGTCTTTTATTATTTTAGTGAGAATGATTACCTCTTTCTCAAAAACTACGCTACTTCAGAGGGAGTCGTTTCTCACAATGTGTTATACTATCAACAGCTCTCCGTTGCTTTGTTACCAAGTAAGTTTTTATGCTAATATATATTTTGAGTAATTACCAAACGTGTACAGTGCCTTTAATTCACCCTGATTATAATATTTA
This sequence comes from Leptasterias polaris, assembly GCA_037783415.1. Taxonomy (NCBI): domain Eukaryota; kingdom Metazoa; phylum Echinodermata; class Asteroidea; order Forcipulatida; family Asteriidae; genus Leptasterias; species Leptasterias polaris. Next base: position 2,045,641 of record JAZGTN010000055.1, read on the forward strand.
TCAATATTTAAATTGTAAGCAATTAACCACAAAGGAAACTGACCGGATAAATATTAATAAATTTTTGGGTGAACAAAGAAAAATAGTCTGTTTGTGATTTGAACGAGATTGTGACTGCCAGGTTTTTGTGGCGGTGCTCTACCGACTAAGCTTATTAGCCCTACATTGGCTGTAATCCCTATTTTGTCAATCTTTGTCTTTGGGGCCGCAAGTCAAAAGTGTTACAACCATACACTGCCAACTGTAGCCAGGGATCATTCCCTGTTGTACCGTAATTTTCTGTGGATAAGGCGCTCGGCGCATAAGGCCCTGAACCTCAAATTACCAAAATAATATTCAAGGGTTAGCAGATAAGGCGCCCCGCCGCATAAGACGCAACATATCTTCAACAGAACACATGCTCGCAAAGTCTCATACCGCTTGTACATCAACACATACAGGGTTCATTGTGATGGTATAAGCACACTTACATGTACCATAGCGCAAAGGGATCATAATTTTATAGTCACGAAGACGAGTAAAACATCACTGCTATTTGTTCATTATTATTTTGTCCATGATCGTTTTGAAGATTTTTTCTAAAACCATAGCTTTACAGTTTTTCGTTTTACACAACGAGCGAGCGCATAGAAACGTTCTCCCAAGGTTTCCCAATCAATTGGCTGCTAGTCTTTGTTTCTCTCTTTTTTAACACAACAATACATGCAAGAACCAACGAACGCTAGAGGGCGCTTTCTTAGTAATGCTTTCAGATTAGGAACGTACGCCCTCTGTTGCCAAAATTCACGATAACAAAACATACAAAAACGACTTGTTTAATAAAGACTAGTACCTGTCATGTGATATATCAGTGTACTGTGTGCAGCATCGATCGTCGTTCATTCGCGACGTCATTGTTATTGTTGTGGGCAGCAGTATGGCCAGTAACTTCGTTCTTCGGTAAGTTTCGTCAAAAAAGTTGACGGTGTAGGTTTTATTTTAAGAAAAATGTGACATGCAGAATTACCCTGGACGAAATAAAGGAACTATTTTGCAATAAATGTAAGATTTCACATTGTAATCACCACAATGAACTCAATCAAAATCAGATAAGGCGCATCGATAAGGCGCAGTGACTTTTTTTACCTTCGAAAGTCAGATAAGACGCGTCTTATTCGCAGGAAATTACGGTAAAGGGTTTTACCTTATATGTCAAGTAAAAACCACAAGGGAAACTCACCGGGTAAATGTTTTATTTAAATTTTGCTAAATTATGATTTCTCATTCATAAATACCTGGGACAATTTATCCATTCGGATTGGTCAAGAGGAGATCATGCGGCCATATTTAAATATGCGATGTACATGTAAGCACATTCAAAAGTGATTAAAGATGACCTGACCTTATTAAGTCAAAAGAGGGTCGCTATCAGGGCGCGCAAATTTCACAGCCAAATTAAGTTGGTAGGTCGCAACTTTATCACACGCAAGTTTAAAACTTGCGTTTTGATAGTTTGAAACTGAAGTGAGCAAGTTCGTCTAGGTAAAAATTATCAAGAACCACTTGTTTAAAACCTCTTCACACACTTTGATTCCCTTATTGGAATGAAAGCATGGTGACCTTTTGACCCAGGATCAGAAAAGGGAAAAGCCTCAAGAATTGTTTTTCCAACATCTTTTAACATCAGAAACCAATTTCCTGCACCTTTTTTTCAACAGGAACTTCCGCACGCGATGGTACATTGTTCATGTAGAAAGTACATGTAACCAAAATATGTGACATGCTTAATTTTTTTTTAAATCAAAAAATGAATAAACTCGGCGTATTACAAAGATTAAAATGTTTTTAAATTCAGTAGAAAAGAGGTTTTTAGAGGTGTGGTTGCTTGTGAGTGAAAGTACATAGTTACATGTATCGTGAGGTTTGAGTTATTAGTTTTAAGTGTTGTTTAATAAATTGTGTACTTACCTACTGGGCTTTGAATGCTGTCTGGACTCACTGGCCAGTAATTGTATTATTTGACCAGTATCCCATAGGGTATACACATACCCCCTGGACCACAGTAACCCCCCTGGGCTTGACATACCCACTGGACCACAGTATCCCCCAGGGCTTGACATACCCCTGGACCACAGTAACCCCTGTGGATTGACATACCCCTTTGACTACAGTAACCCCCATGGCTTGACATACCCCTGGACCACAGTACCCCCCACAGCTTGACATGCCCCCTGGACCACAGTAACCCCCACAGCTTGACATGCCCCCTGGACCACAGTAACCCCCACAGCTTGACATGCCCCCTGGACCACAGTAACCCCCATGGCTTGACATAAGCCCTTGACCACAGTAACCCCCACAGCTTGACAAGCCCCCTGGACCACAGTAACCCCCACAGCTTGACATGCCCCCTGGAACACAGTAACTCCTAGGGCTGGACATAAGCCCTTGACCACAGTAACCCCCACAGCTTGACATACATGTACCCCCTTGACCACAGTAACCCCCATGTCTTAACATACCCCCTGGACCACAGTAACTCCCAGGGCTGTGGACATACCCACTAAACAACTGGCCAGAGCCTGTAATTTTAGCATTGGGCCAGTAGCCCTCAGGGCTCAACAAAATGCAAACTTAATTTGACTTTCAAAGCTTTCATTTGTCAGTTGTTTAATCTTGTAAGCTGGGTGGCTATTCAGTGGAGTCCACCAGTCTCTCATTGGTCCCAGCATTAAAAGCACAAAAACAGTTTTTATGTTCATGTGGCTGAGATAAGTGTTAGACGAGAGCAGTTCAATGTACCCAGTTGTTCACACTTTATTTGCATGTACCTGTGATAACAATGAAAGTAGATTATATAGCTATTGTTGTGTGTGTGATGATGAGGAAGTGTTTTGAACATCTTGGCTGTTGTCCATAGTATACCACGGAGATTATACATTATACCTCCATAATTATTTGCACTGCGCTTGGTACGAAGGTCAGGTTTCGGCCAAGGAGTCTTTACCAGGAAATGAATTTAACACATTCCAGACTGAAGTGTCTCTTGCAGGAAAACTGAACTGGTTGAGTATTGAAAAGAGTTACATGGTTGAACATGTTTTTTCTATTACACTTTGACACAACAACTTTAAGGAACATGTAAAAATAGGCGTATAATGCCATATGTTTTTTACATGTTTTACATGACACCTCCATGCCTAAGATCGATAGGCCCTATAGCACCGCAAGGCGCAAGATGGGCAAATGGAGCTCTATGTATTGTCACTTGTCAGAATGGGAAGTGCGGCATGGGCGTCATTTCGGCAAGAAAATGTTTTGTTTAAAAAGCATTGATAGTAATGTTCATTGTCTGCACTATTCTTGCATCGAAAGAGTTGCATACTAAAGTGGCGTCCATCCAGGGCATAAATCATCCTGAAATGCACCTGCTGTGCTATATGATCTTTGCTCCATGCATACATGGTAGCATAGTAGTAAGTCCATGCTTGAGAGGAAGGGATGGGGTTGTGGAGGAGGGGGAGTGGCAGCAGGGGTGTGTATTGGGGGGGGTGAGGGAGGAATGTCAATGGTAACTATTTCTCAAATAATTTACAGTGAAAATACAAACACCACGGTGCATGAATTTGATTCATTTTGTACAAAACACAGCAAACTTGTATACCTGTTTAAAATTGTAGGATCTGACAACCCAAGCACCAATAACAGGATGAATGGGAGATGATAACGACATGTTCATTTTTCTGGGAGGAAAACCCCTAATGTGGGAGAATCTATGCGATCAAGTAGGGACTAAAAATCCAGTCCACATGCAAGGCTCCAGTCTGAGTCGGGATTCGAACCTGGGGTCCACTGAGTTGAAAGGCAGGGAAGGAAAACACTGAGCCAACCTGACCCCCTAAATATTGGGACAATCACTAGAGGCTTCAGATGAAGCCCCCATAACACCCACAAAAATCATGGAAAAGTGTGGGATTATCTTGTGGGTAATACACCCCCGTAAACACCCACAGAAATCATGGAAGAAGGGGATTACCTTGTGGGTATTTCAACCCTCAAACACCCACATAAATCATACAAGGGGGGGGGGGGGGTTACCGTGTGGGTAGTATATCACCAAAACACCCATACAAATTATGAAAAAGAGGGGATTGCCTGGTGGGTTGCACTCTCCCCCCCCAAAAAAAACCCCAAAACAAACCAAAAAACACCCCAAACTCAAACACTAAAAACACAAACAGAAATCATGGAAAAGTAGGGGATTACCTCTTGGGTATTGCACCCCAAAACATTTGGGAGTAATTGAAAAATGGGTGTTTACCTTGTGGGATAATTGCACCTCCAAAACATGAACAAACTTCACGCAAAAGTGGGGATTACATGTATTGTATGTTGTTGGTAAAATCAACCATCGAAAAAGAAAAAAATACATACATGGGAATGTTGGGAGAAGTAGGGGATTACCCCAAGATATCTGGACTAAGGCATGCAACCTCTCTGCTGATAAGATGACTTCCTATTTTTGTGTGTGAAAGGGTACAAGGGTTTGTGATGACAGGAGGTGTAGGCCTAATTTGTTTTTTAAAAGTGACAAAGTTGTAAGTCTTCCTGGTACTCCTGAAGCTGCTGCGATTAATTTTGCTTTCAAGGAATCGTTTATGCATTCCCTGAAATGTATGATGAATATTTGTAATGAATCTCAGCACAAATGAATTGGCAATAAGTTTGCTTTGCAACAATTTTTGTCATCAAGCAAAGGGAATTTTCACTTTTTATTTTCGTTTTGAAAGGGCAGTGAGATTTTTCATTGGCTAGAAATGTGGCTACAAAGTTCATCATTATAATTGTTACTAATATTAAAGGTATTCCGGACAGTTATAGCTGACAAAAAAAACCTATTCAGTTTTCATGTTTTGTGTGATCAACCTTATAAATGAACATGAAATAACAAACCTGTGAAAATTTTGGCTTATTCAGTTGTGTGAGTCGAGAGAAAATAATAAAAACCATGCACACTTTCGAACATGTAAACACATTGTCCTTAATTTTAGTTGTAACAACCGAAATCAGCTGTTGCAATTTTTAAGGTTTTCAGCTACATTTTTCTTGAATAGATAGGTTGCAGTATGACGTAAGTCGGCCATCTTTACGGGCAATTTGGAACACACAGTCCCGCGTTATGCGTGAGAACGGCGTGCAGCACGCGCACATTTCACAAAACTCATTGCATGATTGGTTAGTGAACGATGCGGCTGCGTTAATAATTTGAGCGCCTGACACGCCTGCAAGCCAAAATGCGATTTGCCCGTAAAGATGGCGTCTACTGGGAACTATCTATATTACTTCATTTCAGGAGGAGTTATTTAACAGAAAAGATGGTTTTGGTATGAACTGCATAATCAATAAGCTTTCAGACTATGATTAAACAATGATGCATCCTTATCAATCATATATTATACTTTTAAGATTATTACTGTGATATGAGTTTGAAACAATTGCTATGATGGTTAAATGGTGTCACAGATTTGCACATAACTTACTTTTTACAAAGATGGAAATTAACATCTATTAAATTGTTGCGGTACCAGCTGCCAAGGATTCAAACTGCCTCTGGTCATCGGGCGAGCTCGGTGGTCTAGTGGTAAGACATCTGCTCTAGCAGTGCAAAGGTCGTGGGTTCGAATCCCACCCGAGTGATTTGCCTGTGGTTTTTTTTTCACAGAACTCCGGAAAGTATTGAGTATACAGTGCTTAACACACAGCGGTGTAGGGTAAAAAAACATAGTATAAAGATGGACATGGTGAAAAACTATCCTTGAAATCGTTTTACTTGAAATGCTACAGTATAGTTTTTTAGTCAAATAATTAGGCCTAGTCTTTATCATGCGTGATCAAATCCGTTGTTTGAAAACAGTGAAAACATATGTTTTTTTTTTACTGTTTTCTCATGACTCCGAAGACCGATTTAGCTTGAACATTCACAGGTTTGTTAATTTATGTTGGGTCACATCAAGTGTGGATATTGGTCTTTGACAATTACCAATGTTGTACATGTGCTTTAAATAGCAACTAGACCCTCTTTTAAATGTAAATCCTGTCTCGTTTCCAGATGGTACTTTGGTCGTATCGGCCGTAGGGATGCTGAGAAGAAACTCCTGACTCCTGGAGTCCAGAGAGGCATGTTCATCGTCAGAGACGGAGAGGCCAATCCAGGTAGGGAAAGGTTGATTGTTGGTGGGTTGTATTAAAGTGGATACTTATTCTTGTACCTATATATATATTTCCCAAAAGACGCCATCTTTACAGGCAGCTTGGGTTTCGACTTCGCGCAGTGTCGAGGGCTCAACATTTTTTCTTCACAGCCAATTGAGCAAGTTCGTGTGCGCACCATGGTTAACTAAAGGTCGACTATTTTGACTCAAACCCAGGCTGGTCGACCATTGGTTGTCTACTGTGGTCGACCATTTGGAACCAGCCTCAGGACCATGGTTACTTCCATACTTCCATGGTCCCGATAGCCTCGTTCCATGCTAACAGTATAAAGCGCAGAAGGGAACCAGTGACACTAGACCAAACGGGCGGAAAAAGGCAATGGAAATGTTTGAATACCGTGCCAATGGTTGACTAACTTCCAAACGAGTCGTTCCCGTGAGTACTTCACTGCGCATGTATGTTGCTAGTCAGTGGTCAACCACGGGTCGACTTAATGTGCGCACTCGAACTTACTCCAAGTGGTTCAACAACCAATCATGCAAGGAATTTGCTAATACTCCTGCTTGACGTATGTGGCATTTACGCAAAATTCATTGTTGTGCATTAAACAAATTATTGACTTGCCTGTGAAGATGGCCGACGTTTGGCTGTGTGATGTCAAATGGGTAATATCTATATTCTTAGGGTTCAGAGTGGGGTGTTTGTTATCAGGATGATCAAGCCAACCCACATAAAACTACCATAATACTATTTTTTTGAACGTATTTGTTGATTCACTTTTAGGAGAAGGTTTCAAGTTGTCTTCATTATGTCTGATGTCTTAATTTGAAGCCAAGGGGAGATGTTCTTTTCTTAGACTACTGGAGCAAAAAGAGAAACATTTATCACTGATAAGACACAAGGGATTTGAAATAGTCAGTTGTTTCCTTCAAAAGTAAAGGTCATGCCTCGGACATCCACTTTAGGTTGTGTCTGTTTGTTTTCAAACTGATTAGTCCCGTACCAACATTACAGGCTTGTCACAATCTAAAACGGCAATGCAGAAAACCAGGATGTTGGGATTTCCCCAGGGTCTTCCCAGAGCATCCCTAGTTGTGCAATTATGCAGGAAATGTTTTTGGGAAAGAACATGTAGGCATGTTTGTAAATGTTGACTTAAATGTAATTTAAGATCTTCATGTACATAGAGACTACTCAAATGGAAAAAAACATCCTGTATCTCAATCTCTGTTCCCTGAAATTACTGATTGATGACCAGAACCGCTCCTCCCCCTGGAAAAACAAAGCTAAAAAACAAACAAACAAAACAAAGCAAATAACCTAACCACTAAACACCCAACCCCTCATGAAACAAGCAAAAATACACAGTGTTAGATAACTACAAAACTTTCAAACTACATAACACGGCCGGCCTTGCACTTCAGCTTTTTCTAAAGTAGCCCACCGGGCTAGATATAACTATGGGTGTTACTAACCTCCAGGAAGTTTCAGTTGACTTGGATTTATACATGTATTGTCACAAATGTATCTGTCTGATGTAGCGATCACAACCAATTTACTGGTAAAATTAAGAACTTTGCCTTGACATAATGTACTCAAAAATTAATTAACACATCAAAAATGTATGATTCACGTTTTTTCAGGAAATCCTGGACCAAAACATCATGCGGTAAAAAAATGGTTTACTTCTGCTGCCCCTTCAGTGTGGAACAATTTACCAGATCATATTAAACTTTCTCCATCCCTGGCTTCGTTTAAAACTTCCCTCAAGACTCATCTAACGAGGACTGCATTTAAACATTCTCCTTTATTGATATGTGTCGCTGTGCCATGAGCATCATAATTGCTCAGTGTTGTTACTTTTATTATCATCTCAATCAATCAATCAATCAATCAGGTCGACTCTCGTCGGACTGCAACAAAAGCACGCCACACATCACGATCTCCCATAGCTGTCCTGATCTCAGCTGCAGAGGTTAGCTCAGTATCACGACGCAACTGGTCCACGTAGGTTAGTGACTGCCCACCTCGAGAGGCTACACCATGTGTGGGTTCCCAGAGAATGAGTTGGCTTGCAGCTATATCTGGATGTCGAACGCAGTGTCCAGCCAATCGCAGACGCCTAAGCCTGATAGTTGTAGAGATCTTTGGCAGGTTGCCATAGAGCACCCCGTTGCTGACTTTGTCTCTCCAACTCACGTCTAGAGCCATTCTCAGCATGCGAGTGTAACAGCCATCAAGTCGAGCCTCTTGCTTTGTAGTAAGGGTCCATGCCTCAGAGCCATAGAGTAGGATGGATTCCACGGATGCACGGAATAGAGCTCGCTTGAGTTTGTCCGGCATCATAGACCTCCAGATCTTCTTGAGGTTTTGGCATGCTTTCCAAGCCTGTGCTTTCCTTACTCGGATGTCCTTGTCTGTTGAGCTGATGTGCGAGCCCATCATCTGAAATGGAAGAAATATGAGCATTTTAAACATGTTGCTTGCACAGCTTCTAGTATCCCACATGGCAAGTTGAGATTTATTAGATTGTAGCAGTTTTTATACGACATTGTATGCCAGGCTAGTGGTAAAGGTGATCCTTGTACAGGAATGGTAGTTATTGAAGAAGAAGACGAACCTTTCAAAGAAATCTTGGCTAAGTGTCGGAACTGGATACCATGCATTTTTGACTGTTTTTTAAGTATTATTGTGGCCAAGCGGATAAGAGCACCGGACTCAAAGCTCTGGTGTTTCAGATCAGCAGAGTGTGGGTTCGAGTCCCGGTCATGACCCTTGTGTCCTTAAGCAAGACACTTAACCATTGTTGCTTCGTCCTTCGGATGGGATGTAAAGCCGTAGGTCCCGTGTGTTGTGCAATGCACGTAAAAGAACCCAGTGCACTTATCGAAAAGAGAAGGGGTTCACCCTGGTGTTCCTGGTTTGATTGGCTGCATATTGCGCCACAGCACCTTGTAAACCATTACATGATGCTATAAAGGAATAGGTCTCATACATGTACTTCAAAACGTAGCTCCATATACCTTGCAGGAAAATACTGACTGTTGAAGCGCCTTGAGTGTCACTGAGTGACAGATATTATTATTATTAAAGAAGCCATTATTATTATTATATTATATTATTATTAATTTTTTTTGTCCTTCCAGGCACATTCTCCCTGTCAGTGCGTGACTTCGACGCTGTGAAAGGTGACCATGTGAAGCACTACAAGATCCGCAAGCTGGACAACGATGCTGGATTCTACATCGCCATGCGCAGCCCCTTCCCAGCTCTTGCAGAGCTTGTGAAGCATTACCAACGTAAGTCAATCAATCGATGACTGGCCGATGTTCCGAAATGCCTATATTCCTTTGACCCCTCATGCTCAACACGCTAGGTAGGGTTAGGGCTAGAATTTGGATGAGGAAAATAAGTTGGTGGCATGTTGTGGCCGATCGGTTAAAGATGCCAAGATCAAGATCTGGTGTTTCTGATCAGTAGAGTGTTGGTTTGAGTTTCGAGTTTGTCGTGTATAGGGTGCACCCTACTAAATAGGGAGAAAACAGAGCGTCAGCCTCATTAATATGTTTAGGCCCTCAAAATATTGTCTATTAGACAGATTTGAGCGCCCAATTAAAGGGATACAGTGTACACATTTTTGGGGGTTATTGTCTTCCAACTTGAGGTGTTTTGGATGACATACATGTAGGCCCTGAAATAAATGGTCCTGTAGGGACATTTTTCAAGATTGATGATTAGACGTTTGGAAAATTACACCGGTGCAGGGGTGTTTTTATTTGGAGGGGGAATAACTCGACGAGCCCAGGGACTCCCCATATCAAATTTAGCAGATAATAAAAGTTAAAGAGTAATTTAATAAATTGTCTCTTTACTGTGCAAAGCTGTGAGACTTCTAAGTATTTTTGTTATTATTTTTGAATATTTAGCAATTTCCACTAAAACCAATTAGAGTTGATATAGTTGTGTGCACCCGTCAGTGCAACAAGGGCGTAAATGTTAATGTGTGCAAGCAGTGGAGTGAGAAGCCCTCTTGTACAACCTAACTTACCCATGTAATGTTTTCTTCAAATTTTTTTTCCCCATTTGACCTAAAAAAGGACAGCATTTATTTCATGCAGTGCTTTACAATCTGTTAAAGATTGAAAATATAAATGTTCACAGAATTGCACCTAACTAACATGGTATACAGCAATCCTTCACCGATCTTGAACTCTTGGTGGCAGCAGATACCGCCATTATTGCGGTGGTACCTGGGTGGTACTGCACTGCCTAGCGACGTGTTTAAGCGATTTGCAAAGTAAAAGTCCAATAACCCGCGACTGATCAAATGATCGCCGTGTAGCCCAAACCTTATACCAGTCGCTAGGCAGCGCAGTACCACCCAGGTACACCGCAGTAATGGAGGCATATCTGCTGCCACCAAGAGTTCAAGATCGGTGAAGGATTGCTGTATAGAGATGGTCATGGTAGAAAACTTCACTTTAAATAGTTTTGCTTAAAATGCTATATATATTTTAGGAGATGAGTAAAGCAATTAGTCTTTGTCGCGCTTTTCCAAAACCTGATGTTTGAAAACAGTGAAAACATAATGTTGTTTTTCACTGTTTTCTCATGACTCCGAAGACTGATTTAGCTTAAACTTTCCCAGGTTTGTTATTTCATGGGCCACATTAATTGTGGATACTGGTCTTTGACATTTACTAATGTTGTACGTTTGCTTTTTATAGGCAACATAAAGAAAGGACTTTTTTACTGTCGGAATGTATCCAAAATTTGCAATTTACTGTTTCCAAAACAGAGTCTTCAGATGGTCTTTGTATAAAGCTGTCTGCCTCGTGCCCGAAGGAGAATCCCAACACTGTGGGTCTGGGCAGAGACGCTTGGGAGATTCCAAGAAATTCTCTCACACTGGAAAGCAAGCTGGGAGCAGGACAGTTTGGAGAAGTCTGGAAAGGTAGGTAGAAATCAGTTTGTAGATTGGAAGTGGATTTGAATTGTAGGGATGATAAGACGGGTAATGTCCCGGTCCCGAATCTAGACCTTCCCTGGATGGTAAATTTATGGCAATGCAAACTGTAAGATAGACCGGCAACAGATCATTCAGAGCTTTGTAGATTGAATAATAACAATTGACATCTATTAAATAATAACTTTAAAAAAAAATAGTAACAGTAAACTCTTAATTTAAAATTTATTCAATTTCTTGTTCCCACAAACACATTCTTATACAAAATGTGCTTCTTTTGCAATGAAAAGCCGGAAAGGTTACTGCATTTATTTTGGGAATGTGCTGAAGTGAAAGTTTTTTGGGAACAAGTACTCAGAGTGGTTAAACTCTGTTCCTGTTTTTCCCCCCTGTGTTTGTCGCATTCAGGAATGTGGAATGGCAAGACACCAGTCGCCATCAAGACTCTGAAGAAGGGCACGATGACTCCAACAGCCTTCCTCGCTGAGGCCAACATCATGAAACAACTTCGACACGACAAGCTTTGTCAACTCTATGCTGTGTGCTCCGACATGGTAAAAAATCATTTCAAACATTGTAGCTTTAAATTTTTCTATTCATCATCTTTTTATTGAATATAGTTCTGCTTTGAACACTCTTATACCTTCAGCTCCCTGCTCAATTTCTAAATTTCTAAGGGACCTTGTCAAAATTAGTCCAGGGCAACCAGCAGATAGTTACCGTCCAGGACGCATAATTTTGTTATCCAGGACCGATGATGCCATAAAATGTTCATAAATGGGTGTGTTTTACATACTTCCGCACATGTTTGTTTTTACCCGCTGTTAATATACCTTGTTTGAAGTTGGATGTCGGAGAAAACATGGGAGAATTTCGCAGTGGCTGAGGTTACATTTGTTTACAAGCTGCAGATACTTAGACCGCTATCTAATGGAAAACAAGCAGGGAGTCTCTACATTCCCCTCTAAAAAACCCTCACACTACGCATCTTAGCTAAAGACAAAGTATACCTTTGGTTTTTGGAGTTCGATTGTTTCAATCCTATTTAAATGTAGATATATACAATAAAATCAAAAGGTGGTCGCGTTTTTTGAGATATAGCCGAAAATCCGGAGCGGATATGTCCACGCAGGAAGAATGATCCCTATAGGAATACACCTGAGAAGCGTTTCTGACAGAAAAGCTTCTCAGATTCAAATTCTGGGGCATAAAACCTGATATCTTTTTACCTAACCACATTACTTCGAAGTGAAATGTTTTTCAAAATGCTTTATACTATCGTAAGCTGCTGTACGCTTCTGACCAATAAGTTTTTATTGCCATTCATTTTAAGAGTGACTACCAAACATATACAGACCCTTTAACACTGCTCCAAGCAAGGTGCCTGTCACGGTAGGCACATAAAATCAAATCAATAACATAAAAACCGTTCGGTCAAATCCGGTCAAACTTCATGTAATCCTCTCTTCGAACCCCCCCCCCCCCCCCTTTGAGATAGTAGTCACACATGGGGTTGAATTCACTAACAGGTCACCATGACCCTTTGAAGTTAGCTGGCCACAGTCACCATTGACATGTACACACACAAAAACCATATGTTGTACACAACCTTTGAAACACGTGCAGATTTTGGCCTGTTTTGCGTTTTATACACGGACCTTGATTTTATTTATAGATAAGGTCTGCAGCCAACATAATGTAATATATCTATCATCAGGCTACTACAAAGTCTTTCTAGCATGGGAATTAACTTGGGATCACCCCAAACATACTTAACTACCCTGTAATTAAAAGTGCCTTCCAATGAGGCGAAAGTCACCAGAAGGCGATTTAATGGGACCCTTGGGACCCAGGGTTAAATATAGCGACCTCCAAACCTTCCAGATCGCTCCAAAACTGCAAGTTTGTTTATACTACATTTAATCAGCCAATCAGAATGCTCAGCAGGGTGCATTGGCATAGGGTATGTCTTTAGTGCCTCGGAGAACTGTGTGCCTTTCAGCGATTAAGACCATGTTAAGGGAACACTTAAAATCACTATTTGTTTGTGTGACTCCAATGACTGATTGGGTTAAAACTTCCTCAAGTTTATTTCATGTATATGTTGGGTCATCACATATACTGTGGGTACTGGTCTTTGCAAATTACCAATGTTTTCCTTGTGCTTTAAAGGGGCAACTATAGGTTTGAAAATGTTCAATCACTTGTTCCTGTAACCAATAAAAAGAGATCTCTCGATTAAGACCATATCTCTCATAGAGATACAGTCCGATGGAAATCCAACAAAAAATTGACATTGGAGAATTGTTATCCGACTACCTGCCCCGTTTGTACTACACTTAATCAACTAGTCAAACCGAAGAGCATCGGAGAACTGTGTGCCTTTCAGCGATTAAGACCATATCTCCCATAGAGATACAGTCTGACAGAAATCCAACAAAAATTTGACTGAGGACAATTGTTATCCGACTACTTGTCTTGGATTAATTTTGGCAAGACCCCTCACTGGATTTTTAACTTTTGTTTAGAAGGAAGGACAGCAGGTTGTTCCACAAGGGTGTGTTTTGTCACCACTTTCATATTCCATCAAAGTGTTGTTCAAGATGTATTAAACTTAATATTAAAATAAACTTTAAATAGCCTAATAAAATCTTAATAAAAAAAAATCATCAAACTGTGTTTCGGTTTTTCTATGAAATAATCACTCCATAATTTGATGTCCTGTATAATTGTTTTATTCAGGAGCCCATTTATATCGTCGCTGAGCTGATGTGCAATGGGAGTCTTCTGGACTTCCTTAAGGATGGAGAGGGGCGTAACCTCAAGCTACCAGAGCTCGTCGACATGGGCAGTCAGGTGAGTTAATTATAATTTTTTTTCTAAAGATAGACCCAAAGTCCAACAATCCTACGCATACTTCATGTGGAGGGGTGTAACACTAATCTACTACCAGGGCCCAATTTCACAGAGCTGCTTAACAAAAATAAGCAGGGAACCAGTCACAAACTGTACCCATCACATGGTATTTTGGCCGGTAACCCTTTTCCAGAAGGCATAATTGTTAAGTATTTAGTAATTTTGTTTGTGCTAAAGGGGCTCTATGAAGTTGGTCCCAGAGCTTGTTGACATGAGCAGTCAGGTGTGTTTATAAATGTCTTCACCAAAGAGGAATTTGGAATAATCTCACAAAGGACACAAATGTCATGACCGGGATTTGAACCTGCAATTCAATGACTAGGAAGAGCTCCAGTCTGATGCACTAGACTACTCCTAAAGTTATACATGGTGTGCGACCCCCTCCCAGTCAGTGTTGTCTGATCTTGAAAGTATTGACAACTGTGGCAGCCCATTCCTTCCTTCCTTCACTCCTTCCTTCCTTTTATCCCGTAACGTTATGGTCGTGTTATGACATTGTGGTGGCATTTATCACACAACCTCCATTTGTCTCGGTCTTCTTCTGCCCTAAGAAGTTGTTCCCAATTAAGAGACCTGACCAATCCTTGAAGTTATCTGCCCTCATTTTCTGTTATGGTCGTAGGGGCAACAATGTGGTGGCATTTATCACACAACCTCCATTTGTCCCAGTCTTCTGCTGTCCTAAAAAGTTGTGCCCCATTAGAGAGCTGAACATTCATTGATGTTATCTACCCACATTTTCTGTCGCTTTCCCCTTTTGTGGCTTCCATCCATTCTCCAGGATAGTGTTTGTGAAACTCCCCTGCCACCGCATAACCAAACCAGACCAGTTTCCTCTTTTTGATGACTGTCAGCAGTCTCACTTGATGCCAATATAGTTCTTCATAAACTCAAGCACAGCTTGGTTAGTGGTGTGTCTTGGAGCAGTCTCCACATACTAGGAGCTGTCTCTGCAGCCCCTTTGCAGTCCCCTACCAACCCAATAAAGATTTCACAAAATGAACTGTTTTGTGTGTGTGTGTGATGACAGATTGCATCAGGCATGGCCTTTCTAGAGGCGTCGAACTACGTCCATCGTGATCTGGCTGCAAGGAACGTCCTTGTTGGGGAGGGGAACATTGTCAAGGTGGCTGACTTTGGTCTGGCGAGGATGATTGAAGACACGGAGTATACGGCTAGGCAAGGTCAGTGTTTGTTCTCGAGTGGCCAATCATTCACTCCAATGTTTGATTATGGTTTATGAGATATTTGTTTTTATTTCCAGACTTTCAGCAGCTCGGGCTGTATACTCCCCAGGGAGCTGAGAAAGATTAAAAGAATGTTATTGGCCCAATGACCACGACACTAATGTAAAGTGCGTTGAGACGTTATTGTCAAAGGCGCTATATAAGAACTAGTTATTACTATTATTGTTATTTACAGCCACAGCACTTGAGTCACCTGTTCTAACAGTTGTTTGTTGTTATTGCTAAAATAACTGTTATAAGAGAAATCTTTAAGAGGTTCTTCCCCCGTCCACAAAATTTTTTGTTATCGTAGCTTTAAAATTTACTTGTTGAAGATAGTGTTAATAATAGACTGTGCAAGTCAAGCGTGTAATGGAACGTTGGAACCTGTTAAAGTGCGCGAGTTTGTTTCCTTCACGCTTTAAATTAATGTACGTGGGACCAAAGTGGTTCCAAAAGTGTTCAAATATGCACAAGACTTGCACGGTCTATAACAACACGCAGTTCTTAGGTAGCGCCCGATGGGTGTCTCAAGGTATGCAGAGTTATGGTTGAGTTATGAAACCCATTTACATGTATGTAGCACCTTGTAAGGATTTATAAGGTGTTGTGGCACAACCTGCAGTAGACCATGCCAGAAATACCTGGTCAAAGCCTTTCTTTTAGTGATAAGTGCACCTGGTTTCCTTAATGTGCTTTACACAACAAGTGTGACCTTAATGTCGTGTCTGAAGCGTGAAGCAATTATGTTCAAGTGCCTTACTCAAGGTCTTAAAAGTGTAGTGACAGTGATTCGAACCCACACTAGGACAAGACAAGACCAGAACTTGAGTCTGACGGTCTAGACCACCTGGCCATAACACTTTGGGATGTACAGAATGCAAAATACATCCATGAGTGAAAGACCGAGTTTTGTAAGACTGTAAGGAGTCTAGTGTAAGGAGCCGATAGGGGAGATTACTTCAGTTTGCATGAAATAAAGCTTGTTTCCCCTAATGAAAGATGGGGTCTTGGAATAATCAATAGAAGGTTTTTAAAACTTGGAGGTAGATCGGATCCTGTTACACTCTTTAAGTTTAAGTTTAAGAAGTGCAAAATGCTACAAAGAAATGTGCAATTTGCGAATCGCTATCGTTGATTTATTTATTTTTTCTTGATAGGAGCCAAGTTCCCCATCAAGTGGACTGCCCCGGAGGCGGCCATGTACGGCCGATTCACCATCAAATCTGACGTGTGGTCATTTGGTATCATGATGACTGAACTGGTCACCCATGGACGTATCCCATACCCTGGTAAGTGGTGATAGCTGCTTTATACTTGCCTGGGCTTGCTACTCACATTACAGTGCGCCCTCTATAGTCTGGAGAGGCCTATTTTCCCCAAAAGTGGTTGACTATTACATTAAATCACACTTGCAACCCTGTGGCGCAGGGGCAGTTTAATACCTTAAAACGGTAAATATGAATGTGAACAAATATTTACTAGCCTCACAAACAAAAGCAAACTGATGTAGTTAACAGCAGAGAGAAACGACCCCGCTGCTTTACACTGCATGCAAACCACAAACAGACCTAAACCATTCTTCACTTACACAGCTAGCGCAGAAATTGGGCGCTCACCCTGTAAGCAGAGAATGGTGATCGTAAACGCAGAATTCGGTGGTAAGGAGAGTCATTTAGTCGGGCCGTGATTTCATCCTGTACTTCTTTTATTTGTTTCAAACTTTAGGTATGATGAACATGGAAGTTCTGGAGCAAGTTGAACACGGCTATCGCATGCCCAAGATGCATAAGTGTCCAGATAGCTTGTACGATCTCATGCTTAAATGCTGGGACAAAGACCCCGCATCCCGACCAACCTTTGAATTCCTTCATTCCTACTTGGACGACTTCTTTGTGTCCACAGAGCCCAACTACAAGGAGCCAGAGTAAAGTTACCAGACAATGTGCCTTCTTTGTTGGTTTGGAGTGTTAGAGAAGGGGGGACAGGGGGAGACTGTGGTGCCTGAGGCACTGGCTGGGTCACTTTAGCTTACAGAAGATGTTGTTAAGTGACTTTTGCCTAAAGGGAAAAAAAGTACAATATTAATCATCTGAAACAAGGTTTGACCGGCTCAATGCTAGTTTTTGAAAGATACAGTAACAGAAAATATTTTCATTTTGAAGGCTTCGGTTGATTGAGATATCAACACTTCTGACTACAACATCATCACTTTGTGCTTAAACAAAAATTCCTACTCCAGAAGGATTGTAACATTTGCCAACAGTTTCTCAATAGTTTACCTTCCAGGCTTGCAATTTGTAAAAAAACCAAACAAAAACAAAACACCAAACGTTGTTCTCCCACCCTTGGGAGAGCAGAGGTGATGACTGCTCATGGCATCTCCATTTGTGGATCTCCACAACTGTTTGTGGATCATGTTGATGTAATCAACTATTTATGCAGGGTATCCACCGTTTAGATTCTAATAGAATGCTGTTACACTTTTAAGTTTTATGGATTCCTTTCAAGTTTGCCTTGATCCACGCACTTTCAAATCAACATAAACAATTGTGGATCCCCAGCTACACTGAATGCTTCAACTTGTTGTTTATTTTTTTAATTTGAATTCAAATCTTCAGACAATAATGACATCTTGACAAGGAGTAGCGCAGGGAAGTACACAAGTTTAGAAACAAACTGTCATCAAAAAGATGTGTCTTCCATGACAGATTCCTTGTGGATGCCTTTTGAAAGATTAATCAACTTGCCATAAGCTGGGACCAGTTTCATGACACTGCTTACCAGGGAAGTCTGTGAGCACAACCCAAAGGTCGATGAGCTTAATAAGCGAAGAAATCCGTGGTAAGCTGTAACATGAAATATTGCCTAGGTTAGTTCAATTCCTCAGCCCTCAACTGATGTTTTGATTCATGGGTTCAACTTGATGCTAAGCACAGATGAACCTTGCTTAGCATTAATGGGTTACCGGCCAAAATGCCATTTAATATCAATGCTTGTGACTGGCTATCTGCTAAGTTTTTGTCTTGCAACAATTGTGTTGAGGTAGATTTTCTTCTTACCGTGCCCAAATGTGTGGCTAAGTTTGCGACTGTGGCTTAATCAGTATAGGATGTCCATAGCAACAACCTTAGCAACAGCCGTAGCCACATCCGCCATTTTAGGAAATGGCCTTAGATGGGAATTTGTTTGTTGAATCCAAATAATGTCGGTCTAGTTCCAGTTTCATTGCACAAAAAGTATGCTCAAGGAGTATGATCATAAACAATATTGTGTTCCAACCGTCTGACATATCTCAATAGACCTTATGCACATGATTGTGTAGGGCGCCCTCGGCGAGAGGTCAAAAGGAGGTATCTCATTGGCTGGTAATATGCGCCACGCGTACATAGCTGCTCGTTTTCCATTGTTTCGCTGTAGTTTTACTTCTAAGATGGCGGCTTGATGACGTCAATGTTTAAGGTCCATAGTAATCCGTAAATGTCATCAGAGCCTATGCACATATTTTTGAAGCGAGCTTTTCAAAATGCGAAGTTTTTTAAAACTTGAATTGCAAGCAACTTTGTAAAGTGTTGCATGTCTGTCATTATTCACCTCGAAGTTGAGACCATTTCACAAGCGGATACTTCTTTGATTGATTAATACTTAAACCAGTTTTGACATTCATTTGAGTTTTGTACTACTTCTTTGACAGTTTAGTAATGAGGGAGTTAACAGTGCTGTACCATAAAACAAAACAAAAATATGTTTATTTTATTTGTTCAGTGTCTGATATTTTTTGCTGTTATTTGTTGGTGATGCTTTAAGTTTTTAACGTTTTGTCTCACTGTTTGCAGAAATATGATTTCTTAGCTTCATTTTTATTTCGAATTGTCTAGTTTGAGCCACATAGGAAGTTCCCCCCTACAGATGAAAAATGCAAATTGATATTTTTTGTCATAATTCAGATGTTGTAGTTATTTGTTTTCTAGATTACATTGATAACCATTGCTGTACTATTGCTGTTAATTAATTAATCAATTTAATAATTAACCCTCCTACTATTGGTACACATTTTGTTCAGCGAGTTGACCATTTTGATGCAGGGTTTTGTATGGTGGCATAGCTGCGCCCTGAAGTAAACTGTAAATGTACATGTGTGTACCGTGTAGATGCATTCACCATTGCTGGTTTGCATTTTATAGTTGATCTGTCATTGCTGACCAAACAGGATGTTATAAACTGGGCCCAATGTACATGTGTGTACCGTGTAGATGCATTCACCATTGCTGGTTTGCATTTTATAGTTGATCTGTCATTGCTGACCAAACAGGATGTTATAAACTGGGCCCAATGTACATGTGTGTACCGTGTAGATGCATTCACCATTGCTGGTTTGCATTTTATAGTTGATCTGTCATTGCTGACCAAACAGGATGTTATAAACTGGGCCCAATGTACATGTGTGTACCGTGTAGATGCATTCACCATTGCTGGTTTGCATTTTATAGTTGATCTGTCATTGCTGACCAAACAGGATGTTATAAACTGGGCCCAATGTACATGTGTGTACCGTGTAGATGCATTCACCATTGCTGGTTTGCATTTTATAGTTGATCTGTCATTGCTGACCAAACAGGATGTTATAAACTGGGCCCAATGTACATGTGTGTACCGTGTAGATGCATTCACCATTGCTGGTTTGCATTTTATAGTTGATCTGTCATTGCTGACCAAACAGGATGTTATAAACTGGGCCCAATGTACATGTGTGTACCGTGTAGATGCATTCACCATTGCTGGTTTGCATTTTATAGTTGATCTGTCATTGCTGACCAAACAGGATGTTATAAACTGGGCCCAATTTCATAGAGCCGCTCAAGCAGAAAAAAGCAGGATACCAGTTACGGAGGACTGTACGAGAAGGTATTTGGACTGGTAAACCATATTCTGTTTAGCAGCTCATTTTTATGCTTAAGCAGCTTTTATGGAATTGGGCCCAGGTCAAATCGTAGCTAAGCACAACACAATTCTGTTTAACGAAATAAGGTTACCAGCCAAAGTACTACCACAGATTTACAATCTGTGACTGGTATGCTGCTGTTTACCTAGGCTTTTTAGCAGAAAATTGTTAAGCTATGTTTTCTGCTTAAGCAGCTGTATGGAATTTGGCCCTGGTCACAAGTAGGAGGACTAATTAATCACTTGTTGTAATTTAGTGGGCTATTGTAAATATAAATAATGATATGCAATACAAGTTTGTAATTCCCGTTTAAGATCGGCTGCTTCTTTGTAACGGTAACTATTTTATCAAAAGCCATACTCTAAGTATTTTTCTATAGCTTAAATTTTTTATCAAAAAAAAAAATATGTGAAAAATATTGATCTCATTTGTACATTATGATAGAGTAAGAATCTAAGTACTTTGTTCTTGAATCGGTTGTTTTGTAATTTTGATATTGAACGTTGTAACTACATGGTTGATAAGAATATTAATAACAAGTAATTATTAAAACCCTGTGATATGTTTGAGGGCACTTTAAGTCAAGCGGACATCATTGTTAATTGTCAAAGACCAGTATCTGATGTGAACCTACATATACATGAAGTAATTATACCTGTGAGCGTTTAAGCTCAATAGACCGATCCATTAAGCCCCGCCTCCTTACGAGTTGACCAATCACAGCTGCGAAACCCGATCACCATTAGTGCAAAGATCACCAAACGGCTCAAATGGTGATCAGATTTAGCGGTTGTGATTGGTCAAAGAGAAATGGGCGTGGCTTAATGGATCGGTGTATTGGTCATCAAGAAAATATGTTTTCACTTTTTTCAAACATAAAAATTATACAATTTCAAGCAACATTATTTCAATGGAAGTTTTCCATGTTGACCATCTGTTAATACTTGTATGTTCATTCTTACAAATGTTATCTACACCGATTTGGGTTTTTAAAATTGGCACAATCCTGTTTGTAAATACAACATGAAAATGGTTCTACTGTAAGCCACGTTCACTTCGCGCCAACTGGCTTCAATGATTACTGCGAGCCTATTGAGAAATACATTGAGCTAGTTTGAGGGGGTTTCATGTAAGGAAAAACATAATTTTTTTGAACCTGCCCTTCGCATTTATTTTTTTGAGATTCAATGATTTCTCAGTTTTATCAGTTCATTGGCAAAACAAAGTGCCTTTAAACATTTCAATTAATTGTTTCTGAGGGTTACATTTGCATGCAATGCGCGCGTGACGTAATGACTGGTTCATTAAGCTCCACCCCTTGATGCATTAACAGCTTGGCTTGTAAAACTTCTGGTAAATAATGTTGGGTGGCATTTTAAGATAATCACTCAATTAACGTCTACATAATAACATTCCATCTTTAACCGAAATGAAGAAATACCCCAAATTCTTGTAAGTTTGTTTTATTGCGAAGAATAAAGTACTTATTAAAGTAATTTTCAAGCTACATTGAACAAACTTAATAGGTAAAATAAAATGAAGTGTCAAGCGTATACTGTATTGGACAGACTCAAACATACTGTGCAAGTTACTATCTACAACTCCGTGTATATTTGCACTTCTATGTATATTAAACAGATTATGAAAAAGAAAGAAAAAATGCTTGTAAAATAGTACTACGTATCTCCAATCATTTTACGGTTACAATTGTTATACTAATATTATGTAAATAAAACTAAAATAAATCGAAGGGACTTTCGAAGGAGATAATTTTACCCGCACACTAGAAATATTGCCGCAGAAGGCACACAGCTATACATAGGTATACAGGTGACCCTGGTATAAAACTACGGGCTTTGGGAGTTTTGAAAGAACACACCTCACCAATCATTCTGTGTGAGTGTGTGAGTGGGTTATCGAAGTGTATTAACACACAACGGGGTGCCTTATCTTTTACTAAGTTATTGTATACTCAGCATTCTTTGATATTTTTCTACTTTTATTATACATAAAACAAGAACTACATAAAAATAAAACAGTGATTCCAGTGTTGGTGTTTGGTTGTGTGAGGTTTGGCTTCCTTTAAAAGTCTACTGTTGTGTGCCCAGTAATTGGACCTATACGCAAGGGGTAAATCCACTATTTTTTCCCATATTTCGACAAATTTTTAAGCTGCGATTTTAGGCTCGAAAATGATGCAGTGGGCTCTACTGATGCCTTTTTATAAAATTTGACAAAGGATATATCAGTAAAATTTTGGGAAATAAAAATTATGCCAACAATTGATAAAATCACAAGAGTAGCCCAAGTCAAGCATTTTTATCAAATTTTGACAAACTTTAAATTGCAATTTTGAGCTCTAAATGAGGCAGTATAGGTACTACTGATGGCTTTTAATACTTTGGGGAAATATGAATACCTGTGACTCGGGAAATCAGAAATTTTAAATTAAAAATGATACTTGGAAAGTAGGCCTAAAATTGAAAAAATCACAAGGGGTAAATTCAGCATTTATTTTTAAAAAGGAGACAAACTTTTTGGTTAAAACTTAGGCTCTTATGAGCTATAACTAAGTTAGAAAACCCACGAATCAAGATAAGAAGCACATCTGATAATTCCCATGGGGCCCCCACTCCTAATTTAATTAAACAAAATGAAAAACCAATTAACTTACAAGAATAATTTGTTTAATTAATTTGGATTGCTTTAAAAACATACTTCGTGAGGCCTGTTACATTTTTTTTCCGATTGCGATAACAATTCAATGTTTTCACAAGAAAAGTTGTTTTAGATCAAATAAAGAAAGATATTAAGGAGGGTTTTAACATCAACTTTTGTTGCAAACTACAATGCTATTTTGCTGTAATACAAGAATTGCGTTTAAACCGATTACAACTTTTATTTTGTCATTTCTGTAGCTGATTGTTATTGGTTTGGTTATGGGTAGGTTAATCCTCTGTCGAAAAACAATCATTATGAAGTTGTCTTGATAATCAAGACAGTCCCCAAGAACATACTGAGTACCCATTCAATGACGATTATGGTGTATCGTCCTGGTGGGTGTATTGCAGAGCCATCACAACCTCTTGTGGTGAAAAGCTATCCTTGTTGAACTCACATCCGAGTTGACCTTAATATTGTACATGATTTCAGCAGAGTGTCTGTTTGTACACTTCGTTGTTGACTGTTACTGTCAATTTGTTCGTATAAGAGTTTATAAACCCTGGATCTGGCCCGATTCCAAACCATCTGTCGTCTGAGAGTACCGGAGTCTAATTGGAGATCAATCACACCCAGCTCTTACACACTTAATCTTCTTTTGGTAAAAAGACACAATTTTCATTTATTCGTGTCATTTCAAAATGCAGTTCATATTTTTGAAATTTCTTTCTGTTTAATTGAAGTTTTACGTCATAAATAACGAGCTTGATTTCATAAAGAAGTCAGCTATTCTACAGTTTTGACAAAGGCATTTTATAAAGGGGAAAAATGAGAAAATGAAACTTGTGTATACTTTCTTGGGTAAAAATTTACAGCAAAATTAAAGTGAAAATGCAATTTTATCTTTTTAAGTAGCTTCTGTTTCTTGTATCAAAACTGCTTACATTGAATTAATTTTTATTTTATTTTTTTAATTCGACATCATCTGTTTTATACATATCTCGTTAACCCAACGTTGGTTTGCATTAAAAGTGTCTCTATAATGATGGTAAATATGAGACGGAACATGGAAGGTCTTTAGTATTTGTTTAAGGCTATTCGTATGTTTCAACATTAGTATTTTTTGTGAGAGTAAGTTCAATAATAATCCTATAATTAACAAAGTGCTGTCCAATCAAGATGAGCAAACTTGAGGTATTCCTGTTTAAGTGCATACAAATCAAAACCGCCTAAAATGTTTTCAAGTATTGTACGCTTTTTATTCTTATAACCCTTTCAGTACCGCCGTGCCATAGCGGCTCAAAACAACATTCCACTTGGTAACCAATGAGCCCGTATGGCACGGAATTTTTAGCACTCTCGGTGACCAATGAGCCTCTCTGGCACATCGACCAAATGTAAGTTATCAAAATGTAAATAGCCCCCTCAATCGCCTTTTGTCCATCCCCATGGTAACAAGCTGGCCTTGTGTGCTGAAGCGTCGCAGGTTTAAAAATTTCAGCGGTATCGTTAAGCGTCCCCCACGCATTCTTCAGTAAGAGATCATTCTTACAACATGGCCGAAGAAAATGATAAAATTTTGGAAGAAATTTTCGCAGACAGTGGTTCAGAAATGTCATCTGACGAGGAATCGCCACTTGAGGACTCGGACACGTCAGAAGACAGCGAGGATACAGAGCCGAGGGCCTCGACATCAACAGCCACATTAACCTGTTCTATGAAGGGTAAGAAAACAAACAAAAAAACGAATTTCAGGTGTGGATGGCGTGAAGCCAACTGTTAGTGAGTGTTACACACGGCGACCGCCTGTTAAATTTACAGCAAACACCGGGGCTACAGAAGACTTCAGTTCGTTCTCCCCCATACAAATCCGACACAGGGTACACATGTGCCTGGGAGTTGTTCACAGGATCGCAGCCCAGGTGCCCACAAGGCCAGTCCTCTGTAAGTGATCCCGAGACGAACCATCCATCCGAAATAGGGGCACCAGGCAACGTAGTATTGAACCTTTTGCAGGGCCTCGAAAATAAAGGACATTGCATCTACATGGACAATTGGTTTACTAGCCCGGCTCTGTTCTCCAAGTTGTCTGAGCTAGGATTCGGAGCTTGTGGAACTGTGCGCTATACCACCCTAGGGATACCCGACGTAGCAAACTCCAAAAAATTTCCTATGAAAAGCGGTGCAGATCCCAAATTTTTTCAGAAAGCAGGCCAACTATGCGTTATGTGGCAGGACACAAAACGTGTCACTCTCCTCTCAAACTATGGCGATTGCAGTGTCACTAGTAAAAAGATTCGGAGCCGGAAAACTTCAACAGGATTTCGTCATATCAAAAAACCGTGCATAGTCGAGGATTACAATAAATACATGGGGGGCACGGATCTGGCAGGACAATTATGCACGTACTATACTCATACCCACAAAACATTCAAATGGTGGAAACGTGTATTTATTACAATCCTAGACATATGTTTGCTCAATGCTAATGTCGTATACAACAGCATCCATACAAACAAGAGCTTGTCTACTTTGGATTTTCGGGTCAAGGTGATAGAGGCACTTATTTCAAACTTCGAGAACAACCCAGTTCACCATGCCCGTAAAGTGCTTCAAACGCCCTTTCAACTCAGCACTTTCCAGGTCCGACTGTTGACGGGAAGAAACGTGACTGTGTTGTATGCAGTTCCACCTCTAATCGGAAACAAACTCGCACGATTTGTAAGCAGTGTATCAAGCCAATGTGTGTTATACCATGCTTTGAGAAATTCCACACCAAGCGATAAATTAGGTCAACAATTCAACTATTAAGTTAATTATGTTAAAAATGTGTAAAGCGGTTATACCATTATTGGAGAATTTCCACACCAAACTAATAATTTTCTAAACTTTCTGAATACTCCCTCCCCCCTCCCCCCCCCCCGCTACAATGTTGAATCCCACAATCGCATGCCTGCCAACAATCAACATTGAGGCGGGGGGAGGGGGGGGGGGATGGTACTTAGAAAAAACAAGTATAGCACTTTGGCAAAATGTAATGTTAGTTCCTTCTTTACATATTGCTTCATGATAGGTGTAAATTTGATTTGAGGAGTAATTTTTGTCCAGTTCCTATTGTGCGTAATCAAAACTCTCTTCTGTTTATTGAATGTGCAATCCTAAAGGAATGTATTTAAACATTATGTTTATTTAAGGTTTCAGAAACAAATTTTACATTAATCAAAATGGCCGACTTAAGCAACTGTACCACATTGTTTGTATTTGGTTTCATTGGGTTCCTGCATCCTGAAAACCTCGCCATATTTTATGTTACGGGCCAAAACCAAATTGGTTGGCGGCCATTTACAAATGGGCAATATTTAATGTAATTTTATGTCAGTTCCTTCTTTGTCATTAAATGTAGAAATAAATAAAACTATTGATTTTACCAGTAAATTATTTATAAGTCATATTGTGCGTAATCCAAACTCTCTTGTTTATATTTAATGTCCTATCCTAGGAGCGGGTTGGGGGGGGGGGGGGGGGTGCTTCATACAAAATTAATTAAAACTTTTATTTTTTTTGGACGATTCATAATTTGCCAACAATCTAAATGGCCGCCTTAACCAATTGATCAACATGGGTATAGTCACCAACTCCCAGTATCTGTGAGGCTCAACCAATTGTTATTTAATTTTTGGGGGGTTTGGGGGGGGGGGGGAGGATGCTGTTTCAAAAGTAATTTATTAAAACCTTATGTTTATTTAAGGTTTCAAAAATATGTCTCATGCAGATTGGTATGAACAGCTACTTGACAAATGTTTAGCTTCAACATTTAAACTACTCAATTGTGTATTTAGTGGTCATAATACCATACCTCAAATATATGTTAAAGGTAATGATTTAGTCCAAGGCAATATGCCAAAGGAAACAGTAATATGTTATTGCTTGCTCAACTTTAATTATGTGAGAAGGACCTAGGCTAACCCCAATCTGCCTTGTGAGGGCGCTGTAACCTGAAACTTTGCAAAATAGTGTTGGTCACCAGTTAGCCATGTCAAGGAAATGTCTCTGGTCACCATGGCATAAGTAGCCAATATGTGTTGGTACTGAAAGGGATAACGGTGATCAAAATAATCTATCTTGATGCAAAAAACCTGTTTTCCCCGATTTGTTAAGAATTTCAAAAGGAAACTATTTCAATTAATGAGCGGCAACATAGTGAGTGGTATCGTGTTGTTATTATGGAGTGGGTCGTATTTTCATCTCTGAGGTTTTGAGTGAGTAATGCCACCCCTTCCAGTGACGCCAAATGACTCCCGGATCAGTTCCAGTCGTGGTCCCACGGTGATACGGCCCGTTAAGAGAAGAATGATAGCAGCTATCGTACCACCAGGCGCCGTGCTTAAACTGGGCACAGTTCCTGAGGCTTCTATCGTTGTCTCGGTCTTTAGTAGTGAACTGCATGTTATTGTGGTAGCTCAGCGAGTCGTCTGAAACAAAGAGAAATGCATTAAATTAACAGGACGAACGCGAAAAAAGAAAGCCCTTTTCTTTCTTTTTTTTTAGATTTTTTTTTTTGATGAAGCTAAATCTAGATTTGGATGACTACTTTTTCTTTAATTTCAATGTATTACCATGACAACAACTTTGAAACATAAATGAATTAACTGGATTGTTTACGAAATTAATGACTTCTCTGTGCATGAAACTTTTGTTTCTCTTTTTGAACGTAACGTCCAGAGATTGATAAATACTCAAAAACTAATAACATACCATACAACCTTACTTTGTTAGAAGCACTACAGCTGTTGAAAGTACAATTTATATGATAAAAAAAATTCATTCGAAGTTAAATAATATGTTGTACCCGAAAACGTTGTAATCTGAAAAACGATTCATGCGTGAATCTTTTCAGTTGCAGTCCGTTGACAATAATCAATCTATGACCCTACATTTAAAGTCCCTGTGCACTATTGGTGATTGGTAAGATCGAAAAACACAAATGTTCACAGGTTCTCACATAACTTGCATGATTTAAAGTAAGTAATGGTAGAAAGGGTTCCTTAAAATAGTTCTGCCTAAAATGCTATCGTTTCTGAGAAATGAGTAAAACAATAGTTTTTATCGCGCGCGATAATAAACTCGATGTTTGAAAAACAGAAAACACATAAGGTCTCTTTTCACTATTTTCTCGTGACCTTGATGACCAATTGAGCTTAACAAAAGTATACAATGCCTTTAAACTCAATAAATTATCATTAAACGTGTACATTTTTATCGAAAACTGTGTATTTAATCACTGCCCTATATGTGTACCATCAAGTACAGCTGCTTTGAACTCATTAATATATCTTTATGGCATTATTTCAAACCATGTAAATATTATAAGCAAAATAAAAAATTAAAAAGACCATTCAGGAAGACAATTGTTGGCAAACGTAAAATTATTAAATCCTTTTATTTCATTTTCTCAAGACATTTTGCGAGAAAGATACTGATTTATTACCTGCGGTTCCTGAGTAACTTCCCAAAGTCAGCCTGTAGTTGTCACTCACATCGGCGATGCTGAACGAGTCATAGACGGCATACCTGGATTCGTCCTCGAAGTCTGCAAGATCAACGCGGAGTTCGTACTCGCCCTGAGCGGTCAGACGGTGCAAGTTGTCGTTACCGAGCCAAAACTCCCCCTCTAGATTCCCAAAGCCCCGGCTGTAGTTGGCAAAGTTCAAATAGAAATCTACACTGCCATCCTTACGCCGCTGGAAAACCTGTCAGAAAAAACACAAAACGTAAACTTAAATGGCAATGTCGTCAAATAAATAATCCATACCCTCAAAAAGTGAGCGCTGTTTTCATCGCTCCCTTTTTCAATTAATGTATTATCTTACCGTCCAGCCTCCGCCGTCTGTCTCCATGTCACAGTACACCAAGAAGGGCTCACCGGAATCCAGTGGTTTGACCGCGTACACACTACTGCGTGTCACACCCCTTGCTTGAATGTCGGAACAATCTTTAGGCTGGCACTGCATTAGTAAACCTCCTATTTTGTGTAATAGAGATCATGATTCAATATGAAACAAATTCACTTTGACGCTATTGTGATACTTCAAGCAAAAGCTTTATTTAAACAGTGTTTTTTAATATTTGTTTACAAATTAAAACGGCAAAATACATTGTAGTAAGATGTTATGTTAATGATTGTTGTATACAACGTTTGAAAGATGTTTTACAGTGATACATCAATTTTGCCCATATTAAAATTAATTATTAATGATTTTAAAATACATCTGTACTTTTCTCATGTTCGTGTTCCAGCAAGACCATGATTGCAAACAAATTATACCTACTATTAAGGTGTTTAATTGTATCAGATACTGACTCCTGCAGCTCTCCCACCTGACGCCCCATGACGCCCATTTGACGTCTCGTGTCAGAGGAAACAGTTTCTTGATTACCAGAGACCGCAACCTGCAACTCGTCCATCTTACGTCTTGTGTCTTCCAGCTCAGAGGAAACAGTTTCTTGACTACCAGAGACTGCAACCTGCAACTCGTCCATCTTACGTCTAGTGTCTTCCAGCTCAGAGGACACGGTTTCTTGATTACCAGAGACTGCAACCTGCAACTCATCTATCTTACGTCTTGTGTCTTCCAGCTCAGAGGACACGGTTTCTTGATTACCAGAGACTGCAACTTGCAACTCATCTATCTTACGTCTTGTGTCTTCCAGCTCAGAGGACACGGTTTCTTGATTACCAGAGACTGCAACTTGCAACTTATCCATCTTACGTCTTGTGTCTTCCAGCTCAGAGGACACTGTAACTTTCAGCTCTTCCACCTGATGTTTTGTGTTTCTTAGTTCAGTGTAAACCATTTCTAGGTAGTTTGATACAATACCCTTCAACTCATCTATCTTACTACTTGTATCTTGTTCATAGGAAAACGTTTTCTGATTGATGCCGGAGGATGCAACTTGTAGTTCAGCTTGAGACTTCACGATCATAACGATCAAGAGTGAACGGATAAACAGCCCCATTGCGCTCAGAAGTCATACACGACTTTTTGTTGTTGATGTTTGGCTTATAGAAATTCATACAGGGAAATGAGGACGAGCCTGTTTGTAAAACTAATATATAGGCCTACTTGTAGTAAATGGTGTATACGGTTGAAGGTTGTGTGTTCTTTTCTCCCTATATTGAGGGATCGGCTGACCCGGATTTTTAAGGTTAAATCCCTGAAACGGAAACGAAGCTGAGTGATTTAGGGAGAGCGTCGTACAAATGCAGACAAATGCAGATATGAAGGAATAAATAGTTCAGCAGACTACGTTTCGATGTTAAACATCCAAATAAATCATACACAAAAAATCTGAAAACAAGAAGGTTGATTGAATAAAAATATAATATTTTTAACATTATTTTACATCACTGCTAATTACACTTTATCAAACCTTACCAAGCTGCAGAAATCAAAATTTGCCTTACTTTTGTTTGCTGTTATTATTTTTCCGAAACATTCAGTTTTTGTGAAATTAAATTGACTGTTTCATGATGGGTCGTAGTTTACAAGGCTGTTTGGCACAATACTTGCTTAGCATTGAAAGTTTTTTTGAGCCAAATAAAATTACTAGCCAAAATACAATGCCATTACAATGTATATGCATCGTCAAAATGACTTCCTGAAGACGATCGTCTGGCTCATGTTATTTTTACCACACTACGCCAGAGTGCACTGCTGAGACTGATAAGCTGGACTACGATAAGAAGGCAGTAACGTTTCCCTTCCTCCATGGTTTGATATTGTTCACTCCACATTCAAATAAAGGTTTTCATATTAAAACGTCTGCGGTTGATACATCAAGCTAATTATCATGAATTGATTTTCTTGTGTGGGGTCATGCATTCATATTGTGTGATTCTAAAATTAAACGAATAGAATGAAGTTTAATTGAACACCGACACTGAAGGACTTACCTGAGATTACACTTTCCGCCGGAGTAATTAGTCACAGTTGAGAGAACATGAAAAGATGTTCCTGGTATAACGCCCAGTGCACCCCAATACATTTTTCTCCAAGGAACAAAGTGCCCGGCGAAAAAGGGGCGGGCCAACTAAATTGAAGTTGCTACCTAATGTGGAGGGAATGTAAGTCATTCAGTGTCGGTGATTGACTCGGTAGAATTCAAATTAAACTTCATTCTATTCGTTTAATTTTAGATTTTCACCTCGTCATCACCTCCACTTCGGACCTAAATGAGATTTTGGAGCACAGAGACGGGCAACATGCAATAAAAAACATGATTGTGTAAAACGACTCATGGTTTTACCACAGTGTATTATACGTGCTATAGCTCTGAACCCAGACTTTTAAGTTGTTAACATAACATGCAAGAACATTTCGCGCATTAACATATAACACAATACATTCGAATTTCTTGAGAAATTAACCAACCTACTTGGTTATACCAGCCAAAACTGCATTTGCGAAGCTATGATCTGTTTGGTTTACTGGTTTGTTACAAAACTTAGCAAAAGTACTACTTCTTGCCCAATGAGCAGTACTTAAAATAATGTTCAGTGGTACTCCATTCTTAAAAGCCACACTGCAGGCAGTACTAACTACTATGTTCTGATCTTGGCTGTGTCAGCCTCATGCAATGGGTTCTTGATCCAGCGAGAGATTGTCTCTGACTTTACTTGTTTAGCTGACAAACAAACACCGTTGCTTACGCATAAGGGGTTTTTCCTTAATTAAGTACTGTTTTAGCGTCGTCATGACACAAAGTTGGTCGTCATGAGGATACTTGGGTAACACCAAACTAACAGGCGGTTTGCCAATCTTAATGGTTTTCGTCAACTTAGATATAACAAAGATATTTTGTGTAGCTTTAACTTCAGCGTCGTATAAATTAAGTAACGACAAAGTTTGACATCTTTGTCCTGAAATCAATGCAACAAGCATAACTAGCTTCATAGTGAGTTCTTTTGGGCGTGGTGGGGGCATTTATGTCCTGAAATCAATGCAACAAGCATAACTAGCTTCTTAGTGAGTTCTTTTGGGCGTGGTGGTGGCATTTATACCAGGAACATCTGTTCATGTTCCCTCAACTGTGACTAAATACTTCGGTGGAAAGTGTAATCTCATGTAAGTCCGAAGTGGAGGTGATGACGAGGTGGACTGAAAGTTTAACCCATGACGTCTAGTACACCAGCAACATGTTTGAAATAACCAGTGAAAACTCTAGGATCAATGGTTGATCCTTGCATTTTTGGAACCCCACAGCCAGATAACTACAACAATTTTGAAATTTTGCCTATCACAGAAACTCTAAACTGACAAACTGTTATGTAAGATTGAACCATTTGTGCACTGTGCCCTTGATACCAAAGACATCGGTGGTATCGACGGCAGCAGAAAGGTCAAGCGCAATCAGGAAGCAGCTCTGAATAGTACGACGCATTTTGTGCACGCTGACTGTAATAGTTCATCAAGATTATTAATTGCTTGCAATTGCTCGCGTGGAGCTGGATAATGACTGCCCTCTCAATTAACTTACCAATGAAACCGATATTAGATACAGGCCTACAGTAATGTTTAAATCAGTACAATCAAAATTGATCTTTGTTAAGATTGGAGTAACAATGGTTTGTTTAAGATCCACTTGGAACACACAACTTGTGAGAGAAGTATTTACAGTATCAGTGAGTGGCAACACAACATCAATACACCGATTCATTAAGCCACGCCCATTTCTCATTGACCAATCACAACCGCGAAATCTGATCACCATTTGAGCCGTTTGGTGATCTTTGCACTAATGGTGATCGGGTTTCGCGGCTGTGATTGGTCAACTCGCGGGGCTTAATGGATCGATCTATTCTCTTTGAGTAACCATGTTGGTAGCCTATCAAAACAACTTGCGATAAACTTCACTTTGATCAAGGTCTTGAAACCTATCCATCATATCATCCGCTATCTTTAAGCTGCCATCTTGTGTGGAGGAGCTCCAATTATGGCTACAATAACAACAGCCGTTATCCCTATTTGTTATAACCTTCCTGCATAGTCAGTCATCTGAGATCATTACACTCGGCAGAGGCGTTCAATCCGAATACAGACGAGGACATAAATGATCAGGTTCCCGGATGTCGCGAAAAGACAGATGACATATCATTTATTGGCGCTTACTTTTTTTTTTTTTTTTTTTTTTTTTTTTTTTTTTTTTTTTTTTTTTTTTGTATTGCTTCGATATTCTGTATGTCTAAATGTTATGTATGTGTTCAAACTATGTACCTACGGGTATACAGACATGTATATGTATTTCTGCGATGTTAATTATGTCTACTACATGCACTGTACTTTTGTATTCTAAATCGTTTATACAGCATATTTGTAACTTGAATAATTTGTATATGGACGCACCACCTATATACTTGTAGTGTTGGGTGTGTGCCACTGTTTTAAAAGTGAGTGCCAATAAATAAATAAATAAATAGTCGAGCTTGAAGCCAAATTAACAAATACTTGTTTGCCAAGTTTACGGTTGCTTCTGCAGTGACTGACTCTGGTGCTGTCAGACGAGATTTGGTTTGGGCTTGTAAATCCGGGTTTATAGTAAGTTCACATTGGCATTAACAATGAACAAGGAAGAGCACGAACAGACAGTGCTGAAATTATAAACAATACTTTGGCCAACTCGGATGTGATTTCAACAAGGATAGCTATTTAACACAGGATGTTGATGGCCATTTTATTGGCGCTTACTGAGTCGAGCTTGAAGCCAAAGTAATAGATGCATATGTGTGCCAAGTTTACGGTTGCTTCTGTGCCTATAGAGATAACCCCTTCAAATTTATCTTGGACAGTTTATTAACATACAAACAGGAAGTTTGTGAAAAAGGTTTAAAAGCAAGACGTCAACAGTTTTTACCAGCTATAGCTTACTGGGAAGCTGTCCATTTCTATTGGCTCCAATCCTACAAGAAACAGCAACACTAGAAATCTAGCAAAGTCTGATTAGAATGGGGCCGTTTGTCTTTCTCGTACTTGTTTTGATTGTGAAGTCTGAGTGTTTGGAGAGCGATCGTTCACATACTCTCAGTGAGAGCAGTGATTCTGCAGTGTGCGTGTGCCGGCCACACGTCACCATCAACCCACCCGTGTGTGCACGCTCTCCTACGACAAACTCCGAGATCGGCTGCAATTCTTCGACTATTCAAGGCATCATTTCAATGGAAGAAACGGTTACAAGACGTAAGATGGATGAGTTGCAGGTTACAGTGTCTGATAATCAAGAAACCGTTTCCTCTGAGCTAGAAGACACCAGACGTAAGATGGATGAGTTGCAGGTTGCAGTGTCGGGTAATCAAGAAACCGTTTCCTCTGAGCTAGAAGACACAAGACGTAAGATGGATGAGTTGCAGTTTGCAGTGTCTGGCAATCAAGAAACGGTTTCCTCTGAGCTAGAAGACACAAGACGTAAGATGGATGAGTTGCAGTTTGCAGTGTCTGGCAATCAAGAAACCGTTTCCTCTGAGCTAGAAGACACAAGACGTAAGATCGATGAGTTGCAGGTTGCAGTATCCACCAACCGAAAAACGGTCTCGGCTGATGTACGGGGTATAAGACAACAGTTGGAAGAGCTGCAAGTCTCAGTATCTGTCTTAGTGGAACACCTTCATGGTAAGTTTAATTTGTTAGCAGTCATCATCACAACGTTTGACTACTTGCTAATACAACAAGATCAGCTAAAAAAAGGTCAACATTCGCCTCTAAATTGAAGACTCGTTTTTTCTCCTTTACAAAAGTACCGATGATTTGTTTTCATGATGTATTAAGAAATAATCAAATTTTGCTTCTCGTTGCTTCTCTGGATACTTTTCCGAAATTTGAAATTAAAAAAATCAGGCCAAAAAATGTTTGTTTTTGTCGTTGCTGTTTTAATTTTTTTTTGTTTTACTTCCCAAATCCACATCAATTCTTCTTTCTTAATTTGATTTGATCTAAAGATACCTCCTCCATGAACCAGGCACGTACAACAGTTGATGCTACGGAGAGAACCGCAACGACGGAAGCAGGTAAGAGTACTGTGGGTTTATCTAATGTGAATACACATGTTTCTGGTAGCTTGGGGCCATAGAATACTAGTTAACGTCAATTCTGATGTCGCAGGTTCATAACCCGCGGTTATTACATTGCTAGGAAAAAATGGTACGTGTGTCCCAACATTTAACTCTAGAATATTTATATGAAGTTTTCTTTCTTCGATTTGATCTAAAGATACCTCACCCATGAACAAGGCAAGTACAGTTGATGCTACGGAGAGAACCGCAACGACGGAAGCAGGTAAGGGTAATGAGGCTTTATCTAATGTGAATACACATGTGTCTGGTAGCTTGGGGCCGTAGAATACTAGTTAACGTCAATCCTGAGGTCGCAGGTTCTATCCCGCGGTTATTATATTGTTAGGAAAAATGGTACGTGTGTTCCAACATTTAAATGAAGAATATTTATGTGAAGTTTTCTTTGTTCGATTTGATCTAAAGATACCTCACCCATGAACAAGGAAAGAACAGTTGATGCTACGGAGAGAACCGCAACGACGGAAGTAGGTAAGGGGAATGGGGTTTTATCTAATGTGAATACACATGTGTCTGGCAGCTTGGGGCCGTAGAATACTAGTTAACGTCAATATTGAGGTTGCAGGTTCATATTCCGCAGTCTTTAGACACTTAAGGAAATTATTATGTGTAGTTCCGATAATGATCTATACGGATTAGGTTATGTGTAATGTTTACTGCAGATACAGGAATAAAACGCAACGTTTCGGTTTTTATACACATATACAGTGACCCTTGCAAAAGATTGTTCTGACATCCTTGACAATGATAATGCATCAATGAGTGGCGTGTACACGGTTCAACCTCGAGACTCCGGTGAGGCTTTCCAGGTGTATTGTGATATGGAGACAGACAGTGGTGGATGGACGGTAAGATAACACTCTAGTGAACGAATGAGAGTACTCATCTCCAAGATTGTATTAAAAAATATTATAAAGACGAGTTTGGGCATTAAAAAACGTGACGTTCCTTTGACAGGTTTTCCAGCGGCGGATGGACGGCAGTGTGGATTTCTATTTGGACTTTGCCAACTACAGCCGGGGCTTTGGGAATCTAGAGGGGGAGTTTTGGCTCGGTAACGACTACTTGCACCGTCTGACCGCTCAGGGCGAGTACGAACTCCGCATTGATCTCGCAGACTTCGAGGACGAATCCAGGTATGCCGTCTATGAATCGTTCAGCATTACCAATGTGAGTGACAACTACAGGCTGACTTTGGGAAGTTACTCAGGAACCGCAGGTGAAAAATTCAGTATCATTCTCTCAAATGTAGTGAGATAAGGAACTAAACGGAACTTTCATTTTTGCATTTGCCCAAAATTATTATTATTATTTTCGTTTTCTCCTTAATTTTTAAAAGATGTCATTTTGGTACGTATTTGGCAATGTTGAAAATCGTTTCGAGAGAAAAAAACAAACACGTTTTATAATTTTTTTCTTTGGCATTAAGCATAAAGTTTCCTACTAGTGTAACTAGTACTAGTAACTAGTAGTACACACAGATGTACTTGTAGTACAACGCCTATGGATTTATGATGCTCTTGGACATTTTACTTTGGTTGCTTTCTTTATGTTGTTTTGGGCGATCTTTGGAAGTCGAAAGAACGTAGAGTGGACTGACGTGTTTAATGTGTCGGTGGTTTAAACACGCCTTTGTGCTTCGCCATAGTTATAACATTTACATAAACTGAGCACCAGTCTACTTGCAACATTGCGCAGCAAAACTTGACACTTGTACAAAATTTACGGCAGGTAAAGTGTTTACGCTGACCTTTGACCAATTTTGTTTGCTTGTTTAATTTTTTTATTTTGAATTTCGCAATAACCGTACATGACATTTAGGTGATTTTTGTTTATAATAACCATCTAAGAAACTTGTATATAATGCTACATCTTTAAAATACGTAAACTGTAAACCGGCATGCCATATACAGTTTCCTACTCAGACTTTAGTCATGAAAGGGAAGACCTAGGGTAAGTTGAAAATAAGACAAGAAAATAGAATTAACTTCATCAAAAAAGCTCTCGTTTTCTGGCTTGTTTTGAAATTAAAACATATATTCTTTGTTTCAGGCGACTCGCTAAGCCACCACAATAACAATCAGTTCTCTACGAAAGACCGAGACAATGATGTATACGGTACGAACTGTGCCCAAAGATTCCACGGCGCCTGGTGGTATATAGGCTGCCACGGGTCTAATCTGAACGGGGCTTATCTTCGTGGGACCACGACTGAATATGCTCGGGGAGTCGTTTGGCGTCAATGGAAGGAGTATTATTACTCACTCAAAGCCTCAGAGATGAAAATACGACCGACTCCATAATAATAACACAATTTCATTCACTTGTTGCTACTCACTAGTTAAAAAAAGACCAGTACCAATCCACGAGATAGTTTCCATTTCCAAAGTCGGAAAAAGGAGCGTTTAAAACCCACCATACATTCTTTTGATCGCTGTTATCGTAATATAAGTGCAAACAATCCTTGATAACTATAGGCACTTTTACTATTCCGGCACTTAACTGGAATACTTCGATGATGAAAAGTTTAATGTTGGTTGAACGCTACTTTAGTTATACAGAAGATTATATGTCACTTACTCTCTCTGAAAAAAAAACTCTCCCAAAACAAACAAACGAGACCTAATTTAAAAAAATTTATAAGTAGACTTAAAAAAATTTCCGTCTCATATTTACCATCATTCTAGAGACACTAAAATGAAAACCAATCTCTTTTCACCGAGATATGTAACAAACTGAAGATGTCGACCTACAAAGTAAAACAAGAAATTGATTGAATGTAATGTTTTTGATTGAAACATTATTAGGTTGAACAATCAATCAACCTTTGAGAAAGACTGTGCCAGGGTAATGTCGGGGCATTAACTATTTTAAATATAGGTTATAACATTGAATTTGGTACCCGTTTGAAATCTGGGATAAAAACAAATAAAAATCAAATTCCTCTGAATAAAGCAGTTTTTATTGAAGAAATAACCTACACTTAAAAAATAATATCGTATTATCACTTAAATTTTGATATAAATTTCCCCCAAATATCCCCAAAATATATACACAAGTTTCGTTTTCTCATTTTGTCCCTTTTATATATATTAAACTGCTTGTGTCCAAACTGTAGAATAGCCGACTTCTTTATGTAATCTAGCTTGTTTTTTAAAGGCATAACACTTCAATGAAACGTACAAGAATTAAAAAAAATATGAACAGTATTTTGTAATGTCATGAATAAATGAAAGTTGTGTCTGTTTAACCAAAAATAATCAAGATTGTTTTTTTATGGAGTAAAATTTCAGTTAGGCCTAAACAAAATCAAATTTCAAAAAAACGCTCTGTATTTTGTCATGACACGAAAAAATGAATAGTGTGTCTGTTTTACCAAAAGAATATTAGGTGTGTAAGAGCTGGGGTGATTGATCTACAATTAGACTCTCGTACTCTCAGACGACAAATGGTTTGGAATTAGGCCAGATTCAGGATTTATAAGCTCTTATACGTACACATTTGATTCATTTTGTAATCACCACAATGAACTCAATCAAAATCAGATAAGGCGCATCGATAAGGCGCAGTGACTTTTTTTACCTTCGAAAGTCAGATAAGACGCGTCTTATTCGCAGGAAATTACGGTAAAGGGTTTTACCTTATATGTCAAGTAAAAACCACAAGGGAAACTCACCGGGTAAATGTTTTATTTAAATTTTGCTAAATTATGATTTCTCATTCATAAATACCTGGGACAATTTATCCATTCGGATTGGTCAAGAGGAGATCATGCGGCCATATTTAAATATGCGATGTACATGTAAGCACATTCAAAAGTGATTAAAGATGACCTGACCTTATTAAGTCAAAAGAGGGTCGCTATCAGGGCGCGCAAATTTCACAGCCAAATTAAGTTGGTAGGTCGCAACTTTATCACACGCAAGTTTAAAACTTGCGTTTTGATAGTTTGAAACTGAAGTGAGCAAGTTCGTCTAGGTAAAAATTATCAAGAACCACTTGTTTAAAACCTCTTCACACACTTTGATTCCCTTATTGGAATGAAAGCATGGTGACCTTTTGACCCAGGATCAGAAAAGGGAAAAGCCTCAAGAATTGTTTTTCCAACATCTTTTAACATCAGAAACCAATTTCCTGCACCTTTTTTTCAACAGGAACTTCCGCACGCGATGGTACATTGTTCATGTAGAAAGTACATGTAACCAAAATATGTGACATGCTTAATTTTTTTTTAAATCAAAAAATGAATAAACTCGGCGTATTACAAAGATTAAAATGTTTTTAAATTCAGTAGAAAAGAGGTTTTTAGAGGTGTGGTTGCTTGTGAGTGAAAGTACATAGTTACATGTATCGTGAGGTTTGAGTTATTAGTTTTAAGTGTTGTTTAATAAATTGTGTACTTACCTACTGGGCTTTGAATGCTGTCTGGACTCACTGGCCAGTAATTGTATTATTTGACCAGTATCCCATAGGGTATACACATACCCCCTGGACCACAGTAACCCCCCTGGGCTTGACATACCCACTGGACCACAGTATCCCCCAGGGCTTGACATACCCCTGGACCACAGTAACCCCTGTGGATTGACATACCCCTTTGACTACAGTAACCCCCATGGCTTGACATACCCCTGGACCACAGTACCCCCCACAGCTTGACATGCCCCCTGGACCACAGTAACCCCCACAGCTTGACATGCCCCCTGGACCACAGTAACCCCCACAGCTTGACATGCCCCCTGGACCACAGTAACCCCCATGGCTTGACATAAGCCCTTGACCACAGTAACCCCCACAGCTTGACAAGCCCCCTGGACCACAGTAACCCCCACAGCTTGACATGCCCCCTGGAACACAG
Source organism: Leptasterias polaris (assembly GCA_037783415.1). NCBI lineage: Eukaryota > Metazoa > Echinodermata > Asteroidea > Forcipulatida > Asteriidae > Leptasterias > Leptasterias polaris. The sequence continues at coordinate 2,085,523 of JAZGTN010000055.1, forward strand.
TAACTCCTAGGGCTGGACATAAGCCCTTGACCACAGTAACCCCCACAGCTTGACATACATGTACCCCCTTGACCACAGTAACCCCCATGTCTTAACATACCCCCTGGACCACAGTAACTCCCAGGGCTGTGGACATACCCACTAAACAACTGGCCAGAGCCTGTAATTTTAGCATTGGGCCAGTAGCCCTCAGGGCTCAACAAAATGCAAACTTAATTTGACTTTCAAAGCTTTCATTTGTCAGTTGTTTAATCTTGTAAGCTGGGTGGCTATTCAGTGGAGTCCACCAGTCTCTCATTGGTCCCAGCATTAAAAGCACAAAAACAGTTTTTATGTTCATGTGGCTGAGATAAGTGTTAGACGAGAGCAGTTCAATGTACCCAGTTGTTCACACTTTATTTGCATGTACCTGTGATAACAATGAAAGTAGATTATATAGCTATTGTTGTGTGTGTGATGATGAGGAAGTGTTTTGAACATCTTGGCTGTTGTCCATAGTATACCACGGAGATTATACATTATACCTCCATAATTATTTGCACTGCGCTTGGTACGAAGGTCAGGTTTCGGCCAAGGAGTCTTTACCAGGAAATGAATTTAACACATTCCAGACTGAAGTGTCTCTTGCAGGAAAACTGAACTGGTTGAGTATTGAAAAGAGTTACATGGTTGAACATGTTTTTTCTATTACACTTTGACACAACAACTTTAAGGAACATGTAAAAATAGGCGTATAATGCCATATGTTTTTTACATGTTTTACATGACACCTCCATGCCTAAGATCGATAGGCCCTATAGCACCGCAAGGCGCAAGATGGGCAAATGGAGCTCTATGTATTGTCACTTGTCAGAATGGGAAGTGCGGCATGGGCGTCATTTCGGCAAGAAAATGTTTTGTTTAAAAAGCATTGATAGTAATGTTCATTGTCTGCACTATTCTTGCATCGAAAGAGTTGCATACTAAAGTGGCGTCCATCCAGGGCATAAATCATCCTGAAATGCACCTGCTGTGCTATATGATCTTTGCTCCATGCATACATGGTAGCATAGTAGTAAGTCCATGCTTGAGAGGAAGGGATGGGGTTGTGGAGGAGGGGGAGTGGCAGCAGGGGTGTGTATTGGGGGGGGGTGAGGGAGGAATGTCAATGGTAACTATTTCTCAAATAATTTACAGTGAAAATACAAACACCACGGTGCATGAATTTGATTCATTTTGTACAAAACACAGCAAACTTGTATACCTGTTTAAAATTGTAGGATCTGACAACCCAAGCACCAATAACAGGATGAATGGGAGATGATAACGACATGTTCATTTTTCTGGGAGGAAAACCCCTAATGTGGGAGAATCTATGCGATCAAGTAGGGACTAAAAATCCAGTCCACATGCAAGGCTCCAGTCTGAGTCGGGATTCAAACCTGGGGTCCACTGAGTTGAAAGGCAGGGAAGGAAAACACTGAGCCAACCTGACCCCCTAAATATTGGGACAATCACTAGAGGCTTCAGATGAAGCCCCCATAACACCCACAAAAATCATGGAAAAGTGTGGGATTATCTTGTGGGTAATACACCCCCGTAAACACCCACAGAAATCATGGAAGAAGGGGATTACCTTGTGGGTATTTCAACCCTCAAACACCCACATAAATCATACAAGGGGGGGGGGGGGTTACCGTGTGGGTAGTATATCACCAAAACACCCATACAAATTATGAAAAAGAGGGGATTGCCTGGTGGGTTGCACTCTCCCCCCCAAAAAAAAACCCCAAAACAAACCAAAAAACACCCCAAACTCAAACACTAAAAACACAAACAGAAATCATGGAAAAGTAGGGGATTACCTCTTGGGTATTGCACCCCAAAACATTTGGGAGTAATTGAAAAATGGGTGTTTACCTTGTGGGATAATTGCACCTCCAAAACATGAACAAACTTCACGCAAAAGTGGGGATTACATGTATTGTATGTTGTTGGTAAAATCAACCATCGAAAAAGAAAAAAATACATACATGGGAATGTTGGGAGAAGTAGGGGATTACCCCAAGATATCTGGACTAAGGCATGCAACCTCTCTGCTGATAAGATGACTTCCTATTTTTGTGTGTGAAAGGGTACAAGGGTTTGTGATGACAGGAGGTGTAGGCCTAATTTGTTTTTTAAAAGTGACAAAGTTGTAAGTCTTCCTGGTACTCCTGAAGCTGCTGCGATTAATTTTGCTTTCAAGGAATCGTTTATGCATTCCCTGAAATGTATGATGAATATTTGTAATGAATCTCAGCACAAATGAATTGGCAATAAGTTTGCTTTGCAACAATTTTTGTCATCAAGCAAAGGGAATTTTCACTTTTTATTTTCGTTTTGAAAGGGCAGTGAGATTTTTCATTGGCTAGAAATGTGGCTACAAAGTTCATCATTATAATTGTTACTAATATTAAAGGTATTCCGGACAGTTATAGCTGACAAAAAAAACCTATTCAGTTTTCATGTTTTGTGTGATCAACCTTATAAATGAACATGAAATAACAAACCTGTGAAAATTTTGGCTTATTCAGTTGTGTGAGTCGAGAGAAAATAATAAAAACCATGCACACTTTCGAACATGTAAACACATTGTCCTTAATTTTAGTTGTAACAACCGAAATCAGCTGTTGCAATTTTTAAGGTTTTCAGCTACATTTTTCTTGAATAGATAGGTTGCAGTATGACGTAAGTCGGCCATCTTTACGGGCAATTTGGAACACACAGTCCCGCGTTATGCGTGAGAACGGCGTGCAGCACGCGCACATTTCACAAAACTCATTGCATGATTGGTTAGTGAACGATGCGGCTGCGTTAATAATTTGAGCGCCTGACACGCCTGCAAGCCAAAATGCGATTTGCCCGTAAAGATGGCGTCTACTGGGAACTATCTATATTACTTCATTTCAGGAGGAGTTATTTAACAGAAAAGATGGTTTTGGTATGAACTGCATAATCAATAAGCTTTCAGACTATGATTAAACAATGATGCATCCTTATCAATCATATATTATACTTTTAAGATTATTACTGTGATATGAGTTTGAAACAATTGCTATGATGGTTAAATGGTGTCACAGATTTGCACATAACTTACTTTTTACAAAGATGGAAATTAACATCTATTAAATTGTTGCGGTACCAGCTGCCAAGGATTCAAACTGCCTCTGGTCATCGGGCGAGCTCGGTGGTCTAGTGGTAAGACATCTGCTCTAGCAGTGCAAAGGTCGTGGGTTCGAATCCCACCCGAGTGATTTGCCTGTGGTTTTTTTTTCACAGAACTCCGGAAAGTATTGAGTATACAGTGCTTAACACACAGCGGTGTAGGGTAAAAAAACATAGTATAAAGATGGACATGGTGAAAAACTATCCTTGAAATCGTTTTACTTGAAATGCTACAGTATAGTTTTTTAGTCAAATAATTAGGCCTAGTCTTTATCATGCGTGATCAAATCCGTTGTTTGAAAACAGTGAAAACATATAATGTTTTTTTTTACTGTTTTCTCATGACTCCGAAGACCGATTTAGCTTGAACATTCACAGGTTTGTTAATTTATGTTGGGTCACATCAAGTGTGGATATTGGTCTTTGACAATTACCAATGTTGTACATGTGCTTTAAATAGCAACTAGACCCTCTTTTAAATGTAAATCCTGTCTCGTTTCCAGATGGTACTTTGGTCGTATCGGCCGTAGGGATGCTGAGAAGAAACTCCTGACTCCTGGAGTCCAGAGAGGCATGTTCATCGTCAGAGACGGAGAGGCCAATCCAGGTAGGGAAAGGTTGATTGTTGGTGGGTTGTATTAAAGTGGATACTTATTCTTGTACCTATATATATATTTCCCAAAAGACGCCATCTTTACAGGCAGCTTGGGTTTCGACTTCGCGCAGTGTCGAGGGCTCAAAATTTTTTCTTCACAGCCAATTGAGCAAGTTCGTGTGCGCACCATGGTTAACTAAAGGTCGACTATTTTGACTCAAACCCAGGCTGGTCGACCATTGGTTGTCTACTGTGGTCGACCATTTGGAACCAGCCTCAGGACCATGGTTACTTCCATACTTCCATGGTCCCGATAGCCTCGTTCCATGCTAACAGTATAAAGCGCAGAAGGGAACCAGTGACACTAGACCAAACGGGCGGAAAAAGGCAATGGAAATGTTTGAATACCGTGCCAATGGTTGACTAACTTCCAAACGAGTCGTTCCCGTGAGTACTTCACTGCGCATGTATGTTGCTAGTCAGTGGTCAACCACGGGTCGACTTAATGTGCGCACTCGAACTTACTCCAAGTGGTTCAACAACCAATCATGCAAGGAATTTGCTAATACTCCTGCTTGACGTATGTGGCATTTACGCAAAATTCATTGTTGTGCATTAAACAAATTATTGACTTGCCTGTGAAGATGGCCGACGTTTGGCTGTGTGATGTCAAATGGGTAATATCTATATTCTTAGGGTTCAGAGTGGGGTGTTTGTTATCAGGATGATCAAGCCAACCCACATAAAACTACCATAATACTATTTTTTTGAACGTATTTGTTGATTCACTTTTAGGAGAAGGTTTCAAGTTGTCTTCATTATGTCTGATGTCTTAATTTGAAGCCAAGGGGAGATGTTCTTTTCTTAGACTACTGGAGCAAAAAGAGAAACATTTATCACTGATAAGACACAAGGGATTTGAAATAGTCAGTTGTTTCCTTCAAAAGTAAAGGTCATGCCTCGGACATCCACTTTAGGTTGTGTCTGTTTGTTTTCAAACTGATTAGTCCCGTACCAACATTACAGGCTTGTCACAATCTAAAACGGCAATGCAGAAAACCAGGATGTTGGGATTTCCCCAGGGTCTTCCCAGAGCATCCCTAGTTGTGCAATTATGCAGGAAATGTTTTTGGGAAAGAACATGTAGGCATGTTTGTAAATGTTGACTTAAATGTAATTTAAGATCTTCATGTACATAGAGACTACTCAAATGGAAAAAAACATCCTGTATCTCAATCTCTGTTCCCTGAAATTACTGATTGATGACCAGAACCGCTCCTCCCCCTGGAAAAACAAAGCTAAAAAACAAACAAACAAAACAAAGCAAATAACCTAACCACTAAACACCCAACCCCTCATGAAACAAGCAAAAATACACAGTGTTAGATAACTACAAAACTTTCAAACTACATAACACGGCCGGCCTTGCACTTCAGCTTTTTCTAAAGTAGCCCACCGGGCTAGATATAACTATGGGTGTTACTAACCTCCAGGAAGTTTCAGTTGACTTGGATTTATACATGTATTGTCACAAATGTATCTGTCTGATGTAGCGATCACAACCAATTTACTGGTAAAATTAAGAACTTTGCCTTGACATAATGTACTCAAAAATTAATTAACACATCAAAAATGTATGATTCACGTTTTTTCAGGAAATCCTGGACCAAAACATCATGCGGTAAAAAAATGGTTTACTTCTGCTGCCCCTTCAGTGTGGAACAATTTACCAGATCATATTAAACTTTCTCCATCCCTGGCTTCGTTTAAAACTTCCCTCAAGACTCATCTAACGAGGACTGCATTTAAACATTCTCCTTTATTGATATGTGTCGCTGTGCCATGAGCATCATAATTGCTCAGTGTTGTTACTTTTATTATCATCTCAATCAATCAATCAATCAATCAGGTCGACTCTCGTCGGACTGCAACAAAAGCACGCCACACATCACGATCTCCCATAGCTGTCCTGATCTCAGCTGCAGAGGTTAGCTCAGTATCACGACGCAACTGGTCCACGTAGGTTAGTGACTGCCCACCTCGAGAGGCTACACCATGTGTGGGTTCCCAGAGAATGAGTTGGCTTGCAGCTATATCTGGATGTCGAACGCAGTGTCCAGCCAATCGCAGACGCCTAAGCCTGATAGTTGTAGAGATCTTTGGCAGGTTGCCATAGAGCACCCCGTTGCTGACTTTGTCTCTCCAACTCACGTCTAGAGCCATTCTCAGCATGCGAGTGTAACAGCCATCAAGTCGAGCCTCTTGCTTTGTAGTAAGGGTCCATGCCTCAGAGCCATAGAGTAGGATGGATTCCACGGATGCACGGAATAGAGCTCGCTTGAGTTTGTCCGGCATCATAGACCTCCAGATCTTCTTGAGGTTTTGGCATGCTTTCCAAGCCTGTGCTTTCCTTACTCGGATGTCCTTGTCTGTTGAGCTGATGTGCGAGCCCATCATCTGAAATGGAAGAAATATGAGCATTTTAAACATGTTGCTTGCACAGCTTCTAGTATCCCACATGGCAAGTTGAGATTTATTAGATTGTAGCAGTTTTTATACGACATTGTATGCCAGGCTAGTGGTAAAGGTGATCCTTGTACAGGAATGGTAGTTATTGAAGAAGAAGACGAACCTTTCAAAGAAATCTTGGCTAAGTGTCGGAACTGGATACCATGCATTTTTGACTGTTTTTTAAGTATTATTGTGGCCAAGCGGATAAGAGCACCGGACTCAAAGCTCTGGTGTTTCAGATCAGCAGAGTGTGGGTTCGAGTCCCGGTCATGACCCTTGTGTCCTTAAGCAAGACACTTAACCATTGTTGCTTCGTCCTTCGGATGGGATGTAAAGCCGTAGGTCCCGTGTGTTGTGCAATGCACGTAAAAGAACCCAGTGCACTTATCGAAAAGAGAAGGGGTTCACCCTGGTGTTCCTGGTTTGATTGGCTGCATATTGCGCCACAGCACCTTGTAAACCATTACATGATGCTATAAAGGAATAGGTCTCATACATGTACTTCAAAACGTAGCTCCATATACCTTGCAGGAAAATACTGACTGTTGAAGCGCCTTGAGTGTCACTGAGTGACAGATATTATTATTATTAAAGAAGCCATTATTATTATTATATTATATTATTATTAATTTTTTTTGTCCTTCCAGGCACATTCTCCCTGTCAGTGCGTGACTTCGACGCTGTGAAAGGTGACCATGTGAAGCACTACAAGATCCGCAAGCTGGACAACGATGCTGGATTCTACATCGCCATGCGCAGCCCCTTCCCAGCTCTTGCAGAGCTTGTGAAGCATTACCAACGTAAGTCAATCAATCGATGACTGGCCGATGTTCCGAAATGCCTATATTCCTTTGACCCCTCATGCTCAACACGCTAGGTAGGGTTAGGGCTAGAATTTGGATGAGGAAAATAAGTTGGTGGCATGTTGTGGCCGATCGGTTAAAGATGCCAAGATCAAGATCTGGTGTTTCTGATCAGTAGAGTGTTGGTTTGAGTTTCGAGTTTGTCGTGTATAGGGTGCACCCTACTAAATAGGGAGAAAACAGAGCGTCAGCCTCATTAATATGTTTAGGCCCTCAAAATATTGTCTATTAGACAGATTTGAGCGCCCAATTAAAGGGATACAGTGTACACATTTTTGGGGGTTATTGTCTTCCAACTTGAGGTGTTTTGGATGACATACATGTAGGCCCTGAAATAAATGGTCCTGTAGGGACATTTTTCAAGATTGATGATTAGACGTTTGGAAAATTACACCGGTGCAGGGGTGTTTTTATTTGGAGGGGGAATAACTCGACGAGCCCAGGGACTCCCCATATCAAATTTAGCAGATAATAAAAGTTAAAGAGTAATTTAATAAATTGTCTCTTTACTGTGCAAAGCTGTGAGACTTCTAAGTATTTTTGTTATTATTTTTGAATATTTAGCAATTTCCACTAAAACCAATTAGAGTTGATATAGTTGTGTGCACCCGTCAGTGCAACAAGGGCGTAAATGTTAATGTGTGCAAGCAGTGGAGTGAGAAGCCCTCTTGTACAACCTAACTTACCCATGTAATGTTTTCTTCAAATTTTTTTTCCCCATTTGACCTAAAAAAGGACAGCATTTATTTCATGCAGTGCTTTACAATCTGTTAAAGATTGAAAATATAAATGTTCACAGAATTGCACCTAACTAACATGGTATACAGCAATCCTTCACCGATCTTGAACTCTTGGTGGCAGCAGATACCGCCATTATTGCGGTGGTACCTGGGTGGTACTGCACTGCCTAGCGACGTGTTTAAGCGATTTGCAAAGTAAAAGTCCAATAACCCGCGACTGATCAAATGATCGCCGTGTAGCCCAAACCTTATACCAGTCGCTAGGCAGCGCAGTACCACCCAGGTACACCGCAGTAATGGAGGCATATCTGCTGCCACCAAGAGTTCAAGATCGGTGAAGGATTGCTGTATAGAGATGGTCATGGTAGAAAACTTCACTTTAAATAGTTTTGCTTAAAATGCTATATATATTTTAGGAGATGAGTAAAGCAATTAGTCTTTGTCGCGCTTTTCCAAAACCTGATGTTTGAAAACAGTGAAAACATAATGTTGTTTTTCACTGTTTTCTCATGACTCCGAAGACTGATTTAGCTTAAACTTTCCCAGGTTTGTTATTTCATGGGCCACATTAATTGTGGATACTGGTCTTTGACATTTACTAATGTTGTACGTTTGCTTTTTATAGGCAACATAAAGAAAGGACTTTTTTACTGTCGGAATGTATCCAAAATTTGCAATTTCCTGTTTCCAAAACAGAGTCTTCAGATGGTCTTTGTATAAAGCTGTCTGCCTCGTGCCCGAAGGAGAATCCCAACACTGTGGGTCTGGGCAGAGACGCTTGGGAGATTCCAAGAAATTCTCTCACACTGGAAAGCAAGCTGGGAGCAGGACAGTTTGGAGAAGTCTGGAAAGGTAGGTAGAAATCAGTTTGTAGATTGGAAGTGGATTTGAATTGTAGGGATGATAAGACGGGTAATGTCCCGGTCCCGAATCTAGACCTTCCCTGGATGGTAAATTTATGGCAATGCAAACTGTAAGATAGACCGGCAACAGATCATTCAGAGCTTTGTAGATTGAATAATAACAATTGACATCTATTAAATAATAACTTTAAAAAAAAATAGTAACAGTAAACTCTTAATTTAAAATTTATTCAATTTCTTGTTCCCACAAACACATTCTTATACAAAATGTGCTTCTTTTGCAATGAAAAGCCGGAAAGGTTACTGCATTTATTTTGGGAATGTGCTGAAGTGAAAGTTTTTTGGGAACAAGTACTCAGAGTGGTTAAACTCTGTTCCTGTTTTTCCCCCCTGTGTTTGTCGCATTCAGGAATGTGGAATGGCAAGACACCAGTCGCCATCAAGACTCTGAAGAAGGGCACGATGACTCCAACAGCCTTCCTCGCTGAGGCCAACATCATGAAACAACTTCGACACGACAAGCTTTGTCAACTCTATGCTGTGTGCTCCGACATGGTAAAAAATCATTTCAAACATTGTAGCTTTAAATTTTTCTATTCATCATCTTTTTATTGAATATAGTTCTGCTTTGAACACTCTTATACCTTCAGCTCCCTGCTCAATTTCTAAATTTCTAAGGGACCTTGTCAAAATTAGTCCAGGGCAACCAGCAGATAGTTACCGTCCAGGACGCATAATTTTGTTATCCAGGACCGATGATGCCATAAAATGTTCATAAATGGGTGTGTTTTACATACTTCCGCACATGTTTGTTTTTACCCGCTGTTAATATACCTTGTTTGAAGTTGGATGTCGGAGAAAACATGGGAGAATTTCGCAGTGGCTGAGGTTACATTTGTTTACAAGCTGCAGATACTTAGACCGCTATCTAATGGAAAACAAGCAGGGAGTCTCTACATTCCCCTCTAAAAAACCCTCACACTACGCATCTTAGCTAAAGACAAAGTATACCTTTGGTTTTTGGAGTTCGATTGTTTCAATCCTATTTAAATGTAGATATATACAATAAAATCAAAAGGTGGTCGCGTTTTTTGAGATATAGCCGAAAATCCGGAGCGGATATGTCCACGCAGGAAGAATGATCCCTATAGGAATACACCTGAGAAGCGTTTCTGACAGAAAAGCTTCTCAGATTCAAATTCTGGGGCATAAAACCTGATATCTTTTTACCTAACCACATTACTTCGAAGTGAAATGTTTTTCAAAATGCTTTATACTATCGTAAGCTGCTGTACGCTTCTGACCAATAAGTTTTTATTGCCATTCATTTTAAGAGTGACTACCAAACATATACAGACCCTTTAACACTGCTCCAAGCAAGGTGCCTGTCACGGTAGGCACATAAAATCAAATCAATAACATAAAAACCGTTCGGTCAAATCCGGTCAAACTTCATGTAATCCTCTCTTCGAACCCCCCCCCCCCCCCCCCTTTGAGATAGTAGTCACACATGGGGTTGAATTCACTAACAGGTCACCATGACCCTTTGAAGTTAGCTGGCCACAGTCACCATTGACATGTACACACACAAAAACCATATGTTGTACACAACCTTTGAAACACGTGCAGATTTTGGCCTGTTTTGCGTTTTATACACGGACCTTGATTTTATTTATAGATAAGGTCTGCAGCCAACATAATGTAATATATCTATCATCAGGCTACTACAAAGTCTTTCTAGCATGGGAATTAACTTGGGATCACCCCAAACATACTTAACTACCCTGTAATTAAAAGTGCCTTCCAATGAGGCGAAAGTCACCAGAAGGCGATTTAATGGGACCCTTGGGACCCAGGGTTAAATATAGCGACCTCCAAACCTTCCAGATCGCTCCAAAACTGCAAGTTTGTTTATACTACATTTAATCAGCCAATCAGAATGCTCAGCAGGGTGCATTGGCATAGGGTATGTCTTTAGTGCCTCGGAGAACTGTGTGCCTTTCAGCGATTAAGACCATGTTAAGGGAACACTTAAAATCACTATTTGTTTGTGTGACTCCAATGACTGATTGGGTTAAAACTTCCTCAAGTTTATTTCATGTATATGTTGGGTCATCACATATACTGTGGGTACTGGTCTTTGCAAATTACCAATGTTTTCCTTGTGCTTTAAAGGGGCAACTATAGGTTTGAAAATGTTCAATCACTTGTTCCTGTAACCAATAAAAAGAGATCTCTCGATTAAGACCATATCTCTCATAGAGATACAGTCCGATGGAAATCCAACAAAAAATTGACATTGGAGAATTGTTATCCGACTACCTGCCCCGTTTGTACTACACTTAATCAACTAGTCAAACCGAAGAGCATCGGAGAACTGTGTGCCTTTCAGCGATTAAGACCATATCTCCCATAGAGATACAGTCTGACAGAAATCCAACAAAAATTTGACTGAGGACAATTGTTATCCGACTACTTGTCTTGGATTAATTTTGGCAAGACCCCTCACTGGATTTTTAACTTTTGTTTAGAAGGAAGGACAGCAGGTTGTTCCACAAGGGTGTGTTTTGTCACCACTTTCATATTCCATCAAAGTGTTGTTCAAGATGTATTAAACTTAATATTAAAATAAACTTTAAATAGCCTAATAAAATCTTAATAAAAAAAAATCATCAAACTGTGTTTCGGTTTTTCTATGAAATAATCACTCCATAATTTGATGTCCTGTATAATTGTTTTATTCAGGAGCCCATTTATATCGTCGCTGAGCTGATGTGCAATGGGAGTCTTCTGGACTTCCTTAAGGATGGAGAGGGGCGTAACCTCAAGCTACCAGAGCTCGTCGACATGGGCAGTCAGGTGAGTTAATTATAATTTTTTTTCTAAAGATAGACCCAAAGTCCAACAATCCTACGCATACTTCATGTGGAGGGGCGTAACACTAATCTACTACCAGGGCCCAATTTCACAGAGCTGCTTAACAAAAATAAGCAGGGAACCAGTCACAAACTGTACCCATCACATGGTATTTTGGCCGGTAACCCTTTTCCAGAAGGCATAATTGTTAAGTATTTAGTAATTTTGTTTGTGCTAAAGGGGCTCTATGAAGTTGGTCCCAGAGCTTGTTGACATGAGCAGTCAGGTGTGTTTATAAATGTCTTCACCAAAGAGGAATTTGGAATAATCTCACAAAGGACACAAATGTCATGACCGGGATTTGAACCTGCAATTCAATGACTAGGAAGAGCTCCAGTCTGATGCACTAGACTACTCCTAAAGTTATACATGGTGTGCGACCCCCTCCCAGTCAGTGTTGTCTGATCTTGAAAGTATTGACAACTGTGGCAGCCCATTCCTTCCTTCCTTCACTCCTTCCTTCCTTTTATCCCGTAACGTTATGGTCGTGTTATGACATTGTGGTGGCATTTATCACACAACCTCCATTTGTCTCGGTCTTCTTCTGCCCTAAGAAGTTGTTCCCAATTAAGAGACCTGACCAATCCTTGAAGTTATCTGCCCTCATTTTCTGTTATGGTCGTAGGGGCAACAATGTGGTGGCATTTATCACACAACTTCCATTTGTCCCAGTCTTCTGCTGTCCTAAAAAGTTGTGCCCCATTAGAGAGCTGAACATTCATTGATGTTATCTACCCACATTTTCTGTCGCTTTCCCCTTTTGTGGCTTCCATCCATTCTCCAGGATAGTGTTTGTGAAACTCCCCTGCCACCGCATAACCAAACCAGACCAGTTTCCTCTTTTTGATGACTGTCAGCAGTCTCACTTGATGCCAATATAGTTCTTCATAAACTCAAGCACAGCTTGGTTAGTGGTGTGTCTTGGAGCAGTCTCCACATACTAGGAGCTGTCTCTGCAGCCCCTTTGCAGTCCCCTACCAACCCAATAAAGATTTCACAAAATGAACTGTTTTGTGTGTGTGTGTGATGACAGATTGCATCAGGCATGGCCTTTCTAGAGGCGTCGAACTACGTCCATCGTGATCTGGCTGCAAGGAACGTCCTTGTTGGGGAGGGGAACATTGTCAAGGTGGCTGACTTTGGTCTGGCGAGGATGATTGAAGACACGGAGTATACGGCTAGGCAAGGTCAGTGTTTGTTCTCGAGTGGCCAATCATTCACTCCAATGTTTGATTATGGTTTATGAGATATTTGTTTTTATTTCCAGACTTTCAGCAGCTCGGGCTGTATACTCCCCAGGGAGCTGAGAAAGATTAAAAGAATGTTATTGGCCCAATGACCACGACACTAATGTAAAGTGCGTTGAGACGTTATTGTCAAAGGCGCTATATAAGAACTAGTTATTACTATTATTGTTATTTACAGCCACAGCACTTGAGTCACCTGTTCTAACAGTTGTTTGTTGTTATTGCTAAAATAACTGTTATAAGAGAAATCTTTAAGAGGTTCTTCCCCTGTCCACAAAATTTTTTGTTATCGTAGCTTTAAAATTTACTTGTTGAAGATAGTGTTAATAATAGACTGTGCAAGTCAAGCGTGTAATGGAACGTTGGAACCTGTTAAAGTGCGCGAGTTTGTTTCCTTCACGCTTTAAATTAATGTACGTGGGACCAAAGTGGTTCCAAAAGTGTTCAAATATGCACAAGACTTGCACGGTCTATAACAACACGCAGTTCTTAGGTAGCGCCCGATGGGTGTCTCAAGGTATGCAGAGTTATGGTTGAGTTATGAAACCCATTTACATGTATGTAGCACCTTGTAAGGATTTATAAGGTGTTGTGGCACAACCTGCAGTAGACCATGCCAGAAATACCTGGTCAAAGCCTTTCTTTTAGTGATAAGTGCACCTGGTTTCCTTAATGTGCTTTACACAACAAGTGTGACCTTAATGTCGTGTCTGAAGCGTGAAGCAATTATGTTCAAGTGCCTTACTCAAAGTCTTAAAAGTGTAGTGACAGTGATTCGAACCCACACTAGGACAAGACAAGACCAGAACTTGAGTCTGACGGTCTAGACCACCTGGCCATAACACTTTGGGATGTACAGAATGCAAAATACATCCATGAGTGAAAGACCGAGTTTTGTAAGACTGTAAGGAGTCTAGTGTAAGGAGCCGATAGGGGAGATTACTTCAGTTTGCATGAAATAAAGCTTGTTTCCCCTAATGAAAGATGGGGTCTTGGAATAATCAATAGAAGGTTTTTAAAACTTGGAGGTAGATCGGATCCTGTTACACTCTTTAAGTTTAAGTTTAAGAAGTGCAAAATGCTACAAAGAAATGTGCAATTTGCGAATCGCTATCGTTGATTTATTTATTTTTTCTTGATAGGAGCCAAGTTCCCCATCAAGTGGACTGCCCCGGAGGCGGCCATGTACGGCCGATTCACCATCAAATCTGACGTGTGGTCATTTGGTATCATGATGACTGAACTGGTCACCCATGGACGTATCCCATACCCTGGTAAGTGGTGATAGCTGCTTTATACTTGCCTGGGCTTGCTACTCACATTACAGTGCGCCCTCTATAGTCTGGAGAGGCCTATTTTCCCCAAAAGTGGTTGACTATTACATTAAATCACACTTGCAACCCTGTGGCGCAGGGGCAGTTTAATACCTTAAAACGGTAAATATGAATGTGAACAAATATTTACTAGCCTCACAAACAAAAGCAAACTGATGTAGTTAACAGCAGAGAGAAACGACCCCGCTGCTTTACACTGCATGCAAACCACAAACAGACCTAAACCATTCTTCACTTACACAGCTAGCGCAGAAATTGGGCGCTCACCCTGTAAGCAGAGAATGGTGATCGTAAACGCAGAATTCGGTGGTAAGGAGAGTCATTTAGTCGGGCCGTGATTTCATCCTGTACTTCTTTTATTTGTTTCAAACTTTAGGTATGATGAACATGGAAGTTCTGGAGCAAGTTGAACACGGCTATCGCATGCCCAAGATGCATAAGTGTCCAGATAGCTTGTACGATCTCATGCTTAAATGCTGGGACAAAGACCCCGCATCCCGACCAACCTTTGAATTCCTTCATTCCTACTTGGACGACTTCTTTGTGTCCACAGAGCCCAACTACAAGGAGCCAGAGTAAAGTTACCAGACAATGTGCCTTCTTTGTTGGTTTGGAGTGTTAGAGAAGGGGGGACAGGGGGAGACTGTGGTGCCTGAGGCACTGGCTGGGTCACTTTAGCTTACAGAAGATGTTGTTAAGTGACTTTTGCCTAAAGGGAAAAAAAGTACAATATTAATCATCTGAAACAAGGTTTGACCGGCTCAATGCTAGTTTTTGAAAGATACAGTAACAGAAAATATTTTCATTTTGAAGGCTTCGGTTGATTGAGATATCAACACTTCTGACTACAACATCATCACTTTGTGCTTAAACAAAAATTCCTACTCCAGAAGGATTGTAACATTTGCCAACAGTTTCTCAATAGTTTACCTTCCAGGCTTGCAATTTGTAAAAAAACCAAACAAAAACAAAACACCAAACGTTGTTCTCCCACCCTTGGGAGAGCAGAGGTGATGACTGCTCATGGCATCTCCATTTGTGGATCTCCACAACTGTTTGTGGATCATGTTGATGTAATCAACTATTTATGCAGGGTATCCACCGTTTAGATTCTAATAGAATGCTGTTACACTTTTAAGTTTTATGGATTCCTTTCAAGTTTGCCTTGATCCACGCACTTTCAAATCAACATAAACAATTGTGGATCCCCAGCTACACTGAATGCTTCAACTTGTTGTTTATTTTTTTAATTTGAATTCAAATCTTCAGACAATAATGACATCTTGACAAGGAGTAGCGCAGGGAAGTACACAAGTT
The DNA here is from genome assembly GCA_037783415.1 of Leptasterias polaris. NCBI lineage: Eukaryota > Metazoa > Echinodermata > Asteroidea > Forcipulatida > Asteriidae > Leptasterias > Leptasterias polaris. The sequence continues at coordinate 2,101,095 of JAZGTN010000055.1, forward strand.
TAGAAACAAACTGTCATCAAAAAGATGTGTCTTCCATGACAGATTCCTTGTGGATGCCTTTTGAAAGATTAATCAACTTGCCATAAGCTGGGACCAGTTTCATGACACTGCTTACCAGGGAAGTCTGTGAGCACAACCCAAAGGTCGATGAGCTTAATAAGCGAAGAAATCCGTGGTAAGCTGTAACATGAAATATTGCCTAGGTTAGTTCAATTCCTCAGCCCTCAACTGATGTTTTGATTCATGGGTTCAACTTGATGCTAAGCACAGATGAACCTTGCTTAGCATTAATGGGTTACCGGCCAAAATGCCATTTAATATCAATGCTTGTGACTGGCTATCTGCTAAGTTTTTGTCTTGCAACAATTGTGTTGAGGTAGATTTTCTTCTTACCGTGCCCAAATGTGTGGCTAAGTTTGCGACTGTGGCTTAATCAGTATAGGATGTCCATAGCAACAACCTTAGCAACAGCCGTAGCCACATCCGCCATTTTAGGAAATGGCCTTAGATGGGAATTTGTTTGTTGAATCCAAATAATGTCGGTCTAGTTCCAGTTTCATTGCACAAAAAGTATGCTCAAGGAGTATGATCATAAACAATATTGTGTTCCAACCGTCTGACATATCTCAATAGACCTTATGCACATGATTGTGTAGGGCGCCCTCGGCGAGAGGTCAAAAGGAGGTATCTCATTGGCTGGTAATATGCGCCACGCGTACATAGCTGCTCGTTTTCCATTGTTTCGCTGTAGTTTTACTTCTAAGATGGCGGCTTGATGACGTCAATGTTTAAGGTCCATAGTAATCCGTAAATGTCATCAGAGCCTATGCACATATTTTTGAAGCGAGCTTTTCAAAATGCGAAGTTTTTTAAAACTTGAATTGCAAGCAACTTTGTAAAGTGTTGCATGTCTGTCATTATTCACCTCGAAGTTGAGACCATTTCACAAGCGGATACTTCTTTGATTGATTAATACTTAAACCAGTTTTGACATTCATTTGAGTTTTGTACTACTTCTTTGACAGTTTAGTAATGAGGGAGTTAACAGTGCTGTACCATAAAACAAAACAAAAATATGTTTATTTTATTTGTTCAGTGTCTGATATTTTTTGCTGTTATTTGTTGGTGATGCTTTAAGTTTTTAACGTTTTGTCTCACTGTTTGCAGAAATATGATTTCTTAGCTTCATTTTTATTTCGAATTGTCTAGTTTGAGCCACATAGGAAGTTCCCCCCTACAGATGAAAAATGCAAATTGATATTTTTTGTCATAATTCAGATGTTGTAGTTATTTGTTTTCTAGATTACATTGATAACCATTGCTGTACTATTGCTGTTAATTAATTAATCAATTTAATAATTAACCCTCCTACTATTGGTACACATTTTGTTCAGCGAGTTGACCATTTTGATGCAGGGTTTTGTATGGTGGCATAGCTGCGCCCTGAAGTAAACTGTAAATGTACATGTGTGTACCGTGTAGATGCATTCACCATTGCTGGTTTGCATTTTATAGTTGATCTGTCATTGCTGACCAAACAGGATGTTATAAACTGGGCCCAATGTACATGTGTGTACCGTGTAGATGCATTCACCATTGCTGGTTTGCATTTTATAGTTGATCTGTCATTGCTGACCAAACAGGATGTTATTAACTGGGCCCAATGTACATGTGTGTACCGTGTAGATGCATTCACCATTGCTGGTTTGCATTTTATAGTTGATCTGTCATTGCTGACCAAACAGGATGTTATAAACTGGGCCCAATGTACATGTGTGTACCGTGTAGATGCATTCACCATTGCTGGTTTGCATTTTATAGTTGATCTGTCATTGCTGACCAAACAGGATGTTATTAACTGGGCCCAATGTACATGTGTGTACCGTGTAGATGCATTCACCATTGCTGGTTTGCATTTTATAGTTGATCTGTCATTGCTGACCAAACAGGATGTTATTAACTGGGCCCAATGTACATGTGTGTACCGTGTAGATGCATTCACCATTGCTGGTTTGCATTTTATAGTTGATCTGTCATTGCTGACCAAACAGGATGTTATAAACTGGGCCCAATGTACATGTGTGTACCGTGTAGATGCATTCACCATTGCTGGTTTGCATTTTATAGTTGATCTGTCATTGCTGACCAAACAGGATGTTATAAACTGGGCCCAATTTCAAAGAGCCGCTCAAGCAGAAAATATTGCTTCACATATTTCTGCTCAGCAAAAAAAAGCAGGATACCAGTTACGGAGGACTGTACGAGAAGGTATTTGGACTGGTAAACCATATTCTGTTTAGCAGCTCATTTTTATGCTTAAGCAGCTTTTATGGAATTGGGCCCAGGTCAAATCGTAGCTAAGCACAACACAATTCTGTTTAACGAAATAAGGTTACCAGCCAAAGTACTACCACAGATTTACAATCTGTGACTGGTATGCTGCTGTTTACCTAGGCTTTTTAGCAGAAAATTGTTAAGCTATGTTTTCTGCTTAAGCAGCTGTATGGAATTTGGCCCTGGTCACAAGTAGGAGGACTAATTAATCACTTGTTGTAATTTAGTGGGCTATTGTAAATATAAATAATGATATGCAATACAAGTTTGTAATTCCCGTTTAAGATCGGCTGCTTCTTTGTAACGGTAACTATTTTATCAAAAGCCATACTCTAAGTATTTTTCTATAGCTTAAATTTTTTATCAAAAAAAAAAATATGTGAAAAATATTGATCTCATTTGTACATTATGATAGAGTAAGAATCTAAGTACTTTGTTCTTGAATCGGTTGTTTTGTAATTTTGATATTGAACGTTGTAACTACATGGTTGATAAGAATATTAATAACAAGTAATTATTAAAACCCTGTGATATGTTTGAGGGCACTTTAAGTCAAGCGGACATCATTGTTAATTGTCAAAGACCAGTATCTGATGTGAACCTACATATACATGAAGTAATTATACCTGTGAGCGTTTAAGCTCAATAGACCGATCCATTAAGCCCCGCCTCCTTACGAGTTGACCAATCACAGCCGCGAAACCCGATCACCATTAGTGCAAAGATCACCAAACGGCTCAAATGGTGATCAGATTTAGCGGTTGTGATTGGTCAAAGAGAAATGGGCGTGGCTTAATGGATCGGTGTATTGGTCATCAAGAAAATATGTTTTCACTTTTTTCAAACATAAAAATTATACAATTTCAAGCAACATTTTTTCAATGGAAGTTTTCCATGTTGACCATCTGTTAATACTTGTATGTTCATTCTTACAAATGTTATCTACACCGATTTGGGTTTTTAAAATTGGCACAATCCTGTTTGTAAATACAACATGAAAATGGTTCTACTGTAAGCCACGTTCACTTCGCGCCAACTGGCTTCAATGATTACTGCGAGCCTATTGAGAAATACATTGAGCTAGTTTGAGGGGGTTTCATGTAAGGAAAAACATAATTTTTTTGAACCTGCCCTTCGCATTTATTTTTTAGAGATTCAATGATTTCTCAGTTTTATCAGTTCATTGGCAAAACAAAGTGCCTTTAAACATTTCAATTAATTGTTTCTGAGGGTTACATTTGCATGCAATGCGCGCGTGACGTAATGACTGGTTCATTAAGCTCCACCCCTTGATGCATTAACAGCTTGGCTTGTAAAACTTCTGGTAAATAATGTTGGGTGGCATTTTAAGATAATCACTCAATTAACGTCTACATAATAACATTCCATCTTTAACCGAAATGAAGAAATACCCCAAATTCTTGTAAGTTTGTTTTATTGCGAAGAATAAAGTACTTATTAAAGTAATTTTCAAGCTACATTGAACAAACTTATTAGGTAAAATAAAATGAAGTGTCAAGCGTATACTGTATTGGACAGACTCAAACATACTGTGCAAGTTACTATCTACAACTCCGTGTATATTTGCACTTCTATGTATATTAAACAGATTATGAAAAAGAAAGAAAAAATGCTTGTAAAATAGTACTACGTATCTCCAATCATTTTACGGTTACAATTGTTATACTAATATTATGTAAATAAAACTAAAATAAATCGAAGGGACTTTCGAAGGAGATAATTTTACCCGCACACTAGAAATATTGCCGCAGAAGGCACACAGCTATACATAGGTATACAGGTGACCCTGGTATAAAACTACGGGCTTTGGGAGTTTTGAAAGAACACACCTCACCAATCATTCTGTGTGAGTGTGTGAGTGGGTTATCGAAGTGTATTAACACACAACGGGGTGCCTTATCTTTTACTAAGTTATTGTATACTCAGCATTCTTTGATATTTTTCTACTTTTATTATACATAAAACAAGAACTACATAAAAATAAAACAGTGATTCCAGTGTTGGTGTTTGGTTGTGTGAGGTTTGGCTTCCTTTAAAAGTCTACTGTTGTGTGCCCAGTAATTGGACCTATACGCAAGGGGTAAATCCACTATTTTTTCCCATATTTCGACAAATTTTTAAGCTGCGATTTTAGGCTCGAAAATGATGCAGTGGGCTCTACTGATGCCTTTTTATAAAATTTGACAAAGGATATATCAGTAAAATTTTGGGAAATAAAAATTATGCCAACAATTGATAAAATCACAAGAGTAGCCCAAGTCAAGCATTTTTATCAAATTTTGACAAACTTTAAATTGCAATTTTGAGCTCTAAATGAGGCAGTATAGGTACTACTGATGGCTTTTAATACTTTGGGGAAATATGAATACCTGTGACTCGGGAAATCAGAAATTTTAAATTAAAAATGATACTTGGAAAGTAGGCCTAAAATTGAAAAAATCACAAGGGGTAAATTCAGCATTTATTTTTAAAAAGGAGACAAACTTTTTGGTTAAAACTTAGGCTCTTATGAGCTATAACTAAGTTAGAAAACCCACGAATCAAGATAAGAAGCACATCTGATAATTCCCATGGGGCCCCCACTCCTAATTTAATTAAACAAAATGAAAAACCAATTAACTTACAAGAATAATTTGTTTAATTAATTTGGATTGCTTTAAAAACATACTTCGTGAGGCCTGTTACATTTTTTTTCCGATTGCGATAACAATTCAATGTTTTCACAAGAAAAGTTGTTTTAGATCAAATAAAGAAAGATATTAAGGAGGGTTTTAACATCAACTTTTGTTGCAAACTACAATGCTATTTTGCTGTAATACAAGAATTGCGTTTAAACCGATTACAACTTTTATTTTGTCATTTCTGTAGCTGATTGTTATTGGTTTGGTTATGGGTAGGTTAATCCTCTGTCGAAAAACAATCATTATGAAGTTGTCTTGATAATCAAGACAGTCCCCAAGAACATACTGAGTACCCATTCAATGACGATTATGGTGTATCGTCCTGGTGGGTGTATTGCAGAGCCATCACAACCTCTTGTGGTGAAAAGCTATCCTTGTTGAACTCACATCCGAGTTGACCTTAATATTGTACATGATTTCAGCAGAGTGTCTGTTTGTACACTTCGTTGTTGACTGTTACTGTCAATTTGTTCGTATAAGAGTTTATAAACCCTGGATCTGGCCCGATTCCAAACCATCTGTCGTCTGAGAGTACCGGAGTCTAATTGGAGATCAATCACACCCAGCTCTTACACACTTAATCTTCTTTTGGTAAAAAGACACAATTTTCATTTATTCGTGTCATTTCAAAATGCAGTTCATATTTTTGAAATTTCTTTCTGTTTAATTGAAGTTTTACGTCATAAATAACGAGCTTGATTTCATAAAGAAGTCAGCTATTCTACAGTTTTGACAAAGGCATTTTATAAAGGGGAAAAATGAGAAAATGAAACTTGTGTATACTTTCTTGGGTAAAAATTTACAGCAAAATTAAAGTGAAAATGCAATTTTATCTTTTTAAGTAGCTTCTGTTTCTTGTATCAAAACTGCTTACATTGAATTAATTTTTATTTTATTTTTTTAATTCGACATCATCTGTTTTATACATATCTCGTTAACCCAACGTTGGTTTGCATTAAAAGTGTCTCTATAATGATGGTAAATATGAGACGGAACATGGAAGGTCTTTAGTATTTGTTTAAGGCTATTCGTATGTTTCAACATTAGTATTTTTTGTGAGAGTAAGTTCAATAATAATCCTATAATTAACAAAGTGCTGTCCAATCAAGATGAGCAAACTTGAGGTATTCCTGTTTAAGTGCATACAAATCAAAACCGCCTAAAATGTTTTCAAGTATTGTACGCTTTTTATTCTTATAACCCTTTCAGTACCGCCGTGCCATAGCGGCTCAAAACAACATTCCACTTGGTAACCAATGAGCCCGTATGGCACGGAATTTTTAGCACTCTCGGTGACCAATGAGCCTCTCTGGCACATCGACCAAATGTAAGTTATCAAAATGTAAATAGCCCCCTCAATCGCCTTTTGTCCATCCCCATGGTAACAAGCTGGCCTTGTGTGCTGAAGCGTCGCAGGTTTAAAAATTTCAGCGGTATCGTTAAGCGTCCCCCACGCATTCTTCAGTAAGAGATCATTCTTACAACATGGCCGAAGAAAATGATAAAATTTTGGAAGAAATTTTCGCAGACAGTGGTTCAGAAATGTCATCTGACGAGGAATCGCCACTTGAGGACTCGGACACGTCAGAAGACAGCGAGGATACAGAGCCGAGGGCCTCGACATCAACAGCCACATTAACCTGTTCTATGAAGGGTAAGAAAACAAACAAAAAAACGAATTTCAGGTGTGGATGGCGTGAAGCCAACTGTTAGTGAGTGTTACACACGGCGACCGCCTGTTAAATTTACAGCAAACACCGGGGCTACAGAAGACTTCAGTTCGTTCTCCCCCATACAAATCCGACACAGGGTACACATGTGCCTGGGAGTTGTTCACAGGATCGCAGCCCAGGTGCCCACAAGGCCAGTCCTCTGTAAGTGATCCCGAGACGAACCATCCATCCGAAATAGGGGCACCAGGCAACGTAGTATTGAACCTTTTGCAGGGCCTCGAAAATAAAGGACATTGCATCTACATGGACAATTGGTTTACTAGCCCGGCTCTGTTCTCCAAGTTGTCTGAGCTAGGATTCGGAGCTTGTGGAACTGTGCGCTATACCACCCTAGGGATACCCGACGTAGCAAACTCCAAAAAATTTCCTATGAAAAGCGGTGCAGATCCCAAATTTTTTCAGAAAGCAGGCCAACTATGCGTTATGTGGCAGGACACAAAACGTGTCACTCTCCTCTCAAACTATGGCGATTGCAGTGTCACTAGTAAAAAGATTCGGAGCCGGAAAACTTCAACAGGATTTCGTCATATCAAAAAACCGTGCATAGTCGAGGATTACAATAAATACATGGGGGGCACGGATCTGGCAGGACAATTATGCACGTACTATACTCATACCCACAAAACATTCAAATGGTGGAAACGTGTATTTATTACAATCCTAGACATATGTTTGCTCAATGCTAATGTCGTATACAACAGCATCCATACAAACAAGAGCTTGTCTACTTTGGATTTTCGGGTCAAGGTGATAGAGGCACTTATTTCAAACTTCGAGAACAACCCAGTTCACCATGCCCGTAAAGTGTCAAGTGCTTCAAACGCCCTTTCAACTCAGCACTTTCCAGGTCCGACTGTTGACGGGAAGAAACGTGACTGTGTTGTATGCAGTTCCACCTCTAATCGGAAACAAACTCGCACGATTTGTAAGCAGTGTATCAAGCCAATGTGTGTTATACCATGCTTTGAGAAATTCCACACCAAGCGATAAATTAGGTCAACAATTCAACTATTAAGTTAATTATGTTAAAAATGTGTAAAGCGGTTATACCATTATTGGAGAATTTCCACACCAAACTAATAATTTTCTAAACTTTCTGAATACTCCCTCCCCCCTCCCCCCCCCGCTACAATGTTGAATCCCACAATCGCATGCCTGCCAACAATCAACATTGAGGCGGGGGGAGGGGGGGGGATGGTACTTAGAAAAAACAAGTATAGCACTTTGGCAAAATGTAATGTTAGTTCCTTCTTTACATATTGCTTCATGATAGGTGTAAATTTGATTTGAGGAGTAATTTTTGTCCAGTTCCTATTGTGCGTAATCAAAACTCTCTTCTGTTTATTGAATGTGCAATCCTAAAGGAATGTATTTAAACATTATGTTTATTTAAGGTTTCAGAAACAAATTTTACATTAATCAAAATGGCCGACTTAAGCAACTGTACCACATTGTTTGTATTTGGTTTCATTGGGTTCCTGCATCCTGAAAACCTCGCCATATTTTATGTTACGGGCCAAAACCAAATTGGTTGGCGGCCATTTACAAATGGGCAATATTTAATGTAATTTTATGTCAGTTCCTTCTTTGTCATTAAATGTAGAAATAAATAAAACTATTGATTTTACCAGTAAATTATTTATAAGTCATATTGTGCGTAATCCAAACTCTCTTGTTTATATTTAATGTCCTATCCTAGGAGCGGGTTGGGGGGGGGGGGGGGGTGCTTCATACAAAATTAATTAAAACTTTTATTTTTTTTGGACGATTCATAATTTGCCAACAATCTAAATGGCCGCCTTAACCAATTGATCAACATGGGTATAGTCACCAACTCCCAGTATCTGTGAGGCTCAACCAATTGTTATTTAATTTTTGGGGGGTTTGGGGGGGGGGGGGAGGATGCTGTTTCAAAAGTAATTTATTAAAACCTTATGTTTATTTAAGGTTTCAAAAATATGTCTCATGCAGATTGGTATGAACAGCTACTTGACAAATGTTTAGCTTCAACATTTAAACTACTCAATTGTGTATTTAGTGGTCATAATACCATACCTCAAATATATGTTAAAGGTAATGATTTAGTCCAAGGCAATATGCCAAAGGAAACAGTAATATGTTATTGCTTGCTCAACTTTAATTATGTGAGAAGGACCTAGGCTAACCCCAATCTGCCTTGTGAGGGCGCTGTAACCTGAAACTTTGCAAAATAGTGTTGGTCACCAGTTAGCCATGTCAAGGAAATGTCTCTGGTCACCATGGCATAAGTAGCCAATATGTGTTGGTACTGAAAGGGATAACGGTGATCAAAATAATCTATCTTGATGCAAAAAACCTGTTTTCCCCGATTTGTTAAGAATTTCAAAAGGAAACTATTTCAATTAATGAGCGGCAACATAGTGAGTGGTATCGTGTTGTTATTATGGAGTGGGTCGTATTTTCATCTCTGAGGTTTTGAGTGAGTAATGCCACCCCTTCCAGTGACGCCAAATGACTCCCGGATCAGTTCCAGTCGTGGTCCCACGGTGATACGGCCCGTTAAGAGAAGAATGATAGCAGCTATCGTACCACCAGGCGCCGTGCTTAAACTGGGCACAGTTCCTGAGGCTTCTATCGTTGTCTCGGTCTTTAGTAGTGAACTGCATGTTATTGTGGTAGCTCAGCGAGTCGTCTGAAACAAAGAGAAATGCATTAAATTAACAGGACGAACGCGAAAAAAGAAAGCCCTTTTCTTTCTTTTTTTTTTGATTTTTTTTTTTGATGAAGCTAAATCTAGATTTGGATGACTACTTTTTCTTTAATTTCAATGTATTACCATGGCAACAACTTTGAAACATAAATGAATTAACTGGATTGTTTACGAAATTAATGACTTCTCTGTGCATGAAACTTTTTTTTTACTTTTTGAACGTAACGTCCAGAGATTGATAAATACTCAAAAACTAATAACATACCATACAACCTTACTTTGTTAGAAGCACTACAGCTGTTGAAAGTACAATTTATATGATAAAAAAAATTCATTCGAAGTTAAATAATATGTTTGACCCGAAAACGTTGTAATCTGAAAAACGATTCATGCGTGAATCTTTTCAGTTGCAGTCCGTTGACAATAATCAATCTATGACCCTACATTTAAAGTCCCTGTGCACTATTGGTGATTGGTAAGATCGAAAAACACAAATGTTCACAGGTTCTCACATAACTTACATGATTTAAAGTAAGTAATGGTAGAAAGGGTTCCTTAAAATATTTCTGCCTAAAATGCTATCGTTTCTGAGAAATGAGTAAAACAATAGTTTTTATCGCGCGCGATAATAAACTCGATGTTTGAAAAACAGAAAACACATAAGGTCTCTTTTCACTATTTTCTCGTGACCTTGATGACCAATTGAGCTTAACAAAAGTATACAATGCCTTTAAACTCAATAAATTATCATTAAACGTGTACATTTTTATCGAAAACTGTGTATTTAATCACTGCCCTATATGTGTACCATCAAGTACAGCTGCTTTGAACTCATTAATATATCTTTATGGCATTATTTCAAACCATGTAAATATTATAAGCAAAATAAAAAATTAAAAAGACCATTCAGGAAGACAATTGTTGGCAAACGTAAAATTATTAAATCCTTTTATTTCATTTTCTCAAGACATTTTGCGAGAAAGATACTGATTTATTACCTGCGGTTCCTGAGTAACTTCCCAAAGTCAGCCTGTAGTTGTCACTCACATCGGCGATGCTGAACGAGTCATAGACGGCATACCTGGATTCGTCCTCGAAGTCTGCAAGATCAACGCGGAGTTCGTACTCGCCCTGAGCGGTCAGACGGTGCAAGTTGTCGTTACCGAGCCAAAACTCCCCCTCTAGATTCCCAAAGCCCCGGCTGTAGTTGGCAAAGTTCAAATAGAAATCTACACTGCCATCCTTACGCCGCTGGAAAACCTGTCAGAAAAAACACAAAACGTAAACTTAAATGGCAATGTCGTCAAATAAATAATCCATACCCTCAAAAAGTGAGCGCTGTTTTCATCGCTCCCTTTTTCAATTAATGTATTATCTTACCGTCCAGCCTCCGCCGTCTGTCTCCATGTCACAGTACACCAAGAAGGGCTCACCGGAATCCAGTGGTTTGACCGCGTACACACTACTGCGTGTCACACCCCTTGCTTGAATGTCGGAACAATCTTTAGGCTGGCACTGCATTAGTAAACCTCCTATTTTGTGTAATAGAGATCATGATTCAATATGAAACAAATTCACTTTGACGCTATTGTGATACTTCAAGCAAAAGCTTTATTTAAACAGTGTTTTTTAATATTTGTTTACAAATTAAAACGGCAAAATACATTGTAGTAAGATGTTATGTTAATGATTGTTGTATACAACGTTTGAAAGATGTTTTACAGTGATACATCAATTTTGCCCATATTAAAATTAATTATTAATGATTTTAAAATACATCTGTACTTTTCTCATGTTCGTGTTCCAGCAAGACCATGATTGCAAACAAATTATACCTACTATTAAGGTGTTTAATTGTATCAGATACTGACTCCTGCAGCTCTCCCACCTGACGCCCCATGACGCCCATTTGACGTCTCGTGTCAGAGGAAACAGTTTCTTGATTACCAGAGACCGCAACCTGCAACTCGTCCATCTTACGTCTTGTGTCTTCCAGCTCAGAGGAAACAGTTTCTTGACTACCAGAGACTGCAACCTGCAACTCGTCCATCTTACGTCTAGTGTCTTCCAGCTCAGAGGACACGGTTTCTTGATTACCAGAGACTGCAACCTGCAACTCATCTATCTTACGTCTTGTGTCTTCCAGCTCAGAGGACACGGTTTCTTGATTACCAGAGACTGCAACTTGCAACTCATCTATCTTACGTCTTGTGTCTTCCAGCTCAGAGGACACGGTTTCTTGATTACCAGAGACTGCAACTTGCAACTTATCCATCTTACGTCTTGTGTCTTCCAGCTCAGAGGACACTGTAACTTTCAGCTCTTCCACCTGATGTTTTGTGTTTCTTAGTTCAGTGTAAACCATTTCTAGGTAGTTTGATACAATACCCTTCAACTCATCTATCTTACTACTTGTATCTTGTTCATAGGAAAACGTTTTCTGATTGATGCCGGAGGATGCAACTTGTAGTTCAGCTTGAGACTTCACGATCATAACGATCAAGAGTGAACGGATAAACAGCCCCATTGCGCTCAGAAGTCATACACGACTTTTTGTTGTTGATGTTTGGCTTATAGAAATTCATACAGGGAAATGAGGACGAGCCTGTTTGTAAAACTAATATATAGGCCTACTTGTAGTAAATGGTGTATACGGTTGAAGGTTGTGTGTTCTTTTCTCCCTATATTGAGGGATCGGCTGACCCGGATTTTTAAGGTTAAATCCCTGAAACGGAAACGAAGCTGAGTGATTTAGGGAGAGCGTCGTACAAATGCAGACAAATGCAGATATGAAGGAATAAATAGTTCAGCAGACTACGTTTCGATGTTAAACATCCAAATAAATCATACACAAAAAATCTGAAAACAAGAAGGTTGATTGAATAAAAATATAATATTTTTAACATTATTTTACATCACTGCTAATTACACTTGATCAAACCTTACCAAGCTGCAGAAATCAAAATTTGCCTTACTTTTGTTTGCTGTTATTATTTTTCCGAAACATTCAGTTTTTGTGAAATTAAATTGACTGTTTCATGATGGGTCGTAGTTTACAAGGCTGTTTGGCACAATACTTGCTTAGCATTGAAAGTTTTTTTGAGCCAAATAAAATTACTAGCCAAAATACAATGCCATTACAATGTATATGCATCGTCAAAATGACTTCCTGAAGACGATCGTCTGGCTCATGTTATTTTTACCACACTACGCCAGAGTGCACTGCTGAGACTGATAAGCTGGACTACGATAAGAAGGCAGTAACGTTTCCCTTCCTCCATGGTTTGATATTGTTCACTCCACATTCAAATAAAGGTTTTCATATTAAAACGTCTGCGGTTGATACATCAAGCTAATTATCATGAATTGATTTTCTTGTGTGGGGTCATGCATTCATATTGTGTGATTCTAAAATTAAACGAATAGAATGAAGTTTAATTGAACACCGACACTGAAGGACTTACCTGAGATTACACTTTCCGCCGGAGTAATTAGTCACAGTTGAGAGAACATGAAAAGATGTTCCTGGTATAACGCCCAGTGCACCCCAATACATTTTTCTCCAAGGAACAAAGTGCCCGGCGAAAAAGGGGCGGGCCAACTAAATTGAAGTTGCTACCTAATGTGGAGGGAATGTAAGTCATTCAGTGTCGGTGATTGACTCGGTAGAATTCAAATTAAACTTCATTCTATTCGTTTAATTTTAGATTTTCACCTCGTCATCACCTCCACTTCGGACCTAAATGAGATTTTGGAGCACAGAGACGGGCAACATGCAATAAAAAACATGATTGTGTAAAACGACTCATGGTTTTACCACAGTGTATTATACGTGCTATAGCTCTGAACCCAGACTTTTAAGTTGTTAACATAACATGCAAGAACATTTCGCGCATTAACATATAACACAATACATTCGAATTTCTTGAGAAATTAACCAACCTACTTGGTTATACCAGCCAAAACTGCATTTGCGAAGCTATGATCTGTTTGGTTTACTGGTTTGTTACAAAACTTAGCAAAAGTACTACTTCTTGCCCAATGAGCAGTACTTAAAATAATGTTCAGTGGTACTCCATTCTTAAAAGCCACACTGCAGGCAGTACTAACTACTATGTTCTGATCTTGGCTGTGTCAGCCTCATGCAATGGGTTCTTGATCCAGCGAGAGATTGTCTCTGACTTTACTTGTTTAGCTGACAAACAAACACCGTTGCTTACGCATAAGGGGTTTTTCCTTAATTAAGTACTGTTTTAGCGTCGTCATGACACAAAGTTGGTCGTCATGAGGATACTTGGGTAACACCAAACTAACAGGCGGTTTGCCAATCTTAATGGTTTTCGTCAACTTAGATATAACAAAGATATTTTGTGTAGCTTTAACTTCAGCGTCGTATAAATTAAGTAACGACAAAGTTTGACATCTTTGTCCTGAAATCAATGCAACAAGCATAACTAGCTTCATAGTGAGTTCTTTTGGGCGTGGTGGGGGCATTTATGTCCTGAAATCAATGCAACAAGCATAACTAGCTTCTTAGTGAGTTCTTTTGGGCGTGGTGGTGGCATTTATACCAGGAACATCTGTTCATGTTCCCTCAACTGTGACTAAATACTTCGGTGGAAAGTGTAATCTCATGTAAGTCCGAAGTGGAGGTGATGACGAGGTGGACTGAAAGTTTAACCCATGACGTCTAGTACACCAGCAACATGTTTGAAATAACCAGTGAAAACTCTAGGATCAATGGTTGATCCTTGCATTTTTGGAACCCCACAGCCAGATAACTACAACAATTTTGAAATTTTGCCTATCACAGAAACTCTAAACTGACAAACTGTTATGTAAGATTGAACCATTTGTGCACTGTGCCCTTGATACCAAAGACATCGGTGGTATCGACGGCAGCAGAAAGGTCAAGCGCAATCAGGAAGCAGCTCTGAATAGTACGACGCATTTTGTGCACGCTGACTGTAATAGTTCATCAAGATTATTAATTGCTTGCAATTGCTCGCGTGGAGCTGGATAATGACTGCCCTCTCAATTAACTTACCAATGAAACCGATATTAGATACAGGCCTACAGTAATGTTTAAATCAGTACAATCAAAATTGATCTTTGTTAAGATTGGAGTAACAATGGTTTGTTTAAGATCCACTTGGAACACACAACTTGTGAGAGAAGTATTTACAGTATCAGTGAGTGGCAACACAACATCAATACACCGATTCATTAAGCCACGCCCATTTCTCATTGACCAATCACAACCGCGAAATCTGATCACCATTTGAGCCGTTTGGTGATCTTTGCACTAATGGTGATCGGGTTTCGCGGCTGTGATTGGTCAACTCGCGGGGCTTAATGGATCGATCTATTCTCTTTGAGTAACCATGTTGGTAGCCTATCAAAACAACTTGCGATAAACTTCACTTTGATCAAGGTCTTGAAACCTATCCATCATATCATCCGCTATCTTTAAGCTGCCATCTTGTGTGGAGGAGCTCCAATTATGGCTACAATAACAACAGCCGTTATCCCTATTTGTTATAACCTTCCTGCATAGTCAGTCATCTGAGATCATTACACTCGGCAGAGGCGTTCAATCCGAATACAGACGAGGACATAAATGATCAGGTTCCCGGATGTCGCGAAAAGACAGATGACATATCATTTATTGGCGCTTACTTAGTCGAGCTTGAAGCCAAATTAACAAATACTTGTTTGCCAAGTTTACGGTTGCTTCTGCAGTGACTGACTCTGGTGCTGTCAGACGAGATTTGGTTTGGGCTTGTAAATCCGGGTTTATAGTAAGTTCACATTGGCATTAACAATGAACAAGGAAGAGCACGAACAGACAGTGCTGAAATTATAAACAATACTTTGGCCAACTCGGATGTGATTTCAACAAGGATAGCTATTTAACACAGGATGTTGATGGCCATTTTATTGGCGCTTACTGAGTCGAGCTTGAAGCCAAAGTAATAGATGCATATGTGTGCCAAGTTTACGGTTGCTTCTGTGCCTATAGAGATAACCCCTTCAAATTTATCTTGGACAGTTTATTAACATACAAACAGGAAGTTTGTGAAAAAGGTTTAAAAGCAAGACGTCAACAGTTTTTACCAGCTATAGCTTACTGGGAAGCTGTCCATTTCTATTGGCTCCAATCCTACAAGAAACAGCAACACTAGAAATCTAGCAAAGTCTGATTAGAATGGGGCCGTTTGTCTTTCTCGTACTTGTTTTGATTGTGAAGTCTGAGTGTTTGGAGAGCGATCGTTCACATACTCTCAGTGAGAGCAGTGATTCTGCAGTGTGCGTGTGCCGGCCACACGTCACCATCAACCCACCCGTGTGTGCACGCTCTCCTACGACAAACTCCGAGATCGGCTGCAATTCTTCGACTATTCAAGGCATCATTTCAATGGAAGAAACGGTTACAAGACGTAAGATGGATGAGTTGCAGGTTACAGTGTCTGATAATCAAGAAACCGTTTCCTCTGAGCTAGAAGACACCAGACGTAAGATGGATGAGTTGCAGGTTGCAGTGTCGGGTAATCAAGAAACCGTTTCCTCTGAGCTAGAAGACACAAGACGTAAGATGGATGAGTTGCAGTTTGCAGTGTCTGGCAATCAAGAAACGGTTTCCTCTGAGCTAGAAGACACAAGACGTAAGATGGATGAGTTGCAGTTTGCAGTGTCTGGCAATCAAGAAACCGTTTCCTCTGAGCTAGAAGACACAAGACGTAAGATCGATGAGTTGCAGGTTGCAGTATCCACCAACCGAAAAACGGTCTCGGCTGATGTACGGGGTATAAGACAACAGTTGGAAGAGCTGCAAGTCTCAGTATCTGTCTTAGTGGAACACCTTCATGGTAAGTTTAATTTGTTAGCAGTCATCATCACAACGTTTGACTACTTGCTAATACAACAAGATCAGCTAAAAAAAGGTCAACATTCGCCTCTAAATTGAAGACTCGTTTTTTCTCCTTTACAAAAGTACCGATGATTTGTTTTCATGATGTATTAAGAAATAATCAAATTTTGCTTCTCGTTGCTTCTCTGGATACTTTTCCGAAATTTGAAATTAAAAAAATCAGGCCAAAAAATGTTTGTTTTTGTCGTTGCTGTTTTAATTTTTTTTTGTTTTACTTCCCAAATCCACATCAATTCTTCTTTCTTAATTTGATTTGATCTAAAGATACCTCCTCCATGAACCAGGCACGTACAACAGTTGATGCTACGGAGAGAACCGCAACGACGGAAGCAGGTAAGAGTACTGTGGGTTTATCTAATGTGAATACACATGTTTCTGGTAGCTTGGGGCCATAGAATACTAGTTAACGTCAATTCTGATGTCGCAGGTTCATAACCCGCGGTTATTACATTGCTAGGAAAAAATGGTACGTGTGTCCCAACATTTAACTCTAGAATATTTATATGAAGTTTTCTTTCTTCGATTTGATCTAAAGATACCTCACCCATGAACAAGGCAAGTACAGTTGATGCTACGGAGAGAACCGCAACGACGGAAGCAGGTAAGGGTAATGAGGCTTTATCTAATGTGAATACACATGTGTCTGGTAGCTTGGGGCCGTAGAATACTAGTTAACGTCAATCCTGAGGTCGCAGGTTCTATCCCGCGGTTATTATATTGTTAGGAAAAATGGTACGTGTGTTCCAACATTTAAATGAAGAATATTTATGTGAAGTTTTCTTTGTTCGATTTGATCTAAAGATACCTCACCCATGAACAAGGAAAGAACAGTTGATGCTACGGAGAGAACCGCAACGACGGAAGTAGGTAAGGGGAATGGGGTTTTATCTAATGTGAATACACATGTGTCTGGCAGCTTGGGGCCGTAGAATACTAGTTAACGTCAATATTGAGGTTGCAGGTTCATATTCCGCAGTCTTTAGACACTTAAGGAAATTATTATGTGTAGTTCCGATAATGATCTATACGGATTAGGTTATGTGTAATGTTTACTGCAGATACAGGAATAAAACGCAACGTTTCGGTTTTTATACACATATACAGTGACCCTTGCAAAAGATTGTTCTGACATCCTTGACAATGATAATGCATCAATGAGTGGCGTGTACACGGTTCAACCTCGAGACTCCGGTGAGGCTTTCCAGGTGTATTGTGATATGGAGACAGACAGTGGTGGATGGACGGTAAGATAACACTCTAGTGAACGAATGAGAGTACTCATCTCCAAGATTGTATTAAAAAATATTATAAAGACGAGTTTGGGCATTAAAAAACGTGACGTTCCTTTGACAGGTTTTCCAGCGGCGGATGGACGGCAGTGTGGATTTCTATTTGGACTTTGCCAACTACAGCCGGGGCTTTGGGAATCTAGAGGGGGAGTTTTGGCTCGGTAACGACTACTTGCACCGTCTGACCGCTCAGGGCGAGTACGAACTCCGCATTGATCTCGCAGACTTCGAGGACGAATCCAGGTATGCCGTCTATGAATCGTTCAGCATTACCAATGTGAGTGACAACTACAGGCTGACTTTGGGAAGTTACTCAGGAACCGCAGGTGAAAAATTCAGTATCATTCTCTCAAATGTAGTGAGATAAGGAACTAAACGGAACTTTCATTTTTGCATTTGCCCAAAATTATTATTATTATTTTCGTTTTCTCCTTAATTTTTAAAAGATGTCATTTTGGTACGTATTTGGCAATGTTGAAAATCGTTTCGAGAGAAAAAAACAAACACGTTTTATCATTTTTTTCTTTGGCATTAAGCATAAAGTTTCCTACTAGTGTAACTAGTACTAGTAACTAGTAGTACACACAGATGTACTTGTAGTACAACGCCTATGGATTTATGATGCTCTTGGACATTTTACTTTGGTTGCTTTCTTTATGTTGTTTTGGGCGATCTTTGGAAGTCGAAAGAACGTAGAGTGGACTGACGTGTTTAATGTGTCGGTGGTTTAAACACGCCTTTGTGCTTCGCCATAGTTATAACATTTACATAAACTGAGCACCAGTCTACTTGCAACATTGCGCAGCAAAACTTGACACTTGTACAAAATTTACGGCAGGTAAAGTGTTTACGCTGACCTTTGACCAATTTTGTTTGCTTGTTTAATTTTTTTATTTTGAATTTCGCAATAACCGTACATGACATTTAGGTGATTTTTGTTTATAATAACCATCTAAGAAACTTGTATATAATGCTACATCTTTAAAATACGTAAACTGTAAACCGGCATGCCATATACAGTTTCCTACTCAGACTTTAGTCATGAAAGGGAAGACCTAGGGTAAGTTGAAAATAAGACAAGAAAATAGAATTAACTTCATCAAAAAAGCTCTCGTTTTCTGGCTTGTTTTGAAATTAAAACATATATTCTTTGTTTCAGGCGACTCGCTAAGCCACCACAATAACAATCAGTTCTCTACGAAAGACCGAGACAATGATGTATACGGTACGAACTGTGCCCAAAGATTCCACGGCGCCTGGTGGTATATAGGCTGCCACGGGTCTAATCTGAACGGGGCTTATCTTCGTGGGACCACGACTGAATATGCTCGGGGAGTCGTTTGGCGTCAATGGAAGGAGTATTATTACTCACTCAAAGCCTCAGAGATGAAAATACGACCGACTCCATAATAATAACACAATTTCATTCACTTGTTGCTACTCACTAGTTAAAAAAAGACCAGTACCAATCCACGAGATAGTTTCCATTTCCAAAGTCGGAAAAAGGAGCGTTTAAAACCCACCATACATTCTTTTGATCGCTGTTATCGTAATATAAGTGCAAACAATCCTTGATAACTATAGGCACTTTTACTATTCCGGCACTTAACTGGAATACTTCGATGATGAAAAGTTTAATGTTGGTTGAACGCTACTTTAGTTATACAGAAGATTATATGTCACTTACTCTCTCTGAAAAAAAAACTCTCCCAAAACAAACAAACGAGACCTAATTTAAAAAAATTTATAAGTAGACTTAAAAAAATTTCCGTCTCATATTTACCATCATTCTAGAGACACTAAAATGAAAACCAATCTCTTTTCACCGAGATATGTAACAAACTGAAGATGTCGACCTACAAAGTAAAACAAGAAATTGATTGAATGTAATGTTTTTGATTGAAACATTATTAGGTTGAACAATCAATCAACCTTTGAGAAAGACTGTGCCAGGGTAATGTCGGGGCATTAACTATTTTAAATATAGGTTATAACATTGAATTTGGTACCCGTTTGAAATCTGGGATAAAAACAAATAAAAATCAAATTCCTCTGAATAAAGCAGTTTTTATTGAAGAAATAACCTACACTTAAAAAATAATATCGTATTATCACTTAAATTTTGATATAAATTTCCCCCAAATATCCCCAAAATATATACACAAGTTTCGTTTTCTCATTTTGTCCCTTTTATATATATTAAACTGCTTGTGTCCAAACTGTAGAATAGCCGACTTCTTTATGTAATCTAGCTTGTTTTTTAAAGGCATAACACTTCAATGAAACGTACAAGAATTAAAAAAAATATGAACAGTATTTTGTAATGTCATGAATAAATGAAAGTTGTGTCTGTTTAACCAAAAATAATCAAGATTGTTTTTTTATGGAGTAAAATTTCAGTTAGGCCTAAACAAAATCAAATTTCAAAAATACGCTCTGTATTTTGTCATGACACGAAAAAATGAATAGTGTGTCTGTTTTACCAAAAGAATATTAGGTGTGTAAGAGCTGGGGTGATTGATCTACAATTAGACTCTCGTACTCTCAGACGACAAATGGTTTGGAATTAGGCCAGATTCAGGATTTATAAGCTCTTATACGTACACATTGACAATAACAGTCAACATGGAAATGTACAAACACACAGTGCTGAAATCATGTACAATATTAAGGTCAACTCGGATGTGAGTTCAACAATAATAATAATAATAATAATAATAAAGACATTTGTAAAGCGCCTAATGCAAAAGCCTCTAAGCGCATAAAGAGAACAATAAAATATACAAAGAGTGAAAGATACATTACAAGTAAGCAGATTACAAATAAGCAGCTTCAAACAAATGAGTTTTTAACAGACTTAAACAGTGTAAAGAACTAGCCTGGCGAATATGCACAGCTGGAAGACTATTCCAAAGAAATGGAGCAGCGTAAGAGAATGATCTTTGACCATAAAAAATGGAAGAAGCTCTTGTAGTTGTGGTAAGCAATGACTGTTGAGATGAACGTAAAGTCCGAGTAGGGGAATAATGGTGAACAAGTTCAGATAAATAAGCAGGAGATTGACATGTTTGAGCTTTGAAAGTTAACAAAAGAATTTTATAAATTGTACGAAACTTAACTGGGAGCCAATGCAATTAGTACTGGTGTAATATGGTGAGAACGAGGCAAGCAAGAAACGAGGCGAGCAGCAGTGTTTTGTACACGTTGAATTTTAGCGAGATCTGTATCAGCATACAGAAGAGAATTGCGGAATCAAGTCTAATTGTGACGTAAGCGTGAACAAGACGAAGAGTAGTAGCTTCATCCAGGTAACGACGAATCTGTGCTATTTTTCTGATAGCCATGAGAGCTGCTTTGCAAACATTATCAACATGTCTACTCATGCACAATGAAGAATCCATAATTACACCGCGGTTACGGGCAAATTCAGATGGTTCAATAACAGACTGGGAAATATGTAAGGGTGGCGGAGAAATCTGTTTGTGAAACGAGATCTTAAAAATAAGATCTCAGTTTTGGAGTCATTCAGAACGAGTTTGTTGGACAAAGCCCAAGATTTGAGATCTTGAATGCATAATTCAACTTTAGCAATGGCAGAACGAAGCACGATCAGCAGGATCGAATGTAACATAAAGCTGGGTGTCGTCAGCATAAGCAACACTAGAAAAACCATGGGCAGCAATGAGGTCTTGTAAGGGTGCACTGAACATTATAAATTCAAGAGGTCCAGCTACTGAACCTTGAGGAACACCACACCAGAGGTGATGACGATCGGATTTAGCATTGTTGATGAGAACATGCTGGGTTCTGTTGTTCAGATAAGAAGAGAACCAGTTAAGGGCGTGTCGTGGCCGAGCGGTCTAGGTCACCGGACCTAAGCTCTGGTGTTTTCAGCAGCAGAGTGTGGGTTCGATACCCGGTCATGACACTTGTGCCCTTGAGCAAGGCACTTAACCATAATTGCTTCGAAAAAGTTGGGAAGGTAGTGCATTCTGCTCTACCAGACAGGCTCCTAGTGGATGATACCCATGCCTACATCCTTAAGGACTGTGAAGGGGGTAATCCTGTTTCAGCCCCAGGAGTAGGAGGCAACGTGCCCCTGGTGTCAATTGATTTGGGTCGATAGCCCAAATCAGTTATGTGTAGCCCTCACCTTGAGTGGCCGTCCGTGGCCTTGTGAGTTAGGCGATATCTCATAAAAAAAAAAAAAAAAAAAAAAAGGGCAGTTCCAGTAATTCCATAGCGAGAAGATAAACGTTGAAGGAGATGCTTATGGTCGATAGTGTCAAAAGCAGCGGAAAAATCTAACAGCACAAGGATCGCTTCCTTATGATTGTCCAGTGCACGCAAGATTTCATCCTGTACACGAATGAGAGCAGTCTCAGTACTGTGGAAAGGACGATAAGCAGACTGCATTTTAGCATGGAGGTTATTTTCACAGAGATAGTCTTGAAGTTGACTAACAACTGCACGCTCAATCAATTTGGAGATGAATCTCAAGTTAGAGATAGGACGATAACTTGACAAACACTCCGGGTCCGAACAATGATAGCTATTTACCACAAGAGGTTGATGGGTTTACAATACGCCCACCAGGATGATACATAATATAATTCTTGAATGGGAACTCAGTAGTTCTTGAGGACTGTCTTGATTATCAAGACAACTTCATAATGATTATCGACAGTGGAGTAACCTACCCCACTATTCATACTAATATCATCTTGCCACAGACTGTAGCTGAAGGCTTTTTGAGACAGCAACATTGATTCAAACACTCTAGATTGATGATTAGTTTTAAAAGTCCATATACAATAAAGTGAAATTCAGCACTTCAACACAATAATGAAAAGTATTTCCAAATTAAGGGGCCATCGCATTTCATCTTGTGTACTACCAATCAGAGTATTTGGTGAGCATGCACCATCTATCGCACGCTCATGGCTAATGAGCCGTAGTTACGGCCAAACTTGGTCGTCCAAGCTATAGTTGGCCACGCCCAAACAAATGAGCTGGGGTGCGTTTTCGCGGTCGTAACCAATAACTGTTTCGGTTGAACTTGCTATTAGTTAATCACTGGCCAGTGACCGAAACAGTTATTGGTTACGACCGCAAAAACTCACCCCTGTAGTACTCCAAAACTTGATGGAGTCGTCCAAGCTATATCTGACCACGCCCAAACCATACTTTGCAATGGCACAACTAATGCTGATTTCAAAAAGCGCTGAGAATTCCTTAAACCCCCCCCCCCCAACACAACAAGCAAAGAACACCAGTTTCAATTGAAAGCTTAGTGAATAGTAAGTTAATTCCAAAACCAACCCCATCGAGATTTAAGTGCATTAAAAACAGTCAATATAATTACAAAGATACATACTTATAAAGACCCTTAAAACCCCAACCGTTGTTTCTTTTGATTTCAGCAATCGAAACAAACGGACATTTATTTTTGAGTGTCCTCTAGAGACGCACCAATAGCCCCAGATTTGTTCCAAAACCGGAAACGACTATTCTATGGAAGCATCCCTAAAGCAAGACAGGATACAACTTGAAGGCCAAAGTTCATCAATGTTTCCTAACAGCTTGAACAAAATGGGTCTCTACATTTTTTTACGGGGATGTTTTGGTTCATAACTTACCCTTTTAGAGCAAAATTTGAATTATTAAATTATTGGATTTCAACAACTAGTGGATTTTTACAACTAGAGGAAATTTGTGTTTTTAGTCAAAAGGTCAAATTCAAGGCTGTCTTGATTACAAATTATCGAAAGTCCGAAAAGAACCAAAAGCTCTCCGTACAACATTTTACAGAATAAATTTTCTCAGAATGGTGTCATCAGACATTTTGGATGTTGACAAATTTTGCAGTGGAAGAGAATACAATACAATGGCTATTTACACCACTTTAAAGTTAGGTTAGAGACTAAAATTTTTTCCCGGGGTACACACATGAGGACTCTATCTATTGGAAAACGAGTAGGCCTACATCACAAAATTGACGCTCTCCCTAAATCATTCAGCTTCGTTTCCGTTTCTAGGGATTTAACCTTAAGAATCTGGGTCAGCCGATCCCTCAATATAGGAAGAATAAAACACCACACATGCAGCCTTCAACCGTATATAAGTAAGATGGATGAGTTGCAGGTTGCAGTCTCTGGTAATCAAGAAACTGTTTCCTCTGAGCTGGAAGACACAAGACGTAAGATGGATGAGTTGCAGGTTGCAGTCTCTGGTAATCAGGAAACCGTTTCCTCTGACACGAGACGTCAAATGGGCGCCATGGGGCGTCAGGTGGAAGAGCTGCAAGAGTCCGCATCTGATACAATTAAACTCCCTAATGGTAGGTATAATTTATTTGCAATCGTGGTCAGACTTGCTTTATCACGAACATGAGAAAAGTACAGTTGTATATTAAAATAATTAATACTTAATTTTAATATAAATATTTTTTTCTTAACTCTGCAAAATTAATGTATCACTTCATAACTTCTTTCAAACGTTGCACACCAGTCATTATCATTACATCTTACTACAATGTATTTTGCCGTTTTAATTTATAAAACCATAAAAAACACTTTTTAAAGATAGCTTTTCCTTGAAGTATCACAATGCCGTCCAACTGTCTTTGTTTCATATTGAATCGTGATCTCTATTACATAAAGGAGGTTTACTAATGCAGTGCCTATACCTAAAGATTGTTCCGACATTTACGCAAGGGGTGTGAAACGGAGCGGTGTGCACCCGGTCAAACCACTGGGTTCCGGTGAGCCCTTCTTGGTGTTCTGTGACATGGAGACACGGCGGAGGATGGACGGTAAGATAATACATTAATTGAACAAAGGTGAGGTGAAAGGAACGCTCACTTTTAAAAATATGAAGTATGAATGTGACTACAAAGCCATTCAAGTTTACGTGTTTTTTGACAGGTATTCCAGCGGCGTAATGATGGCAGTGTAGATTTCTATTTGGACTTTGCCAGCTACAGCCAGGGCTTTGGGAATCTAGAGGGGGAGTATTGGCTCGGTAACGACTACTTGCACCGTCTGACCGCTCAAGGCGATCACGAACTCCGCATTGATCTCGCAGACTTCGAAAACGAATCCAAGTATGCCGTCTATGACTCGTTCAGCATCGCCGATGTGAATGCCAACTACAGGCTGACTTTGGGAAGTTACTCAGGAACCGCAGGTAATAAATCAGTAAAATTCACGTAAATATAATATTGAGAAAGGGAACTAAAAAGAAACAAACGGTTCATACATAGAGAAGTCATTAATTGCGAAGATAATTCATTACATTGATTAATGTTTCAAAGATGTTGCCATGTTAATACATTTCAAAATTACAAATTAAAGAAAAGGTAGTTCTCCAAACCTAGAATTAGCTTCATACAAAAATAAGATAATAAACAAAACAAATAAATAAAATGGCTTTCGTTTTTCTCGTTCGTCCTGTAAATTTAAAGCATTTCTATTTGATTCAGGCAACTCGCTGAGCTACCACGAAAACATTCAGTTCCCTACTAAAGACCGAGACAACGATAGATTCGGCGGGAACTGTGCCCGGGCATTGCACGGCGCCTGGTGGTACGATGCCTGCTATCATTCTTCTCTTAACGGGCCGTATCTCCGTGGGACCACGACTGGAACTGATCAGGGAGTCGTTTGGCGTCACAAGCTAAATCTGACCACGCCCAAGACATACTTTGCAATGGCACATCAAATAATGCTAATTTCATAAAGCGCTGAAAATTCCTTAAAAAAACCCCTAAAACAACAACCAAAGAACACCAGCTTCAATTGAAAGCTTAGTGAATAGACCGTATCGAATATGACGTTACCTTTCAATAATACCTACAACATGGCGTCTGTGAGCGTGTGCGTGTGCGTGTGCCATAGAAATCAAACCAGAAACGCTAAGACGTGTTTAGACGCGCATACGGCCTGTCCTATGATATGGCCGCTTTCATGCACTCTGCGTTCATGGTTTGATTTCTATGGCACACGCACACGCACACACCCACGTTCACAGACGCCATGTTGTGGGGCATTTGAAAGGTAACGTCATATTCGATACGGTCTATAACCATGATTTGGGGTTTTGTTTTAGATATTCTTCCTTGCGTCTGGATACTGTAAATGATGTTCATTGGATTATTTTAATAATAATAATAATAACTAGTTCTTATATAGCGCATTTCACAATAACGTCTCAATGCGCTTTACATTAGTGCCCTGGTCATTGGGCCAATAACATTCCTTTAATCTTTCTCAGCTCCCTGGGGAGTATACAACCCTGGACTGCCGTGGCGCTCCGAAGGCTTTTTCCAACACAATTTCAACCTCTACCCTTGCAGGTACCCATTTATACCCCTGGGTGAAGAGAAGCAATTATAGAAAAGTGTCTTGCTCAAGGACACAAGCGTCACGACCGGGACTCGAACCCACACCCCGATGACTAAACCACCAGAACTTGAATCCGATGCTCTTAACCACTCGGACATGACACGCTACATTGTATATTCTGTACAGTCGTTTTGTTATAAAAGAGGTGAATCACACACATTTCAAGAGGTTTAAGAATAATGTTCTAATGTGATGGATTGAAATTAATGTTTTACTCAGCAGTCGAACGACTCACGATCCTTTTACGATTGGTTCCGCTGATACTGGAGTCCAGGGGTCAATTTCATAGAACTGCTTAAAAGGGTGTTTTGTAACATTGGTAAAAGTAAAAATATAAATGTTCACAGATTCACACATAACTTACATGGTATAAAGATGGTCATGAGATGGGAAACTCTCTTTGAAATTTTTTTGCTTTAAATGCTATAGTTTTTGAGAAATGGGTAAAACAATTAGTTTTGATCTCATGAGTCAAAAACTCGATGTTTGAAAACAGTGAAAACACTTAAGGTTTTCCCCCACTTTTTTCTGGTGATTGCAAAGACCGATTGAGCTTAAGCTTTCACAGGTTTGTTATTTCGTGTATATGTTGTGATACACCAAGTGAGGATACTGGTCTTTGACATTTACCAAAAGTATAAACTCCCTTTAAGCACAAAAGGTAGATAAGCACAACAACATCATGCTTACCAGAATAAGGTTACCAGTCAAAGTACCATGTCGTGTGTACAATCTGTAACTGGTATCCAGCATACTTTTAGTGTTAAGAATACTTTTTGCTTAAGCAGGTCTGTGAAATTGAGCCATGAGTTTAACAAGCGAAGTGAAATACTGAGCGCCAATTTAACGGATACCAAATACAATTTTTTTCAGTTGAAAATGTAGAAACAACTATTTTGGTTTAATAATTGAAATGTTAAATTTACTCTTTTTCTTCGTTCAAGCCGAAAAGGCGCAGATTTTAGTCGCTGATGTTTATTTCAAATAATGATAATATGCTTAATATTGATTTAATTTTTTTTAAAGAGAATTAAAAAAAAATGCACTGCAGTGGATTGGTCATTTATTCCAGCTGCACCGACACTTTGGAATAGGCTGCCCTCTCAAATACAATCGTATTGAATTATTCACTAATTCGCACCTCAACCGTGAATAAAATATTTTCTATCGCGCCAACTTGCTCCCCCCGCCCCAACCTGCAATAAAGAACATGTTAATGCAATGACCATGGGTAACATCGTTCTTCGGCGACGAGCTACGACTGGAAGACGAATAGAAGCAAGAAGTCTTTTAACTCAGTGGATATAAGGCTATCTGAACATACCTGAGTTTGATTTATCAAACCTTTCTTCTGCAATATTTTAAGCAACGTAGACTAATGTCGTTGATTTAGTTCTTAGGCAAGGTCCTGCTTGATGCATACCGGGAATTATCTGGAAAATAAATCTCAACAAGGATTTACTGTTACATATGTATCTCTCTTTTCTTCTATTTTATACTTCTTAGAGAGAAAAAATAATAATTAAATGATACGTCTGCCGTAGCTGTGCTGAAAACGATCAATGATAGGCACACCCTAACCGTGTGCACTCAACCTGTTACTCTTGCGTAATATGCAAAACCTGTCACACTTCTTGGCTAACGTTAGAAAATGTAATTCTCTTCCAGTGCAAAATGTGTCAACATCCAAAATGTCTGATGATATAATTCTGAGAAAATTGGTTCTCTACAATTTTGTACGGGGATGTTTTGGTTCATTTCTGACTTTCGATAATTTTTAATCAACACAGCCTTGAATTTGACCTTTTGACTGACACAAATTTCCTCTTGGAGTGAACAAATCCATTAGTTGTTGAAATCCAATAATTTAATAAGTCAAATTTTGCTCTAAAAAGTCAGTTATGAACCAAAACATCCCTGTACAAAAATGTAGAGACCCGTTTTTGTTCAAGCTGTAAGGAAACGTCGATGAACTTGGCCTTCAAGTTGCATCCTGTCTGGCTTGGAGGGATGCATCCATAAAAATTGTCGTTTCCGGTTTAGGAAAAAATCTGGGACTATTTACACCATTTTAAAGTTAGGAATTAAATGTTTCCCGGGGTAGTCACTTGAGCACTCTATCTTTTGAAAAATTAGTACACCACAAATTTGAATTTATCAATTTCCTCCCTCTTTAATCCTTCCTTTAATAATTCCTTCCTCCTTCCTCTGTGGTAGGAAATGTTTTCATGTTAACTAGACGTCCAAACGTAGTCTGCTGAACTATTCATTTCGTGTCTGTAGTTGTACTCGTCTTATGACGACGCTCTCCCTAACTGAGTGATTATCACTCAGCTTCGTTTCCGTTTCTAGGGATTTACCCTTTATAGAATCCAGGTCAGCCAATGGCTCAATATAGGGAGAAAAAACACACAACCTTCAACCGTATATACCATATATACTACAAGTATATATTAGTTTTACAAACAGGCTCGTCCTCATTATACCCTGTATCAATTTCTTAGCCAAATCAACGACATAAAGTCGTGTATAGTTGACTTGTGAGCGCAATGGGGCTGTTTATCCGTTTACTCTTGATTGTTTTCATCATACAGTCTTCAGCTGAACTACAAGTTGCATCCTCCGGCATCAATCAGAAAACGTTTTCTTATGAGCAAGATACAAGTAGTAAGATAGATGAGTTGAAGAGTATTGTATCAAACTACCTAGAAATGGTTTACACTGAACTGAGAAACACAAAACATCAGGTGGAAGAGCTGAAAGTTACAGTGTCTGATAATCAAGAAGCGGTTTCCTCTGAGCTGGAAGACACAAAACGTAAGATGGATGGTTTGCAGGTTTCAGCTTTGAGCAACCAAGAAATCGTTTTCTCTGAGCTGGAAGACACAATGCGTAAGATGGATGACTTGCAGGTTACAGTCTCTGGTAATCAAAAAAACGTTTCCTCTGAGCTGAAAGACACAAGACGTACGATGGATGGTTTGCAGGTTTCAGCTTTGAGCAACCAAGAAATCGTTTCCTCTGAGCTGGAAGACACAATGCGTAAGATGGATGACTTGCAGGTTACAGTCTCTGGTAATCAAGAAACAGTTTCCTCTGAGCTGGAAAACACAAGACGTAAAATTGATGAGTTGCAGGTTGCAGCTTCGAGCAACCACGAATTTGTTACAACTGAACTAAGAAACACAAAACATCAGGTGGAAGAGCTGAAAGTAGCAGTGTCTGATAATCAAGCAGCGGTTTCCTCTGAGATAGAAAAAATCGTTACCTCTAAACTAAGAAACACAACACATTATTTGAAAGGCACAATACTTCAAGTTGAAGAACTGCGAGTTACAGTGTCTGGTAATCAAGAAACTGTTACCTCTGAGGTACGGGGTATCAGGAGACAGTTAGACGAGCTGCAAGTCTCAGTATCTGCCTTAGTGGAACTCCTTAATGGTAAGTTTAATTTGTTTACAGTCATCGTCACAGCGTTTGACTGATTGTCCAGACCAGAAAATCATCTAAAAAAATAGATGAACATTCGCATTATCTAAATTAAAGACCCTTTTCCCCATTTGCAAAATTACCGATGATTCTTTTTCATGATAACATTATACCAAGAAGGGGACCTTGTTAATGTATATACTAAATAGTTTTAATTTTCTCCTCCATTAGTGACGGAGGATACTTTCCCAATATCTATTAACGTCAAATAAATCAGCAGAAAAAGTTGCTTGACTTCCTGAAACCTTTTTACAATAATACATGTAGTTCAGATGATGAACTCGGGAGTAATTCCGTGCAGCTATTCAACTCAACTTTAACGAAAATCACGTGCTAAAACCATTTTGAAATTAAATTTGTTTTCCTTATTTGATTTGATTTGACTTAAAGATACCTCCCCCATGAACCAGGCAAGTACAGCTGATGCTACGGAGAGAACCACAACGATGGCAGCAGGTAAGGGTAATGAGGTTTTATCTAATGTGAATACACATGTGTCTGGTTATAGCTTGGGGTAGATAATGCTATAGTTAGCAACGATCTTGAGGTCGCAGGTTCATATCCTGGTATCCTGTTATTAGATACTGTGGCTTTATCTTATGTGAATACATGTGTTTTGTAGCCTGGGATGGAGAATACCAGTTAAACGTTATTCCCGAGGTTGCAGGTTCATATCCCGCAGTTATTAGATACTTAGGAAAAACAGTTGATGATGAACCCGGGAATAATTCATGTGCAATATTTTGAAATTGCAGATACGGAAGTGCAATGTTTTGTTTTCTACATATAATTGTACAGTTGCCCTTCCAAAGGATTGTTCCGAGATTCTTGATAGTGGTGTATCGATGAGTGGCGTGTACACGGTTCAACCTCAAGACTCCAATGAGGCTGTCCAGGTGTATTGTGATATGGAGACAGACAGTGGTGGATGGACGGTAAGATAACACGCTAGTGAACGAATGAGAGTACTCATCTCTGAGATTGTAGTTGTAAATTTATAGAAGGAGTTTCATTAAAGGGTGTGTACAACATTGGTAATTGCCAAAGACCTGTATCCACACTTGATGTGACCTAACATATACATACAATAACAAACCTGTGAAAGTTTAAGCTCAATCGGTCTTCGGAGTCATGTTTTTTCAAACATCGGATTTTCTCCTGCAGGATAAAGACTATTGTTTTACTCATTTCCTAAAAAATATGGCATTTCAAGCAGAACTGTTTCAAGGAAAGTTTTCCACCATGACCATCTTATACCATGTTTAGTTATGTGCACATCTGTGAGCATTTATATTTTCAATCTTACCAATGTTGTACACACCCTTTAAAATGAAGATGACGAGTTTATTAAAATGATCATTTTCATTTGACACACCCTTTAAAATGAAGATGACGAGTTTATTAAAATAACCATGTTCCTTTGCAAGGTTTTCCAGCGGCGTAAGGACGGCAGTGTGGATTTCTATTTGGACTTCGCCAACTACAGCCAGGGCTTTGGGAATCTAGAGGGAGAGTTTTGGCTCGGTAACGACAACTTGCACCGTCTGACCGCTCAGGGCGAGTACGAACTCCGCGTTGATCTCGCAGACTTCGAAGGCGAATCCAGGTATGCCGTCTATGACTCGTTCAGCATCGCCGACGTGAGTGACAACTATAGGCTGACGGTGGGAAGTTACTCAGGAACCGCAGGTAACAAATCAGTTTAATTCACACAAATGTATTGAGGAAAAGATATATATTTGTTTTCTTCTTTGCGTTTGCCAAAACCTGCCTTCTTGTCTGGTCTTTTTCATTTTGTATTTATTTAATGAATGTATGGTTTAAAATAATGTCCATAACGATTTATTAATGAGTTCAAAGCAGCTGTACTTGATGGTACACATATAGGGCAGTGATTAAGTACACAGTTTTCGATAAAAATGTACACGTTTAATGATAATTTATTGAGTTTAAATAGGGTCATAGATTGATTATTGTCAACGGACTGCAACTGAAAAGATTCACGCATGAATCGTTTTTCAGATTAGAACGTTTGCGGTTAAAACAAATATCGGAACCATTTTACTTCGAAGGAACTTTGTTTTCTTATAAATTGTACTTTCAACAGCTTGGAAAAACAAATGTTTCATACACAAAGAAGTCAATAATTGCGAAGACAATCTATTAAATTTAATAATGTTTCAAAGTTGTTGCCATCTTATTAAATTTGAGAATAATAATAATAATAATAATAGACCTTATGCATATGACGTCATTTGAGTAGGGCGCCCTCACCTAGAGGTCAAAAGGAAGATGCTCATTGGCCAGTCTTGTGCGCCGCGCGTACAAATCAGCGCGTTTCCATTGTTTCATCATCAGTTTACCTCTAAGATGGCGGCTTGGTGACGTCAATGCATAAGGTCTATAACTAGTGTAGGACTGAAGGTAGTAGCTCGATGGTAGCAACATAAAAACTGGTTGGATATTTACAAATCTGTGAATCTAGTAAATCTTCAGTGTCACTGCTGGCCGATAAACACAAATAAGAAAGTCAATGGAATCCTGTTCTGATCTGACTGTCATTGATAGAGAATTTATTTCTTTCTGTTCTGATCCTCTGTTTCTTTCTTGTTTTGTTTACGTTGGTTTGTCTGTTTGTTTATGCTGTAAATAACAATAGAGAAATACATAATCAAATACTGATACATATACAGCCAAAACATGAATAGCCCAAGACACAGTTATAATGTTTTAAAGTTTGACATAATAAAGGCTGTATGCAGCCGCCCTGTGAAGAACTGCAGGTATATGGAACCCTAAATGCATGAACATGTACATGAATATATAACCCCATACAAACTCTGACCATGTGACTAAATCTCAAAGTGTTTACTGTCAATAAAAACTCCCAAAAACTTGATTTATCTGCCTTAAGGGCTCATAACAAGATTAGATCAATTATCAACTGTCAACTCACCCAGTTCAGGTAACGATTGGATTTCAATTAACAGGAACAAATGGACTTTTTTTATACCTTGAACATTAACAAAATGGGATTTGGCCGGGGGGGGGGGGAAGAAGAGGAAAGGGAAGAAGAAGAGAGAAGAAGAAGGGAGAAAAAAAAAAAAAAAAAAAAAAAAAAAAAAAAAAAAAAAACCGCCCTCAAGCATCAACAACCCTTTAGCGCCCTCTTGTGTTTAGATAACTAGTTCTTATAAATATAGCGCATTTCACAATACAATGTAACGTCTCAATGCGCTTTACATTAGTGCCCTGGTTATTGGGTCAATAACATTCCTTTAATCTTTCTCAGCTCCCTGGGGAGTATACAATCCTGTGTAGCGCTCCGAAGGTATTTTTTCAAACACAATTTCAACCTCTACCCTTGCAGGTACCCATTTATACCCCTGTGTGAAGAGAAGCAATTATAGTAAAGTGTCTTGCTCAAGGACACAAGCGTCATGACCGGGACTCGAACCCACACCCCGATGATTAAACCACCAGAACTTGAATCCGATGCTCTTAACCACTCGGCCACGACACGCTACAAAGTACTCCTCAAAACCTATAGAGTTAGCTTTATCAAAAAACAAAAACAAAACGAAAACACATAAACGAAAAAAGAAAAGAAAATGGCTTTCTTTTTTGCGTTTGTCCTGTAAATTTATTGCATTCCTCTTTGTTTCAGACGACTTGCTGAGCTACCACAATAACATGCAGTTCTCTACTAAAGACCGAGACAACGATGGAAGCAGGAGGGACTGTGCCGATAGATACCACGGCGCCTGGTGGTACGCTAACTGCTGTTTTTCTAATCTTAACGGGCCGTATCACCGTGTGACCACGACTGGAATTGATGAGGGAGTTGTTTGGTATGACTTCAAGGGGTTGCATTACTCACTCAAAACCTCAGAGATGAAAATACGACCCACTCCACAATAATAACACATTACCACTCCACTATGTTGCCGCTCACTAGTTAAAATAGTTTCCTTTTGAAATTCTTCACAAATCGGTGAAAATAGGTTTAAACTCAAGATAGATTATTTTGATCACCGTTGACAGATACAATACTTGAAAACATTTTAGGCGGTTTCGATTTGTATGCACTTAAACAGGAATACCTCAAGTTTGCTCATCTTGATTGGACAGTACTTTGTTAGGTAGAGGATTAAACTTACTTTCACAGAAAATACACATTTTGAAACATAAGTATAACCATTAAAGGGACACGTTGCCTTCAAATCTCATGACATTTTACTGATTTGAGGTGTTCCTTATCCTTATTAAATGTTGTTCATGCAATAAAACACCTTTAATGTATTATAATTAGTGAGTGGTGATTAAAAAACCCAACATTTCCCTCTGACCCCCCCCCCCCGACATCTGTCCCGCGAAACGTATACGTATTTCCAGCCGTAAATACCATTGTCCATGTAAAATGCGCGATGAACAGTAGTTAGGCTGGTGCCGTAGCCAAAAGCCTGGTAAACCTATCAGGTGAACACCGGGTAATATACCATTCTCTACCTCTCGCGACTTGTATGTACATGTACATGATGTAAACACCCACACCGTTCACATGTCAAAATGGATCGACACAAAACAAAACAGATGAAGACACGTCCAAAAAGAAAAATCCTCGTCAATCAGGGTAAGAAAACTGTCATGTGACTAACCGAGAGAAACGACCAGTGTTGTTTATACCCAATGTTTATTGTGGACAGGAGGAGATGACTTAACACGGCACATCACAGCAGCACTCTGATTAGCAAATAGTTTAGCATGTGATTGTGAGTACGTACTAGGACTGGAAATAAGACTAGCGTAACACATCGGCCATTTAGTGGAGTCAAAAAGTTGACTCCACAAAATGGCGGAGCGTTTTGTGTCACGTAATTTAACAAAAGCCAAACATTTCTAAGGCATAGTTGTGTGGATCATTATATTCTACTTTAAAAACATCTTTCCAACCGTGTTCATTTCATATCAAACACTTTTTATAGCCCAATGCGCCCAATCCGAAGGCAACGTGTACCTTTAAACAAATAGATAGGTTGCAGTATGACGTAAGTCGGCCATCTTTACGGGCAATTTGGAACACACAGTCATGCGTTACGCGTGAGAACGGTGTGCAGCACGCACACATTTCACCAAACTCATTGCATGATTGGTTAGTGAATGACGCGGCTGCGTTAATAATTTGAGCGCTTGACGCGCCTGCAAGCCAAAATGCGATTTGCCCGTAAAGATGGCGTCTACTGGGAACTATCTATACTAAAGACCTTCAATCTTAAGTCTCATACTTACCATCATTCTAGAGACACTTCAAATAAAAACCAAAGTTGAATTAACGAGATATTTATAAAGTTGGTGATGTCGAAAAAGGATAATCAAATAAAATAACTAATGGAATATAATATTTCATTCAAACATTATGATGAACAATCAATCGACCTTTGAGATCAGAAAGACTGTGCTAGCTGAAGGCTTTAAAGGAGCTCTATACTTCTAGTTTTAGGCCATGGAATGAATCCCTACTCACTGTGAATAAAGATGTATACAATACAATTTACCTGTAGAAGTTTCAGCCTCATAAGTCGTCAGGTTTTTCAGAAAAAAGTGAAAATTACACGGAAGTTTTTCAGGAAAGTTGTGTAAATCCGTTGCAGATTACAATTATTGGCATGGCGCCCTCTTGCAGCGAGAGACTCATGATTCGTGAACCGGCGATTCTTACTTGTGAATGAATTCGAAAGTTGACTAAAAATAGAGAGAGATCGGGTTCGAGGTCATGAAAGGTCACTTGCCATAGCCAGCGATCGATAACACCACCGTGCGCGTGTCTCGCGCTGTGCTAATAATAGCTTATAAATGTTTGCGGTTTTTGAACTGTACACACGGGGTACGGGTCTGGTCATCGTGTAATGTTTGTACATGTACTATGTACTTGCAACGAAGCTGGGTTCTGATGTTTGAACTACACACCGGCATAGCTGTGTGTAAAGATTACTGGTTTTTACTCTGTGATTTATAATTACACATGCTTTGCGCTTCACGTAATAAGTAATGCATTCAAACAAATCTTTCAATAGTTGTACAGTGTTATACACACTTATATCATATATGCTGGAGGGTGGTTTTGTGGGCTGGAGTAATTACTTTTGTTTGGTTTTCAAATCACTTCTGTAACAGTCAGTGCATGGAGAAAAGTGCTTCCTTTTATTTGCATGACCGCCACGGTTTTCCATAAACAATGAGCTTGGAGGACACGTTTTCAAAAATTCATTTAGGGAAAATTTATTATTGTAACAAAACAAAAACATCACATAACGAAGCAACAATGTTTCATTATACCTACAAAAACTATGACATAATTTTCTGTGTTCAAAATAAAGAAATATAAGACCAAAAACAAAGCATCCGTGTGTGCAGAATTAGAAATAATTAAGTGTCTCCGGAAAAGTCATTTGCTTATGATAGTTAACGTAATTGGGCAGAAGAATTTTACTCATAGAATGTTAGCTACACTATTGATCTAGTCTTTCACTGTATTCTTTATTTTTAAGGATTCTCGAAACAGTCAAGAATACTTTAAGAATTCGTCTTCGTCAGCGTTTATACCGTTCAGAATCGAAATGGCCGCCATATTTCGTTTGTAAATGAGAGCCCTTACTTGATTGGTAAAACCGTGAACCAAACTGAGTGTGCTATGTTGCTATATGTAACCAATCAGCTGCTGCGTAAGGAAACGTATGGCTCCTTACTTACTACACAGAACTGAATGCGGTTTTGAGTAAACATTGAGGTGCCCGACTATCTTGTGAGAACACTCACTATGCAGTATAATTATATACACGAGTCATTGCTATTATAACAAAATTTCATCAAGGTTTCGTTTGTTTTGTTTGAAAAACTTTTACACTTGTCCTCTAGATTACTGAGAAGGAAAAACCAACAATGATTGCATTTTTGGTCTTACAAACTGTTTACTGTGGCTTCCTCACGTTTGGCTCTCCAAATGCTTGGTGCATTCGTCTAAAGAAAGAGGCCTAATCCCGCAAGCCCACTATAAAAAAATATAATACAACAAAATAAACAAATATTTTTAAGCATAATTCCATTCCTCCGATATAAGTAGATAATATTGTTTTACCCTTCTCTCTAGGGAACCTATGATCAGTTAACCAATTTAAAAAAATGTTTACCACCATATTAATGACAACACTTTGACATTTGTTTTCTTGTTTTATGGAAACATTCATTTATTTTAAGTTTCTTCTTTCAGCTGCATGAATTTCTCACACACATACCCACATTTTCATGTACACTAGTACAAATTAATTATATTAAACATTTAAATATTAATGCTAAGTATAATTAAAAGCAACTAAAGGACGCCCAGGCAATTAGTAGACTGGTATAAAGCATCAATGTTGAAATATTTGTTGTATGCTCCCTCTTATCTCTGGAGTGGATCCATTTGCAATACAGCATTTGGCACACTTGGTCGTGAGTATTGCTTAAAATAAGTTTACTATTGATACTAAACGGAAGCCACAAAAAGCAATGAACGTGGCTTTTTCTTTATCTTAAATCCACAATGAACATTGATTTTTCTTTATCTTACAGTCATTATACAGAATTGAAAACTTTATGAAGTTCACACTGGAACCTTTTTTTCTGTGAAATATGAATTCATAATCAAGAAAACTGTATCTGAAACTCTTAAAACAAATGCACTATATTACTGATTTCGGTTGTTAGAACCCAAAATAACGACAATGTATTTACGTGCTGACAACTGAGCATACTTGTTCACTATTTTCTCCTGACTCACACAACGGATTGAGCAAAAATGTTCACAGATTTGTTTTTTCAAGTATACGGTTGATCACACAAAACATCAATATTGTCTGCAACTATTTTTTGTTGGCTGTACCAATCCTCTATAACACCTAATAAACAAACAATTAGGCAATTATCTAGCAGTACTTTGTTACAACATAAATAATAAATGACCGAAAAGGTAGGGTCTTAGATTGTTTTTTTTTTTTTCTATGTAAAGACTTATTTATAGGCAAAATTATACAGAAAGATTCTATAAAATCACATGTGAAAGTTTCAGCTGAATACAGTGTCTAAAAATGCTGGTAAAACAGCCAAAAACTTTCGCGGTATTTACACAAGAACGCAAAATCCATCCACGTTTAGCGAAGTGACGGATATCTCTGGTTGCAGAAATCTGGCCAGGTTACAATATCAGGAAGACACCAGACACTGGTCAAGTTCTCCTGCTGCAAGTACCTCCGGACAGAATCCTCCAAAACTTTAACGTGATACAACGGTAGGTCAGTCACAGAGAGGCCTGAAATTTGAGGGGAAAAAAAAGTACCAGGTTAGGTAACATAATTACCAAAAATGGACTCAAAATAATATAAGGTTATTGAAATAACCAGGGTTACTGTGCACAGAAATGTCTTAACCTGAACGTAAATGGTCAAGTTAAAGACTGAATTTTTGCATCTGCACAGATATCAGAATTTAAAAATAAATTGAGTACAGCGACCCAGTTGGGACAAGTCAAGACCAAAATGTACTATAAATGCAATAAAACCAAGTGCAATTCGAATAAAAGACTTGTATTGCACAATACTATCATACCTAAAATAATAAGAGGAAAAAAAGGCTAAATCACTTTGCATATGATCATCATACATGGTGTACATAAAAGCAATGATGAATGTTTGGTAAACTTCTTGGGCGCACTTGTATTTCATGCATTTCTGATAAAGGAAATGTTTTACTATCTCTGGACTAAAAAAATAAAATAATTGTCTCTTGTTGTAATGACAAAATTCAGCATGATCACACCAAGACAAAACTAATAAAAAGCAGCCAAAGGATTGTGTTTACAACAAACGTATTGGCTACAGTGTCGTTACTGTCAACTCGCCCACTCCAAAGTTGCCCACTACAAAGTCGCCCCCTATTAAGACGCATTGTTTTTGTGTACACCTTTTTGGGGGCCTTAGTTTTTTCACCTGTCTCGTTAAATTTAGTTTTTGCCATGATGCCCCCTAATTCAGACAAAAATGCTGTGGTGCCCTTTTCACATAATTGCTATCTCTGCCTCCTCCTCATTGGCTTGGCATAGTATACATCCCTTTTTTCAATTGCGTTGTATGTTCTGACATGAATATTGGCCAAATTCATGAAACGAGAAACGAGTTCAACTTACCAGTTAACTAGTTTACATTTAATACTAATAGAGCTGACATTAACAGAAATAAAAATGTGTGCACCTACCACTTTTCTGTTGGTGATTCAAATGGTGCAACTCCAGAAATAACAGAACTACAGAAGATGCACAAAATAAATAAAAATAGTTGAAGTAATGAATCTGTACAACATGTCTAAAATTAACACGTACACATCATACATGGTACTTCTTGTTGAATGCACGTTAACTTCATGTAAATAAACACAAACAAGAATTTGAAATTGCATCCTTTCAAACAAACTGCAAAGTCATCTGGATCTACATACGGCGGGACTACAGGTATACTGTAATTGATGGACAGCTGGTAATGGTTACATCTGTACGTACATGTATCATTGTATGTTCTCATAAAACATTTTTTTAAATCAATAAATTATAGGTGCTTGGCTGTTGGCCAACAACTCGCCTTTTTAAAAGTTTTTAATTGGTACCATAAACTTACACATTGGAAGATTCTGAAATGTCCCCCTTCAACATTTTCTGGTCCAACTCCACGATGGTGTTGACGTAACCGGTGGCTCAAAAGGGGGGTAGCAGTCCCTGTGGACCTGATGAATGGACAGCAGATCTATAAAAGTTAAAAATATTTTTGTTTGTGTTAAATTTAATCAAGAAGTAGACCTAATGAAGAATATATATCAATAAAAATAAATAAAAATACATGGCAGCATTATGATTATGTGATTGTTTTACTGTTAAAAAGTATGAATACTTAGAGAGCCTTTTCATTCAATCAAATGGCACACTTTGACACTATCAAAATAGGCCCACGATTTCTGGCAAACCAAAATGCCTCCTATCCTACAGAACAGAGTGGTCACATTGGTATTAAAATAATCAAGATTTATATAAAGAAAACTCACTTGTGTGTGCATATCTAACAGCAATCTCGCCAGGTCAGCGTTCGAAAGACTCAGTTCCATGGCTTTACTTCTCCAGGTATCTTCCTAGTCTAGTCCTACGTCCAAGATGGTCCAAGCACCGACGACACACAGGACCCTTTCAATTTCATGCTGGATGGAACTTGGAAGTAACAACTTTTGGAGTTTTCTATACCTGACATGGCGTTTGACCGACGCACTCTTTGATCGTTTTAGGGCCTATTCTGTCAACTTTGGCCTCCCAATTTTCTTCCTGGGTTTATTGGCAACCGTTGAATCCAGTTTAGATCTAGTAAATTGACCTTTCAGACTCTAACATCGATAAAAGCCGTGGTATAACTTATGAAGATTGCAAAGATATTTTTTATCGACAACGCGAGTGTGTACACAGCAACTCCAAACAACCTCGCACGCGCGGAAACTGTGCTCACCACTATACACGACAAACACAAAATAGATATTCTCCTATTTTAGTGGGTACGAGGTAACATAAACATGAACCATTTGCGAATCTTTCCAACTGAAAATGGACAACTATTATCGAGTGTGTGAGGGCAGCATTCAACGAATTGTCTTCAAAAAAGACTTCTCGTCTCAGTGAGACGAAAAGTCTTTTCGTGATATTGTTTTACTAATTTCTCAAAAACTACAGCACCTCAGCCACTAATATTTTAAGGGAAGCTTTCGACTATCAATATCTTTAAACCATGTAAGTTTAGTGTGAATCTGTGAGCTTTTTTGTTTTGTATCTTACCAGAAGTATAGAGCTCCTTTAAGGCAGCCCAATCGATTCAAACATTCTAGAAAAACGTTAACATTAATTAAGCCCCACCCCTTACCCCATCCCATAGACACCACGTCACTGTATAGCAGGATTGATGATTAGATTTAAATGTCCATATACAATAAAGTGACATTTAGCACTTTAAATTAAGAATTTAATGTATTTCCAAATTAAGGAGCCATCGCACTTCATCTAATTCTACCGCTCAGTGTATTTGGCGAGCATGCACCATTTATCACACGTTTCTTGCTAATGAGCTGTAGTTACGCCAAAACTTGGACGTCCAAGCTTTACCTGGCCACGCCCAAACCGCTGTACTGTAGTTCCGCCAAAATTTGATGGAGTCGTCCAAGCTATAGCTGGCCACTCCCAAACCACTGAGCTGTAGTTACGCCAAAACTTGATGGAGTCGTCCAAGCTATAGCTGGCCACGCCCAAACAAATAATGAGCCGTAGTTACGCCAAAACTTGATGGAGTCGTCCGAGGTATAGCTGGCCACACCCAAACCACTGTGCTGTAGTTACGCCAAAACTTGATGGAGTCGTCCAAGCTATAGCTGGCCACGCCCAAACTAATAATGAGCCGTAGTTACGCCAAAACTTGATGGAGTCGTCCGAGCTATAGCTGGCCACACCCAAACCACTGTGCTGTAGTTACGCCAAAACTTGATGGAGTCGTCCGAGCTATAGCTGGCCACACCCAAACCACTGTGCTGTAGTTACGCCAAAACTTGATGGAGTCGTCCGAGCTATAGCTGGCCACACCCAAACCACTGTGCTGTAGTTACGCCAAAACTTGATGGAGTCGTCCGAGGTATAGCTGGCCACACCCAAACCACTGTGCTGTAGTTACGCCAAAACTTGATGGAGTCGTCCAAGCTATAGCTGGCCACGCCCAAACTAATAATGAGCCGTAGTTACGCCAAAACTTGATGGAGTCGTCCGAGCTATAGCTGGCCACTCCCAAACCACTGTGCTGAAGTTACGCCAAAACTTGGTCGTCTAAGCTTTACCTGGCCACGCCCAAACCGCTGAGCTGTAGTTACGCCAAAATTTGATGGAGTCGTCCAAGCTATAGTTGGCCACTCCCAAACCACTGTGCTGTAGTTACGCCAAAACTTGATGAGTCGTTTGGGTTGACTTGACTGGCTCACTCAAAACCTTACCAACAACACACCACTCAAATATGTTGCCGCTCACTATTAAAGTCATAGCAGTACCAATCCTCGACATAAGTAGTTGCCGTTTGAGTTATTTAAAAGTCGGAACATTTAACCCAGCATACAATTATTTTCTGATCGCCGCCATCATAACAAAGTGCATACAATCCTCAAAAAACTGTACGTGGTTTTTCTATTTCTGCACTTAAACATGTTCCCATGTTGGTTGTTGGACAGTAATTTTGTTGTTAAGTAGAGGATTATATTGAACTTCCTTTATAAATAAATAATAAAATAAGTAATCAACATAATAATAATAATTTTGAAATATAAGTAGCCTCTACAAATGTGTAGTAATGACTATAACTCTTATTAACTGGATTTATTGTTATAATTGTTTTACAATTATTATTATTATTAATATTATTATTATTTTCGTTCAATGTAGTAAACCTATGTGTAGTTTCCCCCACCAAGATTAAAAAAAAAAAAAAATCTAACATGAATATTTTTTTTTTAAATTGAGCGATAATAGACAAATATTTACTGGATATTTCTACACTAACAATAGTTTTATATGTGCGTCTTGTGATCACTTTGAGAGAGACTGGTGTGATAGAAACGTTAGGTCATTTACTTGCCCCGATGTTTACGTTTGGTCACTCAGGTTGGTATGCAGTTTGCAGCAGCCCTGTTTTATCATGATTTCCACTCCTGTTGCAGCATCCCTTGGTGATCAACCTTAAAGGGACACGTTGCCTTGGATCGGGCGAGTTGGGCTATGAAAAGCGTTTGTAACCGTCTGTTATAAAATGTATATGGTTAGAAAGATGTTTTAAAAGTAGAACACAATGGTCCACACAAATATGCCTCGAGATTGCGTGGTTTTCCTTTTACTTTGCGAACTAACACGGTCCGCCATTTTGTGGAGTCAAAAATTTGATTCTACAAAATGAGCAGCGAAATAGTAAATATTTACTACCACACTATCCAACATATGTTTTGAAAACAATAATAACAATAATCTGGGGCCTGATCCCCCCCTAGATATGTGGAATGGTCCATTCTATGATATCAAGGAATTTGACTCCCTATATGGTCATTACATTTTGGAGAAATGACTTAATTAGTTATTATTTGGTACCATCAAATGGCCCTTTCGCCCAACAGAGGGTTTTAAATGTCCTTTAAAAATAAAGTTAAATTGGCACTTTCATACACAAAAATATGCATATCAAAATAATATGAAGACATCGCACTTCATCTGATACCAGCACTCAGTGTATTACGAATGTTTGTTTTTACTAAACAAACTTTACTCTACCTCTCATAACAAAACCAATACCTTCAGTAACAGAAAAGACAAGTTAAAAGTTGTAATCCGTTTAAACGCAAATCTTTTATTACGGCAAAAAAGCTTTGTATTTTGCAACAAAAGTTGATGTTAAAACCTTTCGAAATATCTTTTTTATTTGATCTAAAACAAATTTTCTTGTCAAAACATTGAGTTGTTATCGCAATCATAAAATAAAATGTAACCACGCCCCACGAATTATGTTTTTAAAACAATCCAAATAAATTAAACAAATTATTTTTGTAAATTGGTTTTCATTTTGTTTATAAATGAGGGGTAGGGGCCCTCTGTGAATTATCAGATGTGCTTTTAAGTTAGTTATAGCTCATTTAAGAGCCTAAAGTTTTAACCAAAAGGTTTGTCTCAATTTGATAAAAAAGCTGGATTTTTTCAATTTTAGGCCTACTTTTCAAGTATCATTTTTGTTCCTGAGTCAAATTAAAATGTTAAAGGCATGCGTAGAGCCTACTGCCTCATTTACAGCCCATAATTGCAACTTAACATTTTCTCAACATTTGATTAAAATGCAAGGACTTGTGCCTTGAATTTTCTTTTATTTTTTGGTCTACTTTGCAGGTACTGTTTTCCAAAATGTAGCCGATATCCTGAATCAAGTTTTAACAATTTTTCTCAGTACAGCCCACTGCCTTACTTTAGAGCCTTTAAACCGCAACTCAATTATTTTCTCTCTCAAAAATGTGATTAAAATGCGGGACCTGATTTTTTCAAGTACTCATTTTCCCCCAAGTATAAAAAGCCATCAGTAGGCTAGTACCTAATGCCTCATATAGAGCTTAAAATCGCAATTTAAAATTTGTCAACATTTAAAAAAAATTCTGGACTTATAGGCTACCCTTGTGATTATATCATTTGTGGGCCTAATTATCAAGTATCAATATTTCCCCAATCTCAGCTGATATCCCGAGTCAAATTTAATTTAAAAAGGCATCAGTAGAGCCCACTGCATCGTTTTCGAGCCAAAAATCGCAGCTTTAAAATTGGTCAAAATTTGAATAAAATAGTGGATTTACCCTCTTGCGTAGGTCCAACTACCACCAGTTTCACTTGAAAGCTTAGTGAATAGTAAGTTATCCCAGAACCAATCCCATCGACAAATATGTGCATTAACAACATTAACAAAATTATAATGATCCTTAAAAAACCCACCTTTGTCTCTTTTTATTTTAGCAAACGCAACAAACGGACTTTGAGGGATATTTATTTTTGGATGTCCTATAGAGACACACGCATGTCACAATTTGTTTTCTAAACAGGAAATGACCATTCTATGGATGAATACCCCTACTAAGCCAGACAGGATGCAACTTGAAGGCCAAAGTTCATCAATGTTTCCTCACAGCTTTAAGTACAGAACCCGATAGGATTATAACATATCACAATCACTCAATATGAATGCATGAATGCAAACAGTGTACTGTGGCAAACATTAGTGTGGTAAAACTAACATGACTCAGAGATAATAACTCGACGCTATGATCAGTATCCAACGATCGTCTTCAGGAAGCCATTTTGACGGTGTATATAGGCCTACAGTGCAAGATTATTATTATATATATTTTGTTTTTATAAGCAAACAAAAGTAAGGCCAATTTCAATATCTGCAGCTTGGTAAGGTTGGAATTTCAAAACGCACAGAAGAAACATGAGAAGTGTGTTAAGCAGTGATGTAATTTTTTTTTACAAATATTATATTTTTATTAAATCATCCTACTTGTTTATAAATGTTTGTGTGTGTAAGAAATATTTGGATGTTTACTACATCCAAACGTAGTCTGCTGAACTATTTATTTCATGTCTGCATTTGTACTCGTACTATGAC
Organism: Leptasterias polaris; assembly: GCA_037783415.1. Lineage (NCBI taxonomy): Eukaryota > Metazoa > Echinodermata > Asteroidea > Forcipulatida > Asteriidae > Leptasterias > Leptasterias polaris. The sequence goes on from JAZGTN010000055.1 coordinate 2,145,948, forward strand.
GACGCTCTCCCTAAATCATTCAGCTTCGTTTCCGTTTAAGGGATTTAACCTTAAAAATCCGGGTCAGCCGATCCCTCAATATAGGGAGAAAAAACAAACAACCTTCAACCGTATATACCATTTAGTACAAGTATATATTAGTTTTACAAACAGGCTCGTCCCCATTCCCTGTATCAACTTCTTAGCCAAATCAACGACACAAAGTGGTGTACAGTTGACTTCTGAGCGCAATGGGGCTGTTTATCCGTTCACTCTTGATCGTTATGATCTTGAAGTCTACAACTGGACTACAAGTTGCATCCTCCGACATTAATCAGAAAACGTTTTCCTATGAACAAGATACAAGTAGTAAGATAGATGAGTTGAAGAGTATTGTATCAAACTACCTAGAAATGGTTTACACTGAACTGAGAAACACAAAACATCAGGTGGAAGAGCTGAAAGTAGCAATGACTGATAATCAAGAAACTGTGTCCTCTGAGCTGGAAGATACAAGACGTAAAGTGGATAAGTTGCAAGATGCAGTAGCCAGCAACAAAGAACTAGTTACCTCTGAACTAAGAAACACAACGCAATATTTGAAAGGCACAATAAGTCAAGTGGAAGAGTTGCAAGTTACAGTGTCTGGTAATCAGGAAATTGTTACTTCTGAGGTACGGGGTATAAGACGACAGTTGGAAGAGCTGCAAGTCTCAGTGTCTGCCTTAGTGGAACTCCTTCGTGGTAAGTTTACTTTATTAATGATCGTCACAACATTCGACTACTTGCCAAAACAACAAAAGCTGCTACAAAAAGATCAAAATTCTCCTCTAAGCTGGAGACTATTTTTGTTTCACCTTTGCACAATTAATAATAATTTGTTTTCATGATAACATTACACCATGATCACACTATTTTGTTTTTTCATTTTTAGGTGTCATAATTTTTTTTCTAATTTTACTTTTGTCCTCGGAAGGACATCTGGATAATTTTCAAAAAGTTGTTGGAAGTTCAAATAACTCAGCCAGAAATACGTTGTATTTCCTAAATCCATATTGACATGAAAACTTCTGTCTTGATTGAATTCAATTATTCCTCTCCTACGAACGAATTTGGTACAAGTGATGCAACGGAAAAAAACCTCAACGACTGTAAGCCTGTAAGGGTATTGTCTCTTTGCCAATTGTGAATGTATGTGTCTGGTAGTTTGTAATTGAGATTACATTATACAAGGAGCTTAACCAATCAAGTAGGTTGTGAGTTTCCACCCTTGGCAAATGCGGTCGGAATGTGGTACCTCAGAGCACTTTCACAACTTCTTTTTACAATGCATGCCAATAAGAAGAAGCTGACTCAAAGAAATCTTCGAACTTGAAGTAAGACACAATTTGTTTGAAAAGTAAACGTGGTGGGAAATTGAAAATAACTTTTCACTAAAATATGAAATCCACAACTTTCCCGCTTGCAAACGCTTGTTTATTCCCAACACATCTCTTGTTGGCTCATTGTTCATTACATTACTAAATGTGTAATACATACTGTAAAACATTTTTCTAATATATCTTTTTTATACAAATAAAGAACAGCAATGGTTTTGCTTACTAAATGGTGATTAGTGCATGGTTTAACCCTGCCGTCAGCGGATGGTCTCAAGCGGCAGAACAATTTTTCTAATTTTGTTAATTAAAACACTTTTAAAAAATATTTTTCGCTGAACTTAATTTTCATCCAACCCTGGACACCCCTTAACAAAGTGGCTGAACCGATTTTGCCCTAGAGGTCGTTCACCGGGTAGGCCAGCTGTCACAAAGTGGGTCTGTGCCAAGGCGCCAATTCCCTTGTGTACAAAAATTTCCGCCATTGCATATATGCACACACGCTGTCTGTCATATGTCTGTGAATGGAAACCAGAGCTATTTGTTTACAATCCTGACCAGAAATACCCTCAGGGTATATCTAGGTGACCTGGTTACTGCTTGTTTTCACCCTGTGGCTGTTTCATGTGTCAATTTCACTAATTACATAATGCGCCTACCGCGTGAGCCACCTCGTACCTCGGTTCCGCTATTGCATGCACACACGCTGTCTGTCATATGTCTGTGAATGGAAACCAGAGCTGTTTGTTTACAATCCTGACCAGAAATACCCTCAGGGTATATCTAGGTGACCTGGTTACTGCTTGTTTCACCCTGTGGCTGTTTCATGTGTCAATTTCACTAATTACATAATGCGCCTACCGCGTGAGCCACCTCGTTCCACGGAGCAAATCACAAAATATTCGCTTCTCGCAGGGTTTTAAGCGATAAAATGTGTCATTAGATTCTTAGGGAAAATTATACGTGTAATTCAGATGACGAGCTCGAGATTCAAGTTTTACATTTACCTGCTGGAATTCCATTGCAGAGGATTGAGAGGAAACAATCATACGAATTAGTTTTTGCAGTTACTAAAGAATAAAAAGCATGTTTGAAAAAGATCATTTTCTTCACACATGTACAGTTCCAAAGGATTGTTCCGAGATTCTTGGGAGGGGTTCATTGAGGAGTGGCGTGTACACGGTTCAACCTCTAGACTCCGGTGAGGCTTTCAAGGTGTATTGTGATATGGAGAAATATGGTGGTGGATGGACGGTAAGATAACACGCTAGTGAACGAATGAGAGTACTCATCTCTGAGATTGTAGTTGTAAATTTCTAGAAGGAGTTTCATTAAAATGAAGATGACGAGTTTATTAAAATGATCATTTTCATTTGACAGGTTTTCCAGCGGCGTAAGGACGGCAGTGTGGATTTCCATTTGGACTTTGCCAACTACAGCCGGGGCTTTGGGAATATAGAGGGAGAGTTTTGGCTCGGTAACGACAACTTGCACCGTCTGACCGCTCAGGGTGAGTACGAGCTCCGCGTTGATCTTTCAGATTTCGAAGGCGATCAATCCAGGTATGCCGTCTATGACTCGTTCAGCATCGCCGATGTGAGTGACAACTACAGGCTGACTTTGGGAAGTTACTCAGGAACCGCAGGTAATAAATCAGTATCTTTCTCGCAAAATGTCTTGAGAAAATGAAATAAAAGGATTTAATAATTTTACGTTTGCCAACAATTGTCTTCCTGAATGGTCTTTTTAATTTTTAATTTTGCTTATAATATTTACATGGTTTGAAATAATGCCATAAAGATATATTAATGAGTTCAAAGCAGCTGTACTTGATGGTACACATATAGGGCAGTGATTAAATACACAGTTTTCGAGAAAAATGTACACGTTTAATGATAATTTATTGAGTTTAAAGGCATTGTATACTTTTGTTAAGCTCAATTGGTCATCAAGGTCACGAGAAAATAGTGAAAAGAGACCTTATGTGTTTTCTGTTTTTCAAACATCGAGTTTATTATCGCGCGCGATAAAAACTATTGTTTTACTCATTTCTCAGAAACGATAGCATTTTAGGCAGAACTATTTTAAGGAACCCTTTCTACCATTACTTACTTTAAATCATGCAAGTTATGTGAGAACCTGTGAACATTTGTGTTTTTCGATCTTACCAATCACCAATAGTGCACAGGGACTTTAAATGTAGGGTCATAGATTGATTATTGTCAACGGACTGCAACTGAAAAGATTCACGCATGAATCGTTTTTCAGATTACAACGTTTTCGGGTCAAACATATTATTTAACTTCGAATGAATTTTTTTTATCATATAAATTGTACTTTCAACAGCTGTAGTGCTTCTAACAAAGTAAGGTTGTATGGTATGTTATTAGTTTTTGAGTATTTATCAATCTCTGGACGTTACGTTCAAAAAGAGAAACAAAAGTTTCATGCACAGAGAAGTCATTAATTTCGTAAACAATCCAGTTAATTCATTTATGTTTCAAAGTTGTTGTCATGGTAATACATTGAAATTAAAGAAAAAGTAGTCATCCAAATCTAGATTTAGCTTCATCAAAAAAAAAAGAAAAGAAAGAAAAGGGCTTTCGTTTTTCTCGTTCGTACTGTACATTTAAAGCATTTCTCTTTGTTTCAGGCGACTCGCTGAGTTACAACAATAACATGCAGTTCTCTACTAAAGACCGAGACAACGATGGAAGCAGCGGGAACTGTTCCCAGAGATACCGAGGCGCCTGGTGGTTTTACACTAGCTGCTATCATTCTTATCTTAACGGTCAGTATCTCCGTGGGACCACGACTGGAACTGACCGGGGAGTCGTTTGGTATCACTGGAAGGGGTGGTATTACTCACTCAAAACATCAGAGATGAAAATACGACCCTCTCCACAATAGTAACACCACACCACTCACTATGTAGCCGCTCACTAACTATAGTCAAACCATTGCCAATATTTGAGATAAATAGTTTCCGTTTGAAAATTCTTTAAAAGTCGAGAAATAGCCTATCATTTGACATAGAGAATTTTGATAGCCGTTATCGCAATAAAGTCCATGCAATCCCAAAACTTTAGGTGGATTATATATTTCTTCCATTCGAATAATTTTGCTTCAAAGGCTACATTTTTTAGGAAATGAGTAAAGTCTTTTTCACGGATGATAAAATCCGATGTTTGAAAAAAGTGAACATATTAATTTGTTCTCATGACTCCGAAGACCGATTTAGCTGCAACTTTCACAGGTTTGTTATTTCGTGTATATGTTGGGTCACATAAAGTGTGGATACTGGACTCTGACAATTACCAATGTTGTACGCACCCTTTAAACAGGATAACCTCACGTGATGAATGTTGTCATGTTGGTTGGACAGTACTTTTCTTATTAAATAGGGATTACATTGAGTTCCTCTCACAAAACAAATTTTGAAATAAGTAGCAACAAACAAATAATGAAGACTTACTTTCTTCGGTCTAGAAACACGTATCAACAAGACACTATTTGAGAAAATGATAATATAGGCCTATTAAACGTTTACAACAATTATTACAAATGAAAATACTCATCATTGATCATTGGTGGATATTTTTCGTTCAGTGCCTAGGTTACGGATGTGAGTTCAACAAAGATTTATAGCTATTTAACACAAGATGTTGATGGCTCTGCATTACGCCCACTCGGACGATACACCATTATAGTCCTCCTGGGTATCCAATATGTTCTTTGATAACTGTATTGATTATCATGACAAAACCTCTTAATAATTGCTCATTGACAGTGCAGTAACCTAACCCCACTGTTTATAATTAACATTGATTGATTCACATATTCTAGTAAAACGATCCATACCCCGTTAACGTGAATTAAACCCCACCATTACCCCAACCCGTATTCAGGGGATTATCCGTGGTATTATTAGAACATGTGTACTCGTTGCCATAATTTACACACTATACCGGAAGTCTTGTGAATGTTTTTTTCATTGACTGAGGGCAAAGTGTTCTCAAATTCTGGTGTTTTCATATAAAATTGGTCAAAGTGTTCCCAAATTTCTTACCTTCAAATCTTCCGGCATACATATTATATTATACCCCTCCCTCCAAAAAAAAAAAAAAAGTACCAAAGGAAATTACCACAAGAAATTGCTACAGGAAATTGCCACACAATCATAATTACTGCGTTTTCTCGGACATTTTACCACAGGAAATTTCTGTGGTACATTTCTGTGGTAATGGTAAGATTCCTGTTTTCTTCCCCCTGAAGTTTAACCATAGGATCCTGTGGTACAATTCCTGTGGTAAAGATGAATTCCTGTGTTAACATTGCTGTGGTACATTTCTTGTGGTACAGTTCCTGTGGTATTATTGCAGTGGTACTAATGCTGTAGTACTATTCTTGTGGTACAATTCTTGTGGTAATATTGCCGTGGTGCTATTTTTGCGATACAATTCCATTGGTAATAATGCTGTGGTACTATTCCTGTGGTTCTATTTCTGTGGTACTATTCCTGTGGTAATATTTCTGTGTTAAAATTCCTGAGGCAATTCTGTTGGTACAAATCCTACATTAAAAATGTTCCTTGTGGTACTTTTCCTGTGAAACCCCCATGAATAGTGCCACGAGAAGTACAACAGTAATCCAGTTTCCTGTGTTATTTTACCACTTGGATAATTCCTGTAATACTAAAGTAGTCTCTCTGTGTAGTACAAACTTAAATACAACAAATTAATACTGGATGCTAAAGTTTTTGCGCAGTAAATTTTTTTTGAAACTGTAGTTCGATTTTTTTTAATGGAATACGTAATATTATCCGATCCACTATTGGCATACAAATTAAATAGAATTTTATGATATGTCACGGCAAATTGGAATGCTCAAACAGGTACATTGGAATCATTTCTTTTGTATTTTTGTGAAGATCTTTGGTGGTGTCAAGTGTTGCTCCCTGTCAGCTGCAGTGCAGGGCGTAGACTTGTGGTCACTGTAGCACGATCTGTATAATATATAGGCGTTTTGCTGATTTACTGTTATTTACAAGTTTGTTCCGGTATTCCACTCAATCTTCCCAGATGTGGTTTTCTTGTACGTGAAACAATAAACTTTGTAGACCCCTTACATCTTTCTGCAATATATTATAAAAACAACATAACTTATTTAGCTGCCATATATTTCAAACATGTCTTTAGGTCCTTGTAGATTTACAAATCATAGACACAAATGCCGGAGGCAGTTGTACATGTAAGCTTGATAGAAGTTGTACAAGTTGGTGTTGTTAGTATTCAGTCAGTTATGCATTATAAAGGTGCAAATAAAATATAGGATTGATAACCATCAAAATAATTTATGTTTAGTTCCTAGAAAGTGACTGATTGTGAAGTCCACATATAAAAGTACCAATCATCCAGATAGGTATTTTCGTCTGATTCAGTTGAGAAATATAGCATTTGAAGGGCAAAGTAAAAATGGCTGGTTGAAAAATGTAGCTCATATGGAGAAAGATTGGGTAAAAAGGCTGATTCACTGTATATTGAACACAAATAACAAAACGTTGATGGAAAACCCCTAGTCTGCAATGACTTCTTGATTGATTAAAGGTACTTATGGTAATTTTGATCAGTCCGGCGTTCCTTCCGTGATTCAACATGCACATTTACGATAAGACTAATAAACTATTAACATGTTCAGAGGAGTCAAAAGTTCAGAATGTTCACCCGTCTTATCTTAAACGTGTCATTGAATCCCAAAAGGAACACTGGACTGATCAGCTTTACCAAATTCATATTATCTACGTCAATCAAGCAATTATTAATTGAAGACATGGCTTTCCATCAATGTTTTGCTGCATAATGTTTGGTTTGTTAAAGTCAGCCTTTTACCAAATCTTTCTCCATGAAAAAAAGTACATTTTTCAACCACCCATTTTTACTTCCTTCATATTTTAAGTTAAATCAAAAATGGTTAAAACAGCGAAAATAACAATGCTATCAGAGTTCGTAATAATTATTAAAGCAACAAAACATTAGCGTGTGATCCATGGAGTGGACGTCACACTGTGTTATATTTTGTGAACAAGAACATGAAACAAAGAAAGGTTACTTTGGAAATTATTTAGCTGGATATAATTGGTGTTACCATTACCAATCATCAAGCCACACCATGCATTATCAGCCAGACAGCTAAGCCAGCCAGCCAGCATGCACGGGTGACGTAGACATAGCTATTAATGCATGTTATAATTATGCAAGTGTTAAAAACGACCAGTGTGTGGTTGACATACCCTTTCGGTTTCCGTATTGTCTGTCATCAACATGAGGTTAAATTGATTTTAGAAAATGTTTGGCTACACGACCTTCAGCAATTGTCCCTAAACTTGAATGGATATACAGACTGGATCCTCATGCTTCGCCATAGTTATAACATTTACATAAACAGTGCACCAGTCTACTTGCAACATTGCGCAGCAAAACTTGATACTTGTAACGGCAGGTAAAGCGGATACGCTGACCTTTGACCGATTTTGTTTGTTTGTTTCATTTTTTTAAACTATAAGTTCTCAATAACAATTCGTGACGTTTTGGTGATTTTTGTTTATAAAAACCAGCTTAGAAATAATGTATAATTGCTACATCATTAACATACGTAAACTGTCAACCAGCATGCTCCTTTAATGTTGAAATGTGGGCTTAAAACATAAACAGTTTCCAACTCAGACAAGTCATGAAAGGGAAGACCTAGGCTAAGTTGAAAATAAGACAACAAGTAGTACAAAACCCCACTAGAATTAGCTTCATCAAAAAAGCTTTGGTTTTCTCGGTCATTCCACTGCGCCTGGTGGTACATACATTAGACTACCACGAGTCTCATCTGACCGGGGCGTACCTCCGGGGGACCATGACTGAATATGCTCGGGGAGTCGTTTAGCGTGAATGGAAGGGGCATTTTTATACCCACCCAAAACCTCAGAGATGAAAGTACGACCGACTCTATAATAATAACACCAGACCACTCACTATGTTGCCGCTCACTAGTAAAAGTAATTTCAGTACTAGTACCAATCCACGAGATATATATTTTCCATTTGCAAGTCTTTAAAAGTCGGAAAAATAGCCTTTAACTTAACATAGATTATTTTGATCACCGTTACCGTAATAAAGTGCAAACAATCCTTGATAACTGTCGGCGGTTTTACTTTTCCTGCACTTAACTGGATAACCTCGGTGATGAAAAGTTTAATGTTGGTTGGACCCTACTGCTGGAGGATTATATAAAACTTACTCTCAGTCACAACAAAACCACAACACCCAAAACAAAATAATGTTTTAATAAAGGTAGCCTTAAACAATTATTAAAGTCCAACAATCATCCGTCTCATATTTACCATCATTCTAGAGACACTAACATGAAAAACAATCTCTTTTTAACGAGATAAGTATACAACTGATGATTTCGACTAACAAAGAAAAACAAGAAATTAAGTGAAAGTAATTTTGTAATTGAATCATTAGGATGAACAATCAATCAACCTTTAAGAAAGACTGTGCTAGGGTCAAAACGTCAGGGCATTAACTATTTCAAATAAAGGTTATAACATTAAATTGGTGACCGTTTTAAATCTGGGATTAAACAAAAATAAAAAATATCAACTTACTTTGAATAAAGCAGTTTTGATAGAATAAATAACCTATTTTACTTTAAATTCAATTTTAATGTACATTATGCCCAAAGTATACACAAGTTTCATTTTCTCATTTTGTCCCTTTTATATAAAATGATTTTCTCAAAACTGTAGAATAGCTGGCTTCTTTATGTAATCTATAGCTTGTTTTTTTACGGCGTCAAACTTCAATGAAACAGAAAAGAATTTCAGAAATATGAACTGTAATTTGTAATGTCAAGAATAAATGATTATTGGGTCTGTTTAACCAAACAATTATAATCAAGCTCGTTTTGTATGGTGTAAAATTCCAAATAGGCCTAAACAGAATAAAATTTCAAAAATACTTACTGCATTTTTTAATGACACGATTAAATGAATATTGTATCTGTTTAACCAAAAGAATATTAGGTGTGTAAGAGTTGGGGTGATTGGCCAAAGTGAAACAGAAACACTTCAGGAATAGATGAAAAACATCAACTTTGAAATGCTTCAATAACTGTAAATACAACACATGGTTCAGTATATTCACCGTAAGCTGCATCAGCTTCATATTATTCACCATAACTAGTGCCGCTATCATTCAGACTTTGGGCAACATACACTGTATGCGGATAATGAATTGATTAGTAGACTGATCTGTTAAAAATGGCCCAAACACATTCTTAATTATTATTACTTTTTGTTACTATTGCAAAATCTTTCACAGAATTGTGATTCTGAAATGATTAAGTTTGAACAGGCTAAAACAAGAAATACCCCACAACAGCAGTTTAAAATGCACAGTTATCACAGCAGTTATTGTGGCACAAGTTCTTGTACTTGTGAGCCTGCTAGTGCTAGTGCTACATGGAATGCTGCATGTATCATAGCTCTTCTACATTGTTGGGTGTCAAGGAAGTTTTTCATCTGTTCCTGAAGTGTTTCTGTTTCTATAAGATAGTTTATTACAATTGATAGACTCAGTTTCTCATCACGCCGAACTCTTGGTTGCGAAGAGTAACACAGCTCCCTCAGGGTCGAAAAAGCTACGTAGAAACTTATGATGAACATCACTCTCTGTAATAGTATGATGCATATTGAACAATTTGTGATGTGATGATGGAAGCTTGCAGCAGAAAACAGCACAGTTCTGCACACGTCTTTCTTGACTGACAGTATATAACGATGCGCCCCATCTTTTCCTTTTTTTCTGTGGACATCATCTGCAAGCCATCCAAAGATTTCTTCCAAAACTTTGAGTTTTGCTTGATATTGTCACGGACCGGTCCCTGTTGAATAAGAACTGCATTCCTCATAATATTTGCAAGGCATCTCTGATTGCCAATCGTGTGGCAAGACTTGCTGTCACTGTCATGGCAGCAATGATACTTCCCGGCTTAAGTAAACTTCTAAGTTCTCCAAGCTTGGAATACAATTTTCTGAAAGCTGATTTCTTTCCAGATGACTGGCCCCTGCAAGAAGAAGAATAAAATAAATACAATAAGCTCAGATCTTGGTGTGTATTATTAGAGAAGAATAAATGGAAACTAATAATATTATGCAATAATGTATATTGGATGGATCACTTCAAGCGTTTTTGTGGTCTCTATTATGCATATGAAGCTTCAACACTGTACACATTGTTTTATTTATTTATTTTTATTTGTTTATTTATTATTGATCTATTTATTAACTTTTTTTCGGTTGGGGGTTGTAAATGATGTTTTACCGATTGCTACATGTAGTTGAAATGATCGCAATACGCAACCCTTGAACCTGGAGGATTTCGATCATCATTGCAAATAACTGATTACAAACGAGTCCTTCAACAATACACAGAAGGTAGATATCAGACACAAATCAACAATTTGAGCCAGTGTCAAATCAATGGATAATGCATACTTAATGCATTCGGAATATGACTTGCTTTGTCAGGATTGTCAGGATTGCCTTAGGTAAAATGATTTATTATTATTATTTATTTGACCTCAATTCAAAGTCAAAAAGAAAAACATCAGCTATAGATAGCTGACAATGTACTCAATGTTCTAACCGCAATTAAGTTATTAACTAAACTAAACTAGCCCCTCTCTGCCGGGACTCTGGGAGAGTACGACTGACAATTATTTTAGTATAAACTATGTGGCTTATTAAGATTAAAAATCTATTCAGTTTTATCCACACGTATACAATCAAATTGAACAATAAGTAAAACAAAACGGGATTTCTCTCAACTCACCACTTTGTGACCAATGACTCTCTCCTGTGATGAATAAACCGCAGACAAGCTTGCACACAGAGTACAACTGCAGAAATTCACGTCAAACGAATATTTGCCTCTGGCAATCATGGCAGCCTTCTCCTTGAAACTGCGACGACTGAATCTATCTCGTTTGGCATTGTTTATAAAGCATAGAGAAAGTTTCCCTAAATCACATCGACATACTGAGGTAAAAATGACTGGAAAATTAAGCTTATACCGAAGCCGGTTTGTAAGCAGACGAACAGGCCGTTACCATCTACTAGAACATCATTAATAGCTCATGGCTGCTTTGATTAAATTTGTTTGACTTTTAGTTTTTCACGATCGTGTTTTTTTTCTAAATTCTAGTGAGAATCGCTCACAGTCACAGTGGCAGCCATGTCGAAATTACTGCATACACTAACTATCACTCAGCTGAAGCATGACCCTGGGTCACATAAGTAATTATGCAAATTTATTACTACGATCGCGCGCTGATTGGTTCCCTTGGAAAGGCAAGGGAGAAAACAATGAAAAAGTTAAGCCAGCGCTACGAGATTCCCAAGACGTTAGTGAGAGCTAGTAAAGTTGAGTAATTCAAGCCACAAGAGGGCGCGCTGTAACGAGTTGTAACCGAGCGCATTACACTATCCACTTTCGATCACTGACGTCTTGGGCCAAGACTACAGCTGGACACACCCAAACCATAATTTGCAACGGCAAAACTAATGCTGATTTCTTGAAGCGCTAAAGATTTGTATTAAAAAACAAAACAACAAAAAACACCAGTTTCAATTGAAAGCTTAGTGAATAGTAACTTATTCAAGAACAACCCCATCGATAAATATGTGCATTAAAAACACTGTCAATATAACAGATACTTAATTATAAATACCCTTAAAAACCTTACCATTGTTTCTTTTGATTCTAGCAATCGAAACAAACGGACATTGAAGGTCATTTACAGGGGCGGATCCAGGATTTTCCAAACGGGGGGGGGCGTGAAAATTTACCAAGCAGCAAATGGTGAATGCAATTTGTGGATCCTACGAGCGCGTAACGCGAAGCCCTTACGGCATGGGCCGGTTCCGGGGCCCGCTTAAATGCTCCGAAACAGTTAGGATTCTAGATGCTCTGTGGTGCGATCTCATGCAATATCTGACCACTTTAACAAATTTTGTTTTAGCAAGATCATTATTAAAACAATATTTTCGAGTTGGAAGTCATTGATTGACCAGACTGATTTACATAACGCGCTGAGCATAATATCTTTTGCGCAGACGGGCTTGAGATGCGCACCGCATTACACGTATTTCACAAAACCTTCGCTCAGCGCGCTGAGTGAATCAGTCTGGTCCCCATTAAAGTTTCAGCAGTTGATAGTATAACTGTTGTGGATTGTTGAGGGAACCTGGCAATGGTTTTCGCGCAAGTATTATGTGGGGAAAAAAATCACACTCGCGATTCGAAAAGCAAACAATTTTCCCAAAAGATCTGTGATGTTTTTAAAAAATAATTCAGCATTAGGGCTTTCTACAAGTACAGTAGCATTCGATCAGTAAGTTTCATACCCCGGATTAAAAATTAAATCGGGCACAAAAATATGATTGCAATGGTTCTAGGGCCAAGGATACGAAGTGGATTGGCCCTATTCATCCCCCCCATGGGGCTATGTGTCTTTTTTTTTATCTTAATACTAGTTTCCGAAGTTCGTGTTGTAAAAGTCACATTGTATTTAGCGCGCGCGCGTGCTGACCTCCAGCCAGAAAATTCTTTGCACAGTACACACACAGGTGGCAATGTCGACTCACGCTGCGGTTGTATGATCTTCACGCCCCCCGGACGCGTTTTTTTCCCCCCAGGAGAGATGAGGCCACTTAGCATAAATTGGCGTGTTTTCTACCAAAATCAGTCTTTTTTTAATTTATTACAAACATTATTATAACACGCAAATTTATGTTAAGTGGCCTCATCTCTCCTGGGGAAAAAAATTACGACCCACGGACCCCCGCGCCAGGCATGTGCAGGTGTTTCGTGCTTATGTTCAGTGTGTGAGAAAAACACGATGTCCACACACGCAGATTCACGTGTAATTCCTCATGAGACAATGTCTGTCAGTGAATTAATAGTGGTCCACAAATGAAACAAAGTGTACGAGGTACGGATTATTAGTAGCTTTTTTGAAAAAAAAATATGGTACGGCCTATGTCATTAACTTTGTCTCTCCCTCATTTTTCCCCTTGATGTGTGTTTTTTTCCCCCCCCCCTCAAGCAAAAGGGGGGGCGTGCGCCCCCCACGCCCCCCCCTGTATCCGCCCCTGATTTATGTTTGAGTGTCCTCTCTAGAGACGCACTCAATAGGCCCAGATTTTTTTCTAAACCGGAAACGACCATTTTATGGATGCAACCCTCTAAGCCAGATAGGATGCAACTTGAAGGCCAAAGTTCATCAACGTTTCCTCACAGCTTGAAGTATAATAACAGATCACAATCACTCAATATAAATGCATGACTCAATCATAAGTTCAATTCATGGTAAATAGCTCGATGTATCAACTGCAGACGTTTTAATGAACAAACCTATATTTGAATGTGGAGTGACCAATATCAAACCACGGAGGAAGGGTAAATTACTGCCTTATTCTTGTAAGTCCTCCCTATCACTCTCAACAGTGCAATGTGGCCAAACATTAGTGTGGTAAAACATGGGTCAGAGTTAATAACTCGACGCATGATCAGTATCCTACGATCGTCTTAAGGAAGTCATTATGGCGATGCATATGCAGTGCAGTATTTGGCCTGTATTTTGGCTATGTAATTTATTTCGGCTTGGAAAAAAGGTTTCGGTTTTAAGCAATATTCGTCGCTCGTACCACGAACCGACCTAACTCGTACACAGTATACCAAAAACGTGTTTGGAGAGAATCACGATTGCAGTTGCGCTGTTTTTCAAACTGCTGTTTCGGGGACTGCTAACTATATAATTTGTATTTAATGTTTTTAAGACAAAAATAAAGCCGACTACCCCAATTATACAGAACTGTCAATTTAATTTAATCCCTGCGACTATTTTAATTAGTAACTAATACCTAAACAGATGGGTGAAAATGAAAAACCGAGTTTTGCTCGCAGAGCGCTGTGTACAAACCAATGCATAAAATAGACCTATCTAGATAGGTCACCTTGTGAAAATACTACGCATCGAGTTGGTCAGTTCGTGGTACGCAAATTTTACACACGCGCTCGAACTGCGCGCGCTGTAGCGCATAGTACATCATTGGGAAAGTGTATCTAGATAGGTCACTTTGTGGAAAGACAAAATGGCAAATCTAGTGATACGTCGTTTTTAGTAATTAGTGTAATTACGAAACTACTACGTATTTAGTTCTGAAGCTTGCTGAAAATGTTAACAGTAGCCTAATGAGTATATTAATAATTTGTAAAAAAAAATATTTGCAAAAGTGTGTGTTTTTTGTCAGTTAGGTCAGTTCATGGTACGAGCGACGAATTATTGTGCCAAACAACTTTGTCAACTTAGGCACTGACGAGATAGGATGACCCTTCATGTAACAGTAATTTTAATTTCACATAAACTGAATGTATCGGAAAAATAATAAGAGCAAACAAAAGTAAGGCCAATTTCTGCAGGTCGGTATAAAGGTTTGGTTTTTAAAACGCACAGAAGATACATGAGAAGTGTGTTTAGCAGTGATGTAAATTTGTTTTACTAATTTTTTATTTTTATTAAATCATGTGTAGGAATTTTGTTGATGTTTACTAGACATCCAAACGTAGTCTGCTGAACTATTTATCTCATGTCTGTAGTTGTACTCGTCCTATGACGACGCTCTCCCTAAATCATAATTCAGCTTCGTTTCCGTTTATAGGGATTTACCCTTAAGAATCCGGGTCAACAGATGGCTCAATATAGGGAGAACAAAAACCACACAACCTTCAACCGTATACCATTTACTACAAGTATATATTAGTTTTACAAACAGGCTCGTCCTCATTTCCATGTATCAATTTCTATAAGCCAAACATCAACAACACAAAGTCGTGTACAGTTGACTTCTGAGCGCAATGGGGCTATTTATCCGTTCACTCTTGATCGTTATGATCGTGAAGTCTCAAGCTGAACTACAAGTTGCATCCTCCGGCATTAATCAGAAAACGTTTTCCTATGAGCAAGATACAAGTAGTAAGATAGATGAGTTGAAGAGTATTGTATCAAACTACCTAGAAATGGTTTACACTGAACTAAGAAACACAAAACATCAGGTGGAAGAGCTGAAAGTGACAATGTCTGGTAATCAAGAAGCGGTCTCCTCTGAGCTGGAAAACACAAGACGTAAGATGGATGAGTTGCAGGTTGCAGCCTCTGGTAATCAAGAAACCGTTTCCTCTGAGCTGAAAAAAACAAGACGTAAGATATAGATGAGTTGGAGGTTGCAGCCTCTGGTAATCAAGAAACCGTTTCCTCTGAGCTAGAAGACACAAGACGTAAGATAGATGAGTTGCAGGTTGCAGTCTCTGGTAATCAAGAAACCGTTTCCTCTGACACGAGACGTCAAATGGGCGTCTTAGGGCGTCAGGTGGGAGAGCTGCAGGAGTCAGCATCTGTTACAATTAAACTTCTTAATGGTAGGTTACTTTGTTTGCAATCGTAGCCAGACTTGCTGGATCACGAACATGAGAAAAGTACAGTTGTATATTAAAATCATTAATACTTAATTTGAATAAAAATATTGGTTGCTTAACTGGGAAAAAATGATGTACCTCTGTACAACTTCTTTCAAACGTTGCACAACAATCATTAACATTACGTCTTACTACAATGTGTTTTGTCGTTTTAATTTATAAAAACCATTAAAAAAAATTTAAAAGGTAGCTTTTTCTTGAAATGTCCAAGTGTCTTTGTTTCATAATGAATCATGATCTATATTACATACACAAAAGGAGTTTTACAGACCCAGTGCCAACCTAAAGATTGTTCCGACATTTACGCAAGGGGAGTGACACGCAGTGGTGTATACGAGGTCGAACCGCTCTATTCCGGTGAGCCCTTCTTGGTGTACTGCGACATGGAGACAGACGGCGGCGGCTGGACGGTAAGATAATACATTAATTGAACAAAGGTGAGGTGAAAGGAACGGTATGAAGTATTTGGCGGTATGAAGTATTTATGTGAAGACAAAGCCATTCAAGTTTACGTGTTTTTTGACAGGTTTTCCAGCGGCGTGAGGACGGCAGTGTTGATTTCTATTTGGACTTCGCCAACTACAGCCGGGGCTTTGGAATCTAGAGGGGGAGTTTTGGCTCGGTAACGACTACTTGCACCGTCTGACTGCTCAAGGCGAGTACGAACTCCGCGTTGATCTTGCAGACTTCGAAAACGAATCCAGGTATGCCGTTTATGACTCGTTCAGCATCGCCGATTTGAGTGACAACTACAGGCTGAGCTTGGGAAGTTACTCAGGAAACGCAGGTGAAAAATTCAGTATCATTCTCTCAAATGTAGTGAGATAAGGAACTAAACGGAACTTTAATTTTTCCGTTTTCCCAAAATTATTCTTCTGTTTTTTTTTCTCTTCTTAATTGTTAAAATCTTTATGCGACGTAAATAATGTCAATAAAGTTCAAAGCGGCAACGAAGGCTCTGATGTTAATTTGGTACGTATTTGGGCAATGTTGAAAACTGTTTCGAGAAAAAAACAAACACGTTTTATAATTTTGTTATTTGGCATTAAACATAAAGTTTCCTACTAGTGTAACTAACAATTAGTACACACATATGTACTTGTAGTACAACGCCTTTGGATTGATGATGCTCTTAGGACATTTTACTTGTTGTTCTGCCATACTTTGGGTTTGTTTCTTAATGTTTTTTGGGACGATGTTTGAAAGTCGAAAGAACGTAGAGTGGACTGACGTGTTTCTTGTGTCGGTTGCTTAGAAACGCCTTTGTGCTTCGCCATGGATATAAAATTCACATAAACAGAGTACCAGTCTACTTGAAACATTGCGCAGCAAAACTTGAAACTTTACGGCAGATAAAGCGTTTACGCTGACCTTTGACCGATGTTGCTTGCTTGTTTTATTTTGAATTTCGCAATAACCGTACATGACATTTCGGTGATTTTTGTTTATAAAAACCATCTAAGAAACTTGTATATAATGCTATATCAATAAAATACGTAAACTGTAAACTGGCATGCCAAAAACATTTTCCTACTCGGACAAGTGATGAAAGGGAAGACCTAGGGTAATTTTAGACAAACAAATTGAATTAGCTTCATCTAAATCAGCTCTCGTTTTCCTGGCATGTTCTTTAAAATTAAAGTATCTTTCTTTGTTTCAGGTAACTCACTGGGCCACCACAGTAACTATCGGTTCACTACTAAAGACCGAGACAATGATGTACACGTCAGTGTGAACTGTGCCCAAAGATTCCACGGCGCCTGGTGGTACATAGACTGCCACGGGTCTAATCTGAACGGGGCTTATCTCCGTGGGACCACGACTGAATATGCTCGGGGAGTCGTTTGTAGTCACTGGAAGGGGTATTATTACTCACTCAAAGCCTCAGAGATGAAAATACGACCCATTCCACAATAATAACACCATACCACTCACAATGTTGCCGCTCACTAATTAAAAATTTCCCATTTGAAATTCTTCACAAATCGGGGAAAATAGTTTTAAACTCAAGACAGACTATTTTGACAGACTATGTTGCCGCTCACCAATTAAAGTCATACCAGTACCAATCCTTGAGATAAATAGTTTCCGTTTGAAATTCTAAAAAAGTCGGAAAAAGTAGCCTTTAACCCCACATAGATTTTTTTGATCGCCGTTATCGTAATAAAGTGCAAACAATCCTTGATAACTGTAGGCAGTTTACTGCACTTAACTGGATAACCTCGGTGATGAACAGTTGTCGAATTGGTTGGACGGTACTTTAGCTAAGAAGAGGATTTTTATATTAAATTTACTCTCACACAAAAAAAACCCCCAAAACAAACCAATTTAATTTTTTTATAGCCTAAACAGTTATTAAAGTTCGACAATCTTCTGTCTCATATTTACCATCATTCTAGAGACACTTAAATAAAAACCAATCTTGCTTTAACGAGATATGTATAAAACTGATAATGTCGACCTACAAAATTAAAAATAAATTGGTTAATTGTAATTACTCTGCATATGACAAGTTTTGATAGAAGAAATAACTCACTTAAAAATAGTATTGTGTTGTCACTTCTGTTTTGATGTAAATATCCAAAGAATATACATTAATTTCATTTTCAAATTTTAACCCTTTTATATATAAAATGCTTTTGTCAAAACTGTACAATAGCTGGCTTCTTTTATGTTATCTAGCTTGTTTTTTATGCCGTCAAACTTCAATGAAACAGACAGGAATTTCAAAAATATGAACAGTATTTTGTAATGTCACGAATAAATGAATAATGAGTCTGTTTAACGAAAAGAAGATTAAGTGTGTAAGAGCTAGGGGTGATTGATCTCAGACTCTGGTACTCTCAGAAATGATAAATGGTTTGGAATTAAGCCAGATCCAGGGTTTATAAGCTCTTATACGTACAAATTGACAACAACAGTCAACAAGGAAGTGCACAAACAGACAGTGCTGAAATCATGAGTAATATTAAAGTCAACTCGAATGTGAGTTCAACAATATGATAGCTATTTACTACAAGAGGTTGATGGCTTTACAATACGCCCGCCAGGATGATAAATAATATAATTCTTGAATGGGTACGTAGTATGTTCTTGAGGACTGTCTTGCATATCAAGACAACTTCATAATGATTGTTCATCGATAGAGGAGTAACCTACCCTACAATCATCTTGCCCCAAACTGTAGCTAGAGGCTTTCGAGACAGCCAAATTATTTCAAACATTCGAGAAAAACGTTAACATGAATTAAGCCCCACCCTTTACCCCATCCCATTAGACACCACGTTACTGTATAGCAGGATTGATGATTGGATTTAAAAGTCCATATTATGCAATTAAGTAAAATTTAGCACTTTAAAACAAAAATGAAAAGTATTTCCAAATTAAGGAGCCAGTCGCATTCATTGTTTTAGTCAGTGTATTTGGTGAGCATGCACCATGTATCGCACGTTCCTTGCTATTGATCTATAGTGTTTTTGTGTGAAAATAATATGTAAAATTATGAGGATCTAGGCCTTTGTGTGAGTTATATAAAATAAATATTGGATGCATACAGTGCATTGTCGCATACAAGAATCACGAAGGGAAAATCGGGCTTTTCCAATTTCACTTGTCTTCGCCCCATGGAGTAGACCAAGTCCACATTTCAGCTCTTGATTACATTTTGGGATTGGGACAATGCATTCACATGTGTGATCCAATAATCTGTAAAATTAGTGTGCAAAGTTCAGGGTCTATGTTGAGTATTGGGGTTCGTTTTGATCTTTGAACTCGGCAAAACATTACTGAGCTTTCACGCATTGATTTAACAACGATCATTTCAACAGAACTTGCATATTCCATGGTTGCCGTCAAATGTTTATGCACACTCATCAACCAGCCTGTTTCTACTATTTCTACATTATCCTGGACGTCTGGAGATTTTACGGGTGTTTGTTAGGGAGCGATCGGTACGAAGGCGTGAATGATGGGTGCTGGTCGGCCGCTGTTCAGCTGGGCAGACTACATTGTTCTCGGCGTGGTCTTATCGATGTCTTCGCTCATCGGAATATTCTATGCCGTGCGGGCCAGGAAGAGGGGTACCACCGATGAGTTCATGGTGGCAAACAAGCAGGTAACTCTTTATTAGGGTCTAGGTTTTGTGAAAAACACACGATTGGGGCGGTTGAATGAAGGGAAGTTTTGCGTGGAGAGGAGATTTGTCCCCTGAAAACTATTAAACACTTATTGTGTTCTTGTGAACTTTCCTGCAAACACGTAACGTCACCGTAACGTTACTGTGAACTTGTATTTTGGTCACGTTAATTCCCAACAAAAACAAAACTATTTGTTGCAACGTTGCAAAAAGGTTGCAGTTTGGTCTTGTTAATGAATAACATATTAAATACGTTATAAAAACGTTATGTTTAACCGTTGTCTAATAACGTCTTG
Source organism: Leptasterias polaris (assembly GCA_037783415.1). Lineage (NCBI taxonomy): Eukaryota > Metazoa > Echinodermata > Asteroidea > Forcipulatida > Asteriidae > Leptasterias > Leptasterias polaris. The sequence continues at coordinate 2,166,325 of JAZGTN010000055.1, forward strand.
TGAATACTTTTTGAAACGTTTACAGCTTCTCATGTCACCCCACTCTACGCATGCGCGCCAGTTCTTTGTTATTTTTAATAAGTATACTCCTTTGAAGAATCATAGCTTATTCAAAACTTAATATTCTTTCTCATTTATACTTTCTCATATTACTTCTGCCTCGACAGTAACGTTTAGGACATAATCAAAAGCGGTAAATACCGTAGGTGGAAGGAAGCAACTCAATAAACTGATTGAGCCCAACTTGAGCCCAGGTAACCCATACACCTCCTAATCTATGTCCTAATTAACTCCACTCTACCAAAACAGTCCACCTGCTCTCTCCCCAAAATCCAACCCAATGCCTTGCAAACGTAAGAGAACTCGTCCACCCATCTACTGCTTCATGACGTCCAATAAGTTCTTTGAGTAAAACTAGATGATTGATATGGATCAGAAGTGCCTAAAAAGAGTTTATTACTCTGTTTTTAGGCACACGAAGGCTTGATTTTTCACCCCTCAAAACGTCAAAAGCTCAGAACCTCTGGGGGCTTCACATCGAGGCTTTGCCCCTGGACCCTACCATCGACGTTACAGAAGTTTTTTCAGTAAATTTAGAATATTTATATGGATCTGAAGTGCTTAAAAAGTGTGCATATTTCTCTGTTTTATGCACGCGGAGGCTGGAATTATCACCCTTTAAAACGTCAAAGCCTCAAATCCCATATAGATCTGAAACAAAATAATAATATTTATCAGCTAATAAATGACATGTTTGAACCAATCAAAGTGATGGTCTAAACTTTTGTATTTAGCGGACACAAACTTAAGTACAACGTTTACAATAAGATGATGAAAACAATTTAAAATCAAACTAAAATAGATTTTTACAACCAGACTGTGAATCCAAAAATACCACACTGTGATGAAACTCAGAATAGTCCATGTGATAACAAGTTTTTAGTTTTTTGTTTTTTTAAACCGATAGATACAAGGTAAAAACATAAAAGAGTACTGCGTAGTCTGGAAAGTAAAATATGCCATATGGTTGCAACGCTCCTAGTATGGCTTTTTCTTGGCTCGCGGGTATCTCTCTCGCTAGCTAACCCGCGCCACTCCGCTATAGCTATAGTCTCATCACATTGCCTGTGGTTTCGTATCGCCAGCCCCCACGCTGTGATCTGTAGAACACGCCTCCGTCATTGGACTTTCTGAAATAAAATCTTACGTTCGATTTTTCATAATTATTTACAACTTGTATCCATAATTTGAATACATAGTATTTTTTGTGTCAGATACTCATGAATAATCGTAAAAAAACAGAGTTAATTTTTGTGCACTAATTCACTTTTATACAGCTGGAAGTAAAACTAACTTCGAAGATCACGAGGGTTATCCGAACCCCAAAAATGTGCTTCGGATAACCCACGTGACCTACGTGAAAAATGCTCGAAAACGGCAAAATGTGATGGTTTTACTTGAGAACCGTTCTTCTCCATTCCTGGTAGACCTTTGGAGTCATGAGGGTGGTCAGGGATACGCCACTAATTTTTGTTTCTCGAAAAACGGTTCTGGAGTTTTTCTGAATGGCAGTGCATTTCAGTTTGATTTTTTTGTATGCCTTTTGTATTGTTACTGCACAGAAAAAATAAACACTGTGTAAAAGACTTATGCTGTGTGAATGAGTGGTACATTTTGGTGGTATGGGGTGGGGTGGCCGGGAGGGGGATGGTGTGGTTGGGGTGAAGACAAACAGCAATCCCTTCTCTACACCCCCTTATGTACACCCCTACCCACCCTGCTTTATTAAAATGATCTTATCAGTCAATACGCAGCCGTAAAACAGTCGGAAGCTACTTCAATCCGACTTTTTTTATAGGGTGTGCACAATGAATGAATCAAGATTACCAAATCAGGCATGAGTTCAAAAATCGCAAAGATTATAATAATAATAATAATAATAATCTGATGGGCCTACTCAAAATCCCTGACCTTTGTACACGCTGTAGGAATATTAATGGCTAAATTTTTTTTTAATTTTTTGCAGCGGTGGGCGAGAAGCTAGAACTTACTCAACGTTCTAGGCAATTTTAATGCCCATTTACATTTTCCAGAACTGGTATACATAGCCTTTAGTAATACCTTGCAGGAAAAAATAATGTGCGCTTTGATTCGCCCCAATAAGGGTGTGATAAAGCGCTATATAAGAACCGAGTATTATTATAATAATAATTATTATTATTAATAGTTGTCCAACTCATTTATACAACAAACTAAAACACCACAAACCAGAGTAGAATTCTTCTTAACTTGTAAATAACCGTTTTCACACATGTGATTTGGTTGCGTAGTAATCAGCATAATGTTAGATCGGTTGGAGGCAGCAATACACCGATCCATTAAGCCACGCCCATTTCTCATTGACCAATCACAACCGCGAAATCTGATCACCATTTGAGCCGTTTGTGATCTTTGCACTAATGGTGATCGGGTTTCGCGGCTGTGATTGGTCAACTCGTAAGGAGGCGGGGCTTAATGGATCGATCTATTGATGCCCTGGTTAGAGGTTGGCAATGAGATTATCACCTTCAACCTTGAATTCATGCTGTATTAAAAATACGCATCGACCTTTGCTGCAAGGTTCAACGGATCATTTAATTTCACTGTTATAAATTATGAGGTCCTTGCGCCCGGAAACATTACCGAGTGTTTAAGATGCTTGTTTTTTTTCAAGGGGGTGGGGCTGGGCAGTCTTTACAGTTAACTTTGTTTGGATAAGCTTTGCAGACATCCTTATGTGTCAGGGTTATCCTGTGTTTGAATTTCCTTACATTTCTGCTTTGTGTTTAATGTTGTATTATATCTCTGATCCCGTTTCGTTAGAAATAAATATATCAATAAAATAAATTGTTGATTCTTTCAGGTTTAATTTTACAATTAATTATGTGGGTTTTTTTTTTGGTTTTTTTGGGGGGGTCTAATTTCCAGGGTTTTGATCCAATCTTTTTGAATAAAATTGTTTGTAACCCTAAGTTCTCTCTGTTTTGTTATTATCATTGCGAACATAAAACAAACTCGTAATTTGCTAGTGCGTAAAGCCCTAATTGCCTCTCCCCACTGTGGTCCTTGTATCGAATCTCAGCGTGGGTAATTATATGAGTTTGAGTTGTGCGTTGGTTCTCCTCTATATCACGAGAGTCTTTCTGAAGGTTTTGCTTTTGAACAAAGTAGCGTAGCTATACAGCAATCCTTCACCGATCTTGAACTCTTGGTGGCAGCAGATACCGCCATTATTGCGGTGGTACCTGGGTGGTACTGCGCTGCCTAGCGACGGGTTTAAGCGATTTGCAAAGTGAAAGTCCAATAACCCGCGACTGATCAAATGATCGCCGTGTAGCCCAAACCTTATAGACCTTTCTTTTGCAACGTCACAGCCCGAGTTTTTGCCAACCCAGGTTGGAAAAGTATGGAAAGCCATAACTGCAAATCAAAAACAGATTGCCACAGTTTGTAGCAGTGTTACACAAATATTCAAAAATAGTGTTGAATTTGTTGGAAACAAATCAACCAATCATGGAAGGTATTTCCGTTCATGAATCTTTACAGAAAATGTTGAATTTGGTCACAACATTTTTTAACACGATTGAATGTTTTGCTAACATTCGGCCGTCCATGCCAACCGGCGCACTTTGTTTATCAACAAAGGAAAGGTCTATACCAGTCGCTAGGCAGCGCAGTACCACCCAGGTACACCACAGTAATGGAGGCATATCTGCTGCCACCAAGAGTTCAAGATCGGTGAAGGATTGCTGTATAGAGAACAGTGCCGGGGGTTCAACACCTACGGATCAGGGCGTTGTCATTAATAATGGATGGGAAGAGGATTTCAGCAGGATTCCGACCTGACATTAAATGCCAACATTACTTACGGCCCGAAACATACCAAGGTAGAGTGGTTGCCAGAGGTCCAATTTCATTGATCTGCTTGAGCACAACTTAGCTTTCCAGAATAAGAATTTTGTTGTTGCTTACACGTGGCTGTTTTGAGTATCTTTATTTATATTTAGCTGTTCCGACCTACTGTCGGAACAGGTATTGTTTTCGTCGAGATTTTTATCCAAACCATAATAATGTAGATGTTTAACCGGTTGATCGGATGGTTAACCGTGTGACCGTCATAGGTAGGCTTACAAAGCCTGAGCATTTACGGTTGTTTTTCTAATTGTGTATAACCGTTTCTGAAATGGGTTGTTGGTAACACGCGTTTCATGAACAAAAAAACCCCATTAACACAACCACTCAAACGATAAAAAACAATGGGTCTTAAATAAATGATCATGTGCAATCGATTTGTTGTGGAACGCCCTCTAGCGTTCAATGTTTCTTGCAACTAATGCCGCACGCAAAGTAATGAAATAACAAAGACTTAAGCCTGTAAATTGGAAACAATATGGGTGTGTGTGGCATAGGATCGTTTGCTGTGCAAATCGTAATTGCAATTATTGGTCAGCATTTCGCTGCACTTTTCAAGTGAATTTTTCAACGTTTATCGAACCGTACAAATGTGAACGTTTAACCGTAAGATCTGTCACTTAACCGTGTTACCGTCACAGGCTTACGTGTATAAGCCTGCGCATTCACGGTTATTTTTTGTAAATTTACATGTAACAGTTTCTGAAACAGTTGGTGTAACAGCAGTTGCATAAACAAAATTTCAAGTAAAAAAACCTGTTTACACAACCTTGCATGTGACCTAATATCCTAAAGCGTAAATATGAAAGAGTTAGATCATATATCAAATTAAACCTTAGTACATAAACTTTACTCTTAATGTAAAAAAATGTTAAAATTCTTAATTAGTTAGCCACTTCACAGCGGTGCATATTTGATTAGCCAATCTTGTATCTTGTGATCTCGTATCATATCTCAATAAGTAAACATCCGATCCTGAAACTTTTTTCAGTTATGGACTTGTCTTGTAGTAGATGTTAGTTCTAGCCAAACATTACCCGCTCGTCATCATGACGTCACTTTTTGCATGTTTCTATCTGTGTATAAACCGCTTTGCGCTATAAGTGTACTTGTTTTGCTGGTCAAAAACACAATATTTTCAAAATAATTTAAATTGGAATAAGTTGCATATCATCGTGTTCCTTATCAAATTTGTTAGTATGAAAAACATATTTGTTTTACCGTGACGTCATCAGGTGTCAAATTACGGTAATTCAAAGTTTATTACTAAAAAAATCATATCTTCTGAACCACAAGTCATAAAATTGTAGAGTTTTTTTTGTATGGTAGCTTTCAACAATTGCAAAATTTTATTAACTAAGATGACCCCACTTTGACCTTTAGTTCCGGTCCAAACAAGAAGTTCAAATATTGAAAACATCATATCTCCCAAACCACATGTCATAAAATCGTAATGTTTGTGTTGTATGGTAGCTTGCAACACCTGAGACAATTTATTCAAAAAACAATGACCTTACTTTGACCTTTATTTCCGGTCTTAACAGGAAGCTCGAAACTTGAGATAATCATATCTCCTGAACCACATGTCATAAAGTTGTAATGTCTGTGTTGTATTGTAGCTTGCAACACTTGCGACATTTTATTCAAAATGACCTAATTTTGACCTTTACTTCCGGTCTTAACAGGAAGCTCAAAAATTGAGATAATCATATCTCCTGAACCACATGTCATAAGGTCGTAATGTTTGTGATTTCTTGCAGCTTAGAAAGCTCGAAATTAAGAAAATTACCGGAACAGCTCTGTGTTTGTTGACAAACACTTAAGCTCTAGTTATATTTTAATGTTTTTAGACTCGCAGAATCAAAGTGCATTTCAATGCGTATGTGTATATGCATATATGTTTATGTGACAAAAAAACATATTAAATTTATATTTGATTAAATTAACGAGAGAAAAAAGAATTAGCTGTTGCAAACTGCTTGCCAACCAAAAGGACCTGTGGTATAAATGCAAAAATTTGTTAGTGGCCTGACGTTTCGACCCTAGCAGAGTCTTTTCTCAAAGGCTAAATGACATGAAAACACACAGTCACGTGGAAATACATGAATAGAGAGAGAGAGAGAGAGAGAGAGGGTGGGGGAGGGGGAGAGGGGGAGAGAGCGAGAGAGGGGGAGAGAGAAGCAGAAAGCATTCAGAAAAAGCAGGGGGTAAACAGGGAGACAGGGGGGGGGGAGATTACCTTGCCAAAAACATCTCTCAGTGATGTCCATTGGTGACTGGTTTCCATCTTATTTTGCTTTAATAGAACATTTCTAGCACTGTGTTAATGACTGTTTATAAGCTACTTCATGAAATTGGACTCAGTTAGAATTACAGTATGTAGAGATCCAGAAATTAATTTGATTTGTTCCCCTAATTATTTAATGAGATTCAATCTAAGCATGACACAACATTTTCTCTCTTTATGCTTCAGATGGGGTTTTTTCCGGTTGGCATGTCTCTGCTTGCAAGCCTGTTCACCGGCATATTCTTCCAAGGCACCGTGGCAGAGGTGTACTTCCGCGGTGCTCTAATATCGTTTTTAGGGGTGATACCGACCCTCTTGGCCGCTTGGATGGGCGGACGCATTTTCCTACCTGCCTTCTATAAGTTGAAGGTTAAGAGCGTTTATCAGGTACGCAATAGTCAAGCTGTAGCTTTGTGCATCTAGATTGACCTATAGACCTTATGCATATGACGTCATTTGAGTAGGGCGCCCTCGCCTAGAGGTCAAAAGGAAGATGTTCATTGGCCAGTCATGTGCGCCGCGTGTACAAATCAGCGCGTTTCCATTGTTTCATCATCAGTTTACCTCTAAGATGGCGGCTGGATGACGTCAATGCATAAGGTCTATAGGAGCCGTCCAAAGTTTTGAACAATTTCTACGCCCAGAGGTTGCTATAGTTACCCTCTGTCGAAATGAAAAGGTTGAAAACTTAGGTAGGTCCCTTAGTCAACTTTCAGTCAATTATAGAAAATGTTTTGTAGAGTAAACAAGTATTTTTTTTATTTTTATTTTTTTTTTTAATTGTTATTACTATTATTACATATTATTATTTTTGTTATTATTGTCTTTATACTATTTAGTATTTGGAAATGCGTTTTAACGTCCCTGTCCGTAACTGCTGTCTCATCATGGGCTATCTGTACATGGTATGTATTTCAATTTATAACATTTGAGTTGAACACCCCTTTCTTTGAAAACTTTCGGATGTTTTCAGTTAGCTTTCTCATTGTAGACACCTGATGCTTTGAACTTGATAAGTGGTGGATTTTTGACTACTTTACGTAACAAATTACAAAGCAGTACACGACAATGTATTGCAATATGAACTTGTGCTACTTCGTGAAAATGGAGGACTGGGTGCGTGCACGCACGTAAGAAGAGAATGGTCATGGTTGATTAGCGTAACAAAAATAAGAAATAATAACAACAAAGTTTCAGACCTTGATTAGTGATTTAAAGAAATGTTGAAAAAAAAAAAAATAGAAAAAAAAAAAATTGTTTAAACACGTATAGCACTACTTTGTTGTGTCGCTGTTGATTTATCCATAGAGATGCAATTATAGTTTTGTCTTATATAACGAAGTATGTGTTGAACGTTAATACACTGGCTTAAATTCGAATGGAATTCTGAAGAGACTTTAAACAAAACGTTAATACTTAAGAGATTTGTCCCGTCATAAGAGGAGATGAATTAAGAACGGTCCTGTAATAATAGCGGACGAGCATTCTCCAAAATGTCTACAATCTTCTTCTTTTCCTATCTTCAAAGCATCAACAATTTACATAAAATTTAACATCCATCAAAAGGTCGTTTTTCCATTTTGTCCACGCAGTGCTTTGCATTATGATGTAGTCCGCAACTTCAGTGGAGTTGCATTGAGGTGGGACAGTAGTGAGCATTTCGAGGAAGTGATTCTTGTTGTTGACACTGACGTCTCGAATAATGCAAGATCAATCTCCTGCACTTAATACATTAGAAAGGAATTACATCATAAAGGTCAACACGTGGTCAAAAACATTACCGGTACATGAAATTAATAAAAAGAAAAAGACAAACGTTTGAGAATCTTTTTTCTACGGACTCGTTCATTATTGAACAAGGGGTGATATTGGTAGAGTTGTTTGCAGACTTCTCACCTCCCGGTTCTCAAATTTTACGTGTGAACTAATAACACAGTCATAAATCGATTCATATAACAGCAGATATTATTTACGACCTAATTCTACTCTCTAAGATTTGCATTATGTTCGATTAATTTTCTTAATTTCTACATTTTATATTTTAGATATTACACTGTGGAATAGCTACATTTGCCGCAAGTCTCGTCTTGACAACGGGTAACCAAGTCGTTAATTATCACTGATTTATAATAAAAATATCTGTTTTTTTTAAACAAACCAAGCAAGAACAACACAACACAGGGTTGACAGTCGGTACTTTTCAGATATTTAAAAATTTCAGTCCTAAAAGGTTCGGTTATGAAAAAATGTTTAATAACAATAACAGGGAAGTGTGGGTAATTCATTCCCTCAAAATATTAACTCGAAAGAACGGATACATATTTCGAAAGAACGAAGTATTCGAAGGGAACGGATTAGGCATACATGTTTTGTGTTTCCTCTCCTTTTTTACCAAGTTGTGAATCGGATGTCTTACTGGCTTCAAACTTTTTAGGCTAATTTGAGTTCTCTGGGTCAAGTCGAAAACTACGAAAAAATCATTCAGAAAAAGTGTGAAATTATAACGAATTCCACAGTTAGTTAGGCCATGCCAAAGATTTGCTGATTCAGAGATTCTACACTTTCGTCTTGATTTACCTTAGGGTGTTTGTAACATTGGTAAGACGAAAAATATAAATGTTCACAGATTCACGCATAACTTACATGGTATAAAGATGGTGGGAAACTCCCTTTCGAATATTTTTGCTTGAAATGCAACAAAATTTGCAAAAACTATTAGCTTTAATCTCGCGAGTCAAAAACTCAATATTTGAAAACTGAAAACATTTAAGTGGTTTCCCACCCTTTTTTCTCGTGATTCCAATGACCGATTGAGCTTTGACTTTCACAGGTTTGTTATGTCATGTATATGTTTCGTCACATCAAGTGTGGATACTGGTCTTTGACAATTACTAATGCTAAACATGTGCTTTAAATTAATGTTTTTAAACTACAGTATCTGAATTGAGTTTCTTCACAAGCGTAATGATTCTTTCTGGAGTGTGTACTTTCTACACAGCAGTGGTAAGGACCCATATTTTGCAGCTCAAATATTCAAAATAATCACTAAAACGTACCAGCTTGGGGACCGGTTTGATGAAGGAAAGCATTTACAACATTGTAAATGATCTATACACAAATAAGATTATCAAGCATTGTCCGTATTGCTTTGTGGCAGTCCAGTTTAGGGTAACTCCTAAGAGATTGGTAAGATGGCTACTCTCAATAGTGTCTCAACGTTTGCTATCCCGAAACACCTGCTTGAGAGAGGATTCGATTCGTGTTCGAAATACGTCTCTTTGCAATTTATTTATCGCTAGAATCGTAGGCACAAGATACCACCCTGAAGCAGAGACCGCATCGTTATTATTTTTAAAGATATTGATAATTGCAATACTCTTAACTGTATTTATGGTTTATTTGTTGTGGGTGTTGGGTGTTATTGTTGAAGAGTTACATACGAAGTGTGGACCTGAGAACAAAAGAGGTGCACACAATGTAGGGACTTGAAACACGTGGCCATATCACGTCCACAGACTGCCCTTTTGTTTGTTTGCAGATTGTGTTGTTTTTCTCAAGCGCACAAAACAAATACATGTCCACCGAAAGTATGCAAAACAAAGCTAAGTGGTGTTTGCGTGTGTGTTTGTTTGTCTGTCTGTCTGTCTGTCTGTCTGTCCGGCTGTCCGTCCTCCTGTCCATCCTTCTGTTTTTTTTATATATTATGTTTATTTTTTTTATTCTTCTTAATTAAATCTAACTGTTACCTTTATTTGTTGTAACGATTTTTGTAGGGTGGCATCAAAGCGGTCCTGTGGGCAGACTGCTTTCAGATGTTCCTCATCCTTTCACCGGCTTTTGGGGCTTTGGTTTTATCATCATCAACCATAGGATTAGGACGAGTTTGGGAAATAGGCGCAGACGGTGGACGACTCGATCTCTTCAAGTACGTTTTGTGTATTCCTTCTGTTTGATCATTATAAAGGGAAGGTATACGTTTGGTAACCACCCTTAAATCAATGGCAATAAAAACTTACTTGGTAAGATTTACAGCGTCTTTTGATGACAAAAAGCGTTTTGAGAAAACAATTCACTTCGAAGTGATGTGGTTGTGGAAAAACCTATATAATTTTTTATCCAAACAAAATTAATTCTGAGAAACGTTTCTGTCAGAAACGTTTCTCAAATTGTATGTTCCAATAGCGGATTATTCTTCCGCCGTGGCCATAATCGCTTCAGATAATCGATGATATCTCCCCCCCAAAAATATATATATAAATAAACAAATCACGGGTTATTTTAATTGTATAATTTTGTCAACATTTATGTAGGATTAATCAGTCGAACGGTTCCAAAAACCAAATGCATACTTTGCCATTTAACCTTGATAATGTTAATTTTATGGTAATAATTTCTGTATCAAAATCCATATTTGGGAAACGTTTAAACGTATTACGTATTTGTTAAAGGGCAAGAGCTCTGCGTTAAACAGTCACTCGACAATCAAGCTTCCTATTATTAGACTATGTTGAACGTCTCTGATCTCCCTGCAGTTTTTCTTTTGATCCTACGGAGTACTTGACTTTTTGGACCGCTATGTTTGGCAACTTTTTCGGATGGATGCCTGGACAGTGCGTTCTACAGTACCAAGTCCAACGGTACATCACTTGCAAAGATATCAGAACAGCAAATATGTAAGTAAATACAATAAAGAGTAGTGTTTAGTAGGTAGATAGCAAAATGTACAGGTACCAGATAGTCCTGGAGATAGTGTTGTCAAAAGGAAGGCTGGGGACAGTTCATTCTTGGTTGTTGCCCCTAATTATTAAATTGTGGAACAAGCTGCCGTGTGCTATCAGGGAAGCGGCATCTACTGCGACCTTCAAGCGCCAACTCAAAACTTACTTATTTCCCAGCTTATGTTTTTTACTGCATTTTCTGTATTTCATTGTATTTAATTCTGTTGTTGATTGTGAGGCGCCGTGTTCTTTGTAGAGCGCCATATAATTGCCTTGTATTATTATTATTATTATTATTATTATTAGTATTATTATTAAACATTATGTTCAAACAATGAGTTGGGGATAAATAGTGAGATATCGTGTATCGGTAGGCTAAACAAGGTCTTCAATAAATGTTCGGTTACTTTTGAGAAATACAGCAGGTAGGTCAGAACATTATTGTAGTTCTGATAAACAACAATCATCATCAAACGTGATTGCATCTGTCAGAAAACCTTTATGTTTGAGGGCAGTTTTTTCCCCTTTTTCCCATAAGTTTATTAATTTTATTTTGTCAAGAGCATTGTGTTCTTCTTCTTTTTTATTTTGTAGCAGTCATTTTTTCTTTTTGAAGTAAAGTTATTTGTATTAATATTATAGATTTGCGTAATAATGAATGATTGATGTATTTTGTTTGAAGAGCTTACAGCGTGTACGCAGTCGGATGTGCCGTGGTAGTATTGTCCTGTGGCATGGCTGGGCTCTGTGTGTATGCTCATTACGCGGACTGCGATCCATTCACCAACGGATTATTAACATTTCGTGATGAGGTAAAGAAACTTAAAAGTTGCGTGCCCTGTTTTTTTAGGTGTTCGGGCACACAGCCCGTAACACCTCTTGTTTTTGTTCCGGTTTTTTTTCTTACTTTTTAATACTTCTTATTCTTCTTCTTATCCCCCGCGATTGTCCGCTAACAAAAGCACACTTCCCAAGCTCGTATAATTTTGAAATTTCTACCATAGTTAGATAACCATTAGGAGACGAAACCGTTTCATTTACGTCATGATGACGTCATCAGGTGTCAATTTACAAGGTTTTTAGAAAAAAATAAATTAATCTTTGAAAATCTGTAACAAATCACACTTAAGAGACCGGCGGTTGTTTTATGCGGGATCATACTTAGGTCATATAGGTCTTTATTTTTTGTCGTGTGCATGACCTCACATGACCTCTACTTCCGGTCGTAACAGGAAGAAACAGGAAGTGCCTTGTAATTTAAAAGTGGCACACTTTTTGAAGTTTTTTTTAACGGTGTTATAGTCGAGCAAGAGTCTGGTTTAACAAAATAAGACAAATGACGTCATAAAAGTCAAGAGCGCCCTCTAGCGGCAGGTTGAAAACAATTAAAAATGCACTTTTCCTAGATGTCTGTGGCGAAGTTTCAGATAATCGTTTCGAAATTGGTATACATAATGACCTTCATGCAGACAACATATGTGTGAAGTTTTAGATTGATGACGTCATCGTGTGTCACGTGGTATTGCCTTAAAGGTTTACTTTTTGAAGCCGTGTATTTACAAAACCACAAGATCGACTGAGTTGAAACTTGGCATGTTGAAAGACAGTGATATTGACTATGTAAATCTAAAGAAAGAACATGATGACGTCATTCCTTTTTTTTATACAAATATTTGAAATATTGACGAATTATTACGGGTATTTATTGACCCGCTGTCAAACCACGGGCTACACACACACTACGCGAACTAAACCAGTTTACTGTTTTGTTATCACGTAGTGTGTGTGTATACGTTGAGCAAATCATCCGCAAGGTTCAAAGTCCATCAAACATGCTTGTGGTCTAGTCTCTGTTCAAGGTTCGCGCAACCTGCTTTTGACAATACGCTTTGTTAGTCTCTAAAACAGCCGTCCATGCAAACCTCGTTAACAATCAAATGCTATGCTTTCGATCGTGTGCTTTTTAAAACTTTTGCTAAAGCTGGTGGTGCTATATCAAATTATGGTCATGCTTTTACCACGCTTTGTGGCATTATTGGCTTGCTCTGTGACAGATCGGCTCGTTTTAGTCTACGCAAACACCAATGTGAGCATTTTTGTTGGCCAACAAAGACACACTTTGAGTCGTGCGTAGCGCGTACACGCGTGCACTTTTCCATTGTTTTTCATCAATGATGGTGGTCAATGACGTGGTCAATTTGCTTTGATTTGCTGTAAAACGTTAATCGGTGACAGGGTACGCTGAATATAAGGCATTTCGTCACTAAGGTGACAAAAGGAATTGTCGTGTGCTTATTAATACTAGCAGAAAACATGCGTATAACGTAACAACGATCTACAACCACGTTGCAAATTTACAATAAATTTGCAATGTTGTGTTTTGCACTCGTGGGGCCCAATTTAATTATATTATGTACTGGAGCATTATTTTTGTGCTCCTATAGTAAATTGCAAGATTGAGCTCAAGCCGCGATATATTACATTTAACGCTTGTTTTCCTGATAAAAGACGTCATCAATTGTAACATGACTTCGACTTAAAGTTGCAGTTTTACCAGATTTGTATACTCAGTATTACAATTGCTTGGTCAAGCTTAAAACCAAATTGATGTATTCAAGCTGACAATGAGTAACATCCCATATTTGAACGTCATGCCGAACACCTTGTTTTTGTTGTGTAACAAAAATTTAAGTCTAGTTAATACTTCTTATTCTTCTTCTTATCCCCCGCGATTGTCCGCTAACAAAAGCACACTTCCCAAGCTCGTATAAACTTGAAATTTCTACCATAGTTAGATATCCATTAGGAGACGAAACCGTTTCATTTACGTCATGATGACGTCATCAGGTGTCAAATTACAAGGTTTTTAGAAAAAAATAAATTAATCTTTGAAAATCTGTAACAAATCACACTTAAGAGACCGGCGGTTGTTTTATGCGGGATCATACTTAGGTCATATAGGTCTTTATTTTTTGTCGTGTGCGTGACCTCACATGACCTCTACTTCCGGTCGTAACATGAAGAAACAGGAAGTGCCTTGTAATTTAAAAGTGGCACACTTTTTGAAGTTTTTTTTAACGGTGTTATAGTCGAGCAAGAGTCTGGTTTAACAAAATAAGACAAATGACGTCATAAAAGTCAAGAGCGCCCTCTAGCGGCAGGTTGAAAACAATTAAAAATGCACTTTTCCTAGATGTCTGTGGCGAAGTTTCAGATAATCGTTTCGAAATTGGTATACATAATGACCTTCATGCAGACAACATATGTGTGAAGTTTTAGATTGATGACGTCATCGTGTGTCACGTGGTATTGCCTTAAAGGTTTACTTTTTGAAGCCGTGTATTTACAAAACCACAAGATCGACTGAGTTGAAACTTGGCATGTTGAAAGACAGTGATATTGACTATGTAAATCTAAAGAAAGAACATGATGACGTCATTCCTTTTTTTTATACAAATATTTGAAATATTGACGAATTATTACGGGTATTTATTGACCCGCTGTCAAACCACGGGCTACACACACACTACGCGAACTAAACCAGTTTACTGTTTTGTTATCACGTAGTGTGTGTGTATACGTTGAGCAAATCATCCGCAAGGTTCAAAGTCCATCAAACATGCTTGTGGTCTAGTCTCTGTTCAAGGTTCGCGCAACCTGCTTTTGACAATACGCTTTGTTAGTCTCTAAAACAGCCGTCCATGCAAACCTCGTTAACAATCAAATGCTATGCTTTCGATCGTGTGCTTTTTAAAACTTTTGCTAAAGCTGGTGGTGCTATATCAAATTATGGTCATGCTTTTACCACGCTTTGTGGCATTATTGGCTTGCTCTGTGACAGATCGGCTCGTTTTAGTCTACGCAAACACCAATGTGAGCATTTTTGTTGGCCAACAAAGACACACTTTGAGTCGTGCGTAGCGCGTACACGCGTGCACTTTTCCATTGTTTTTCATCAATGATGGTGGTCAATGACGTGGTCAATTTGCTTTGATTTGCTGTAAAACGTTAATCGGTGACAGGGTACGCTGAATATAAGGCATTTCGTCACTAAGGTGACAAAAGGAATTGTCGTGTGCTTATTAATACTAGCAGAAAACATGCGTATAACGTAACAACGATCTACAACCACGTTGCAAATTTACAATAAATTTGCAATGTTGTGTTTTGCACTCGTGGGGCCCAATTTAATTATATTATGTACTGGAGCATTATTTTTGTGCTCCTATAGTAAATTGCAAGATTGAGCTCAAGCCGCGATATATTACATTTAACGCTTGTTTTCCTGATAAAAGACGTCATCAATTGTAACATGACTTCGACTTAAAGTTGCAGTTTTACCAGATTTGTATACTCAGTATTACAATTGCTTGGTCAAGCTTAAAACCAAATTGATGTATTCAAGCTGACAATGAGTAACATCCCATATTTGAACGTCATGCCGAACACCTTGTTTTTGTTGTGTAACAAAAATTTAAGTCTAGTTAATACTTCTTATTCTTCTTCTTATCCCCCGCGATTGTCCGCTAACAAAAGCACACTTCCCAAGCTCGTATAAACTTGAAATTTCTACCATAGTTAGATATCCATTAGGAGACGAAACCGTTTCATTTACGTCATGATGACGTCATCAGGTGTCAAATTACAAGGTTTTTAGAAAAAAATAAATTAATCTTTGAAAATCTGTAACAAATCACACTTAAGAGACCGGCGGTTGTTTTATGCGGGATCATACTTAGGTCATATAGGTCTTTATTTTTTGTCGTGTGCGTGACCTCACATGACCTCTACTTCCGGTCGTAACATGAAGAAACAGGAAGTGCCTTGTAATTTAAAAGTGGCACACTTTTTGAAGTTTTTTTTAACGGTGTTATAGTCGAGCAAGAGTCTGGTTTAACAAAAAAAGACAAATGACGTCATAAAAGTCAAGAGCGCCCTCTAGCGGCAGGTTGAAAACAATTAAAAATGCACTTTTCCTAGATGTCTGTGGCGAAGTTTAAGATAATCGTTTCGAAATTGGTATACATAATGACCTTCATGCAGACAACATATGTGTGAAGTTTTAGATTGATGACGTCATCGTGTGTCACATGGTATTGCCTTCAAGGTTTACTTTTTGAAGCCGTGTATTTACAAAACCACAAGATCGACTGAGTTGAAACTTGGCATGTTGAAAGACAGTGATATTGACTATGTAAATCTAAAGAGAAAACATGATGACGTCATTCCTTTTTTTATACAAATATTTGAAATATTGACCAATTATTACGGGTATTTATTGACCCGCTGTCAAACCACGGGCTACACACACACTACGCGAACTAAACCAGTTTACTGTTTTGTTATCACGTAGTGTGTGTGTATACGTTGAGCAAATCATCCGCAAGGTTCAAAGTCCATCAAACATGCTTGTGGTCTAGTCTCTGTTCAAGGTTCGCGCAACCTGCTTTTGACAATACGCTTTGTTAGTCTCTAAAACAGCAGTCCATGCAAACCTCGTTAACTAGCAAATGCTGTGCTTTCGATCGTGTGCTTTTTAAAACTTGTGCTAAAGCTGGTGGTGCTATATCAAATTATGGTCATGCTTTTACCACGCTCTGTGGCATTATTGGCTTGCTCTGTGACAGATCGGCTCGTTTTAGTCTACGCAAACACCAATGTGAGCATTTTTGTTGGCCAACAAAGACACACTTTGAGTCGTGCGTAGCGCGTACACGCGTGCACTTTTCCATTGTTTTTCATCAATGATGGTGGTCAATGATGTGGTCAATTTGCTTTGATTTGCTGTAAAACGTTAATCGGTGACAGGGTACGCTGAATATAAGGCATTTCATCACTAAGGTGACAAAAGGAATTGTCGTGTCCTTATTAATACTAGCAGAAAACATGCGTATAACGTAACAACGATCTACAACCACGTTGCAAATTTACAATAAATTTGCAATGTTGTGTTTTGCACTCGTGGGGCCCAATTTAATTATATTATGTACTGGAGCATTATTTTTGTGCTCCTATAGTAAATTGCAAGATTGAGCTCAAGCCGCGATATATTACATTTAACGCTTGTTTTCCTGATAAAAGACGTCATCAATTGTAACATGACTTCGACTTAAAGTTGCAGTTTTACCAGATTTGTATACACAGTATTACAATTGCCTGGTCAAGCTTAAAACCAAATTGATGTATTCAAGCTGACAATGAGTAACATCCCATATTTGAACGTCATGCCGAACACCTTGTTTTTGTTGTGTAACAAAAATTTAAGTCTAGTTGCAGATTGTTCTTGTTGTTGTAATGTTTTTATGTTCAAATGTAATTGTTTTCCTTCTGAACGATTAATGGCACTGTTTCAATATGCAAAACATACACAAACGTTCGTATATTACGCCACGAACAACCATGTCATCTAGTAGTGGCATGCAAAACATGTTTCTACATGGCTAATGGACGTGATTTGATGTTGAAATTCCAACATTATTATTTTTAAACTTTTGCTTTTAAATAACCATTTCTTTTGTGTGTGTGTGCAGTACCTCAAATGAAAGCTTATAACGTTTTCAAATCTGATAGTTAGCTATCTGAAGGTAAAATTGGCCAAAAAATTGACTTACCTACCATATTGAATAAAAAGAACAATTGTTTAAAAAATATACCCCCAAAACCTTTAAATACGTTTTTACAACATGGCAAAAAAATAAAAAATAAAAAATTATGCATGGCTTACTACTTGTCAGTGGTACAATGTCGGAAGACATTACTGTTCAAATTATTCGGATAAATTAATAAGATAACCAATAAACAGAAACGTTGCTTTGAAAATATATTATAACAAAGGTCCTGACATTGAGGCCAACTAATTATTATTATTATTATTAACAGTTCGATTGTTTTGTTCCTATTTGGGCCTAAATGTAGACATTTACAATAAAACTGACCTGTGAAAAATTCATTTCAAAAGGTGATCGCAATTTTTTGATATCACCGAGAATCCCAAGCGAATAATCCCTAAATTGAAAACTTAATCTGAGAAATGTATCGGACAGTAACGTTTCTCAAAACATTATTTTGGGTATAATAACTGATTTACCTTTTTATTTAAAAACATTACTTCGAAATGAAATTATTCTCAAAATGCTTTATTCTATCGAAAACTGCTGTACTTCTAACCAATAAGTTTTAATGCCGTTAAATTTAAGAGTGTTTTAACCAAACGTATAATTTCCCTTTGAAATAAATTTATTAAAAAGGGAACAATCTAAGTGAATATAATGAACACCACATGACATAAGAGGAGGAGAATTAACAAAGTTCTACTTATAATAAATAATATTTTTTACAGAACGTCCACAATGTCTCAAATATGACACAAATCTCCGGCAACTAATATCACAAGATAGTTGGGGTACACAATAATAATGATATAATACAATAACAATATTTTTCTATTACGACAATCAAGAAATGCAGTGGTGATTCCACTATCGATCACTGACGTCTTGGGCCAAGACTAGCTATAGCCCCCCTCTATGTAGTTTAGGTCAGTCTAATTTTAACACTGTTACAGCAATAGTTGTGTTTTCAAGGAGCCTCTATCTGCAGAACTGGCCGAAGGTCTTGAGTCCGGGGCAAAGTAATCAATAGTGTATTTCGTTTTCCTCTCAAGATGCTGCCATACTTCGCCCTGGATGCATTTCATCTTTACCCGGGCGTACCGGGGCTGCTCGTCTCCGGCCTGTGCAGTGCTGCACTGAGGTGAGATTTAATATCGTGCGTTTATAAAACAGTGCAACTTTCTTTCAATTTTTCCCTGTACGGTGTGGTGTTTTATATCAGCAATGCTAACTCAAACAAACCTCTGCTGTGTAAGGGTTACAGCATTGCGTCTCGAAATGGATAACCAGAAAACAACTCGTCATCTAAGCGCTTTCGTCAAGTGCAGCTGACATTGCGCACTCTGTAAGTTTCCTCCACTGTACTCTATCAGCTGCCAAGTGACAGGTATTTCGGTTCTTGATGTTTAGGTCCGTGGCTTTCAGGTCTTCATTTATTCTTTTCAGCCATGTTGTTCTTTGACCGCCCCTTGGCAGCTTGTGATGACGTATACACTCCATAAGCGCTTGCTTGGCTGGTGTTTCATCAGGTAGTCTCAGGAGATGGCCTGTCCATCTCAGGCGTCTTTTTGCGATTACGACACTCCAAGGTTTCTCGTTGGTATTTTTCATAGAGCACCTTATTTGGCACCTTTTTGGGCCACTGAAGGCCGAGGATTGAATGCATGAAAACAACTAAGAATTCACAAAGTGTGACGTTCCACAAAACTCCAAACTATCCAAACAAAACTTCAAACAAAAACCTGAACTTTCCCAGATGCAATAAAGAAATCAAACAAAGTGACTCTAATATATAAAAAAAAAAAAAAGAGTCAACAGGATGATTTCATAATTAATCCACCTCTTCAAATATCAATTGGGTTCAACAACAAACCATACAATGATTGAGTTAAACAAATGTACATTTATAAACATTATCTGATACAACTAAGAATATTATCAGGGACGAAGACGTCAAAAGGGAGAAGAAACGGGGGCGAAGACCACTACCGGCTCAGAAGACAACCCCAGGGCCGAAAAGGGGGACTCTGCCAAAGTAACTGAGCTATCACGGGGCGAATTCAGTCGGGGAAACGTCCGGAAACAGACAAAACAGTAACGGGGACACTATTGTATTAGCTAAATCCCGTCACAAAATATGGAGGAGAACACCCCAAAACACCGAAATGTAGATTTAGTTCAAAAATGTACCTTCCGGAATTAGATTCAGCTCTTCACTCTTCTCGGTCAAAGTTGAACTCTATCAAAACGCTCCTCTGATCTGACGGGTTGTAAAAACAACCACAGAAGTGTTGTACCTCCCACACGTCTCGAGTACTTGTGTCCTGTCAGAAATCTCTCAGACCGTATTCAAAGGTTATTGGGAAATATTTTCTGGAAAGTACGCAAACTGTAACTTTAAATTGCTTGAGACTTCTAAAACAATGACGTCATAGCGAGATGATACTTCCAGAACAACTGTGGTGGCTCTATGTTCCGACACCCCTATATGTTCCGACAACTCAGCCTATATTCCGACACCCCTGTATACCGACTGCCAAACCTATGTTCTGACACCCCTGTATTCCGACAACCCTATGTCCCGACACGTTATTTGTCCACATCATTTTCCCACTAAAAAGCACATGGTCACAAACTTCAATGTGCTATTTTGGCATTTATAAACTAAGCGGGTTGTCGGAACATAGGGGTGTCGGAGCAAAGTGTTGTCAGAACATACGTCAAGCAGTCGGAATATATGCGTGTCGGAATTTAGGGGCGTCGGAACATAGGTTGGGTTGTCGGAAAATAGAGTTGTCGGAACATAGGGGTGTCGGAATATAGGGCTGTCCCCGTCTCTATGTGCGCTGTACAATAGAGTATTATGCGCTCGTATAAATACCACAAGGGCCTATACGCCACATTTTCTATAATCAAGTGAGTATCTTGAATAAGTTTGGAGATTCTATAAATAGAACCTAAATTTTAAATGATGTACTCTTGTGAAAACCAAATTGAATGCCCCTTAATGTCTTCCTGTAGATAAATGTAAACTAGTAATTTTGATTATTATTATAATAATTATACACACATATCCCATATATTATATTTTATGCTTATTTACAGCACTGTGTCCTCCGTCATCAATTCTATAGTGACCATATCTGGAGAGCACATCATTACTAAGATCTGGAAGGATGTACCGGATTCTACATACCTTCTGATAACCAAACTATCAGGTCTGTATACAGTTATCAATGCAAGGCCATCGTGTCATGTAACATTGAACTCTATCAAAACCAAAGTGAATCAAGTTTTCAAGACTGTTTTTTTGTATACCAGGGCATTTATAAAGCGCTTTGCAACCTAGGTTGCAAAGCGCTGGAAAGGGAAAGGAACAAGAGCCAGAAAGAGGAGGAAGGGGCCAGACTGGAGAAACCCAGATTACATGCGATCAGAGAAAATATTAACCTTTAGGGCACTACGTAAACAGGGTGGCTGTCGCCGTAGGCACATTTTTTGTTTCTATCAATAACATAAGAACCGTTCGGTCAAATCCGGTCATACTACATGTAATCCTCTATTCGAACCCCCTTTTGAGATAGTGTAGTCATTCACGGGGTTGGATTCACTAACAGGTCACCATGACCCTTTACAGTTTTCCGGCGGCAGTCCCCATTGACATGTCCACACAAAAAACCGTACGTTGTACACACCCATTGAAACACGTGTAGATTTGTCGCCTATGCGTTTTGTACACAAAAAAGCTTGAATTTTATTTATATAAGGTCTGCAGCCAACATAATGTAATCTATCATCAGGCTACTACAACGTCTTTCTAGCATGGGAATTACTTTGGGATCACCCCAAACAGACTTAATTGCCCTATAATTAAAAGTACCTTCCGATGAGGCGAAAGTTATCAGACAGCGATTTAATGGGACCCTTGGGACCGAGGGTTAAAAGGGGTCAGACCAGTTGAATTTCTAACATGAGTGGGAAGGTTATTCCATAGCCTTGGGGCAGAGACAGAAAAAGCTGGGTCACCAGCCTAATTTGTATCTTTTTACAGTATTTGATTTAACTTTACCTATGTGTTTGTTGCGAAACATCATGTATATAATCTGGCTTTTTTCTAAGAGTAGAACAGAAAAAGACATTTTATGAAAACCAAAAATGGCTTGCTTCATTAAAATAATTTTGATTCCTTTTCTTTAGACTTTTCTTAGTTGGAATTTACTTCAAAGGAACTTAGGACAAATCAGAACCGAAAATTGTACCCAGGTGATGACGAGACGCCACTTGGGGCATACTTTCCATCCATGTTACATTACTGAAGAACTTTTGATTTATCCGATTTAAAATCTACAGCTGTTTTCTTTGGTGTTCTTAATGTTGGTATGACATACCTTATGTCCATCTTGGGCGACATAATGCCGGTAAGTGTTACTTATTAAGCGCTGGGATTCTCAAAGAATTACCTTTTATCTGTCATTTCTGATTCGCTGCCTACGGCTTGTGGATTGTGCCTTAGTAAATTTCATACAAAGCGGTTGCTATAAAAGTAAGAGTACAGGCAAAATAATGTTATGCGCTCTGGCATGTTTTTTGTATTTTTTGGGGGTCGTCTCATTAGCTTGCTTTTTGTTAATTCATTTGTCAAAATTGACATACAAAATCAAGCACACCGTAACACGCGGGAAATCTGACTTCCAAAATGGTGCAGGCACTGGCTGATGACGTCAGGTAAATTTGGTAACTTTATTTGTTTATTTATATTTGTTTTCCCGCCATCATTTAGTTGAGTCACCCACAACAACGACGTTGTAATGAAAAACTAATTGTTAAACTCATCAAAGCTGGCAAACGGTAGCCATTTGGAGATGAATGTGGGATATGTGACGTCATGTGCAGTCCACCCATAGAAATATAACCTCGTTCCTAGTGGTATACGATCTCGCCGGGCGCCATGTTGTTTTCTTTCCCAGAATGCATCGCTCGATCATATCCCCCTGGAAGTGTGACTTTGAAATATCCAAATATAAGGGATATTTTAATTAGCTCTGTGGTTGATCCATTCTGTGTTAGAGACTACGCAGAGCGCGCTTTCAAAGGACGCACAAGTCATAGAGCAATTGGAGTATTTTCTCTCATTCTTTTTTCAATCTTGTGATACATTTAACTGTATGCAGTTTAGGGTGCCCATATAAAAACATGATTCATTTGAAATGTATTGCGTCGAAATACGTGCATTTTTACACGCGTACACGCATAGCAGTCACTTTGGGTGAGCCAATCAGCGTCGATATTTAGTGTTTCCCTTCCAGGGGTTAGAGACGTACGCGGAGTTAGCGGGCGTTACGGCGCGCTGCCCATGGTAGCGAGGCTGACCATACCACAACGGAATCCTCTAAATAATACACCCTTGCCACGAAATATCTAAATTGCATATCGCGCGTGCGCACTAACACTTTGGTCAGCAAAATGATGGAACATCACGCATTTTTTGTATAGGGCTGATGGCGGCACGACGCAGACGCGTTTGTGCGTCTGCTTAGTGCACACCTCAGGACGTATTGGGGTATTTAGTAGAGAATAAGTATCAATCAGGGTAAATACTCCAATTGAGGTAGTTTAGTTGGAAACGATTCTGTGGGAAAATCTTAGTAGTAACAGACCATGACGTTTGCGCCATCGGTATTTCAGGCTCGAAAAAACATCAGTTGATGATTAAGCCTCATACTGGAATCGTTTAATTTTCTTTTCAGTTGCTGATGGGGCTCATCGGGGTTACCAATGGACCCGTCATGGGTGTATTCATTCTGGGGTTTTTGTTCCCGAGGTGCAACTCGAAGGTAAAACAACAAAGTTAAACGTCATTTGAGAAACGACAGCAAATTAACATTATAGAAACAAGGGGGGAAACAACATTTGAGAAACAAGGGCAAGTTAACATTATAGAAACAAGGGGCAAAACAACATTTGAGAAACAAGGGCAAGTTGGAATTTTAGAAACAAGGGGCAAAACAACATTTAAGAAACAAGGGCAAAATAAACAAATTTTGAAACAAGGGGCAAAACAACATTTGAGTAACAATGGCAAGTTAAACAATTTTGAAACAAGGGGCAAAACAACATTTGAGAAACAAGTGCAAGTTAAACAATTTTGAAACAAGGGGGCAAAACAACATTTGAGAAACAAGGGCAAATTAACATTTTAGAAAAAGGGGGAAAACAACATTTGAGAAACAAGGGCAAGTTAACACTTCAGAAACAAGAGGCAGAACAACATTTGAGAAACAAGGGCAAGTTAAACAATTTTGAAACAAGGGGCAAAATAACATTTGAGAAACAAGGGCAAATTAACATTTTAGAAAAAAGGGGGAAAACAACATTTGAGAAACAAGGGCAAGTTAACATTTTAGAAACAAGGGGCAAAACAACATTTTAGAAACAGCGGCAAGTTAAACAATTTTGAAACAAGGGGCAAAACAACATTTGAGAAACAAGGGCAAGTTAACATTTTTAGAAACAAGGGGCAAAACAACATTTGAGAAACAAGGGCAAGTTAACATTTTAGAAAAAGAGGGGGAAAACAACATTTGAGAAACAAGGGCAAGTTAACATTTCAGAAACAAGAGGCAAAACAACATTTGTGAAACAAGGGCAAGTTAAAAAAAATTGAAACAAGGGGCAAAACAACATTTGAGTAACAATGGCAGGTTAAACAATTTTGAAACAAGGGGCAAAACAACATTTGAGAAACAAGTGCAAGTTAAACAATTTTGAAACAAGGGGGCAAAACAACATTTGAGAAACAAGGGCAAATTAACATTTTAGAAAAAGGGGGAAAACAACATTTGAGAAACAAGGGCAAGTTAACACTTCAGAAACAAGGGGCAAAACAACATTTTAGAAAAAAGGGGGAAAACAACATTTGAGAAACAAGGGCAAGTTAACATTTTAGAAACAAGGGGCAAAACAACATTTTAGAAACAGCGGCAAGTTAAACAATTTTGAAACAAGGGGCAAAACAACATTTGAGAAACAAGGGCAAGTTAACATTTTTAGAAACAAGGGGCAAAACAACATTTGAGAAACAAGGGCAAGTTAACATTTTAGAAAAAAGAGGGGGAAAACAACATTTGAGAAACAAGGGCAAATTAACATTTTAGAAAAAGGGGGAAAACAACATTTGAGAAACAAGGGCAAGTTAACACTTCAGAAACAAGAGGCAGAACAACATTTGAGAAACAAGGGCAAGTTAAACAATTTTGAAACAAGGGGCAAAATAACATTTGAGAAACAAGGGCAAATTAACATTTTAGAAAAAGGGGGAAAACAACATTTGAGAAACAAGGGCAAGTTAACATTTTAGAAACAAGGGGCAAAACAACATTTTAGAAACAGCGGCAAGTTAAACAATTTTGAAACAAGGGGGCAAAACAACATTTGAGAAACAAGGGCAAGTTAACATTTTTAGAAACAAGGGGCAAAACAACATTTGAGAAACAAGGGCAAGTTAACATTTTAGAAAAAAAGAGGGGGAAAACAACATTTGAGAAACAAGGGCAAGTTAACATTTCAGAAACAAGAGGCAAAACAACATTTGTGAAACAAGGGCAAGTTAAAAAAAATTGAAACAAGGGGCAAAACAACATTTGAGTAACAATGGCAGGTTAAACAATTTTGAAACAAGGGGCAAAACAACATTTGAGAAACAAGTGCAAGTTAAACAATTTTGAAACAAGGGGGCAAAACAACATTTGAGAAACAAGGGCAAATTAACATTTTAGAAAAAGGGGGAAAACAACATTTGAGAAACAAGGGCAAGTTAACACTTCAGAAACAAGGGGCAAAACAACATTTTAGAAAAAAGGGGGAAAACAACATTTGTGAAACAAGGGCAAGTTAACATTTTAGAAACAAGGGGCAAAACAACATTTTAGAAACAGCGGCAAGTTAAACAATTTTGAAACAAGGGGCAAAACAACATTTGAGAAACAAGGGCAAGTTAACATTTTTAGAAAAAAGAGGGGGAAAACAACATTTGAGAAACAAGGGCAAGTTAACATTTCAGAAACAAGAGGCAAAACAACATTTGTGAAACAAGGGCAAGTTAAAAAAATTTGAAACAAGGGGCAAAACAACATTTGAGAAACTAGGGCAAGTTAAAACAATTTTGAAACAAGGGGCAAAACAACATTTGAGAAACAAGGGCAAGTTAACATTTTTAGAAACAAGGGGCAAAACAACATTTGAGAAACAAGGGCAAGTTAACATTTTTAGAAACAAGGGGCAAAACAACATTTGAGAAACAACGGCAAGTTAACATTTTAGAAATAAGCAGGGCAAAACACTGTTTTAGAAACAAGGGCAACAAAAATTGTTAGCACTTTGAAATTATTTTAACCTATGACAGAACCGTTGGGAATGAACAGCCAGCCGTACCCCCCCCCCCCCAATTTTTGTAATAGTTTTCATATATGTATGCACCATTCATGTTTTAGTTTCCCTTCATCGATGTGGTATCTATTTTATTAGGGTGCACTTGTAGGGTTTTTTTGCGGCATTATCCTCGGTTTGTGGATCTTCATTGGGTCCGTCGTGTACCAGGAATCCCCGCAGAGCTTGCCCCTCTCCATTGACGGATGCCTCGTGGAGACGGTTACCAACGACACCATCAGCACGGCTTTTACCTATAATATGACGACGTCGCCGGGCACCTCCGATGTGGATTACATGACGAGTAATTCAACGCGTTTTTTGTATATGGACGTCACTGATGGAATCAACACAACAGTTGCTGGACCAGCTAATGGAGGGTAAGACAGTTGGGTTTTTTTCCACAATATTCGCATTTATCTGAATTTTGTAATATGATTATAAAAAAGTAATAGCCTACATCTCGTCCTTCGGATGGGACGTAAAGCCGTTGGTCAATTTTTCTTTGTTCAACCCAAAAGCACTTAAAATTTACCCAGTCAGTTTCCCTTGTGGTTTATTATTTTCAGTTTTATTTACATAATCAAAATTGGTTGATACCTGTAAGCTTTGATTATAACGTGGTTAGGCCATGCTTAGGCTCAAAGGAGCAGTTAATATCAGGACAGCATTACTGTCTACATGGTCTGGTGCACTTCCTCCCTAGCTCAGATCGAAATCATCCGAATTTTCCTAAGCACATCATTGGACAGCCTTGCCCACTCGCTAATTACGGGAGAGTATATGCCGTTCGGGGATTCCATGCTTTTCCAACTGGCGTAACTCGGAACGACTATCTTAAAGGCACCTGGCAGTGGTATTTTGTCAAAATAAAGCTTTTGTCATTAATATATACATTTTTATGAGTGGAATGTGAATAAACAATTAACTAAGGTTAAAAAATTGTATTTTTTATTTTAATTACAAATTAAAAAATAGGCCCCCCTTTACATGGCGCTGTTCGTGACGTCAATCGGGGCAGGAGAAAATGTGTAGTCTGGCCCCGTACATTACGTCTGGGTACCTGATCAGTATGATGCGTTTTCGTATTCGGACGTCACCACCCAATGCAATCCTAGGACAGTGTACAGTCGACTAATACGAGACGCCGGTTTATACGAGATTTTTCACCGGTCCCGAACTGTCCCATGCGCGTTTGTATGTCTTAAAAACGGAAGATACGAGCATGGTCATAACGAGAACACGGATAATACGAGGTATTGTTTTTCCTACTTTGCCAAACTATTTATCGGATCGGCGTGCTGCGGCGTCGTGGCATACAGCTCAAGTCGATCCGAACGCCAGAAACATTTCGCTGTAACCTAAGCTTCACTGCAACTTCCCTTGCACACTACTACCAACGAAAAAAATCCCGGGTATCCAAGCACGACGGCTCGAAGTGTTCGCTGCATAGCGCTGAAAACGACGTCGGACCTGACCACTTTGCCCTCGTTAGCCTGACTTTCGATGCCCGTAACTGCCTGCCTATATTTGGGATCTGCAGGAAAAAAATGCTGGATCAAAAATGACCCCATCTTTAGTCGTTTTGCTGCATCCAGCAGCAATACACCTGGTCGGCGTTGCCGGAAAAATGCAAGAAAAATCCCCTTTTTGGATAACCAAACGAAACGTACAATCTCACTACTTGCACGTGTATATACAACGTAAATGCAGGCAAGTTCGAGGAGGGGTCGATGTTCGATCGCGGCGAAGTCTTCCTCGATTGACGTCACAAAAAGGGATGGGCGGAGTCACCCCCAAACAACTTTATCTATTTTTTTTACATATAAATACTGACAAACAATTACTCAACAAATTGTTTTATTGTTAATATACATATACTCTTATATTTAAAAAAAAAAAAATTCCAGGTGACTTTAAGTTTCCTTGAATGTCACCAAATAAAGCCATGGGGGATTAGTTGGGAAGTTAAATGGCATCAAATTCATACTTACTACCTCTCACAATATGCTACACAGTCTCTACCGACTGACAACAATTTCAGATGCCCTTAACCCGCAAAGTTAAAAATCAAAACAATTTAAATTCCCCCTTTTTACGGAAAACGCTCATTTAAAATCCCTTCAAGACGTGTTAGTGTCACTGACACTAATTCTCAATTTGTTTTCATGCAGGGGACTTTATATTTACAAGATCAGCAGGTGGTGGTATCCGGCTATAACGACATGTACAGTGATAGTAATCGGAATGCTCGTCAGCCTTATCACAGGTAAGTGATAATCGGGGACCAACGACGATGCTTTGCAACGTTTGGCAGAGACCAGTGTGGGCAATACACAATACTTTATATGCAAAACTGTTTAACGTGGCCACTAAAAAAGCAAGGTGTCACAATTTTCGTGCAACATTTAAAAAAAAAAATTTTCGTTCATTGTCATTTATAACTTTCTCAGGTATAAAGGTAAATGGCTATTATATTTGTGCCATCAGTTTGGCAAACATCGGGCATCGCATCTTTAACAGGCATAGTTCAATGAAAAGAGCGTGCCCTTCTAGATGGGGCGGGGGCTGATTGTCACTGTAGGCTGCATCCAGCCATAGCGCCGTTTGCAATTTGTTATGTATAATATTTATTATTATTTGTTTTTCAAGAACAATTTCATAGCTATTAATAGTAATTAATTGATGGTCTGATAGAGAAAAATAAATCGAGACAAAAAAACCAATACATATATTTGTATGTTGATTTGTTATCATTTTCCTTATTTTATATAAATGTATAAGTACTAATGAACCATGTGTGGTGGAACTTTTTGGGGCTTATAAGGTACATTGGTACATCAGATTTTGAAAAGGACAGATAGACCACATTTAGCTCTAAGTATCTCCATTTGATTTCATTCTGGTGTCACGGTTTTTGCTATTTTGAATATTCAGCATTTGACACTACAGGCCTTGTGCTATGGTAGTTTATTTAGTAGTAAGAGTACACCCTTAAAAATCAAATCACACTTTCAGTGCTTGCAGACGTCAGCTAGCAAGAGGGGGTTGTTTACAATACACGTTGCCAGTACCGCAACGCGACTCCTCATTAGGGAATAATAAGAGTACAACAATAGCAGTGCCCCACAAACTGGATTCGTAAAGTATGTGTGTTCGAGGCCACAAATTAAACTTGCCGATGCAATCAAAGGTTGGGCAAGCGGGACCGGTGCACTGTAGGGTCCTCCAGCTTCCAACATTTTGTTTATCTCAATATGAACAGTACAATTTCTTCAATTATTTACATTAATTTGTTTTAATTTTGTGAAGGTCTCCAGGACACAACTGGCATGAATCCGGATTTGTTCGTTGACTGGTGGGCGTCCTGCTGTTGTTGGAACAGGAAACAAGGACACATGGAGATGGTTTGTCCAATTGATATTTTTAAATTTTCGATGAATTGAAACGATGCAATGCAAAGCGCACAAATCCTTACACAGACTTATAAATAATGTGTAAGAGTAAACATTGAAAGCTAGGATAGCCTATGATGCAATACATAAAATGTTCGACCTGCGTATGCTGATTTTTAAAGTTATCAATCTGGACGAACAAACATTATCCAGGGGTCGTCGTCCTGATTGTCAAAACGGAAGCATGGCAAGGTGATTCTAGCACAGACGGGGAGACATGCATACACACTCTCAAGGAGTGGCGTGTCGTGGCCGAGCGGAGAAGAGCACTGGACTCAAGCTCTGGTGTTTCTGTTCAGCAGAGTGTGTGTTCGAGTCCCGGTCATGACACTTGTGTCCTTAAGCAAGACGCTTAACCATTATTGATTCGTCCTTCGGATGGGATATAAAGCAGTTGGTCACGTGTGTTGTGTAATGCACGTAAACCCAGTGCACTTATCGAAAAGAGAAGGAGTTTGCTCCAGTGTTCCTGGTTTTATTGGCAGCATATGCGTCACAGCACCTTGTAAAACTAATGCATGGTGCCATACTGTTGAAGTGCCTTGAGTGTCACTGAGTGACATATATGAGCGCTATAATAAGAAGCCGCTATTATAATGTTTCAATGCATGTCTCAGATAACAAGTTTCTGTTTCTCCTTCTTCTTTCCTCTTCTATTTTGTCAGTAACTTTGTTGTCGTTGTTGTGATTTCATTAACACACAGGATAATGGCGAGTATCCAATGGAGGCTCAACATATGAACGTTGCAGACAGGGATTATGATTCCGAGTTGGTGGAGGGTCAACCAGACAAAAGTCCAACATACATTAAAGTAACCGCATTCTAAAGGATTGCTTAAGGTTTCCAAAAACATCCTAAGGATTAACACTATCAGTTAAGTATTTCTGGACAAAAGGCAAAGAAATATGGAGATTATAAAATTAGTTGCAATGTGAATCCACGAAGAAGCGTGTTCTTTAATATTATAATGACCTATGAACTTCAACCTTTGATTGCATGGTAAATTGTAAGCAGAGGGCGCTATACAGATGCTACATCTCTCCCCTTTTCAAGATTAAAAAAATTATACTAATGATCTTTGAAAATAAATTAATGAAACCAAACAATTGGGAAAAATAGAAGTAGACAAAACTTTCTCTGTTAAAATAATATAAACTCAATATGAGTCATAGCAAACTGTCGAATAATTCTAGCGTTGCTATTCAGCTTTGCTTGTTATTAAGGTTACAACTTTAAGGCTTAGAGGGAAGGTATATAAGTTTGGTAATCACTCTTAAAATGAATGGCAATAAAAACTTACTTGGTTAGAAGTACAGCAGCTCTCGATAGTATTAATCATTTCGAGAAACATTACACATCGAAGTAATGTGGCTATGTAAAAAGATATCCGTTTTATGCCCCCAAGTTTAAATCTAAGAAATATTTCTGTCTGAAACACTTCTCAGATCTTGCATTCCTTCTAGGGATTATTCTTCTTGCGTGCATATTATTTGATCCAGAATTTCTTGCAATGGAAGACAACATCGTGGTCATGTTGAGCAGCGACCACTGCTCCCTTTTCAGCTAATTACCTAATAGAGTTAGGACATTCCCCCTAAAATCACGAGCCGCTGTGCGCAGTTCAGTTTAGTATGTACTGTTCACAGACACGTAGTCTATTGGAATAACAGAACGGCCAGCGGAAGACTTTAAATGTCTCCTTGTGGGTATTACTAATACAGCAACGGCAGAGGCAATGAACAATACTGCAATGACGATTAGGCTCAGCCCGTAGTCTCCCGTCAAGTCGAAAAGGCCACCTGTAAAACATGAAGAGGAAAAAACCCCACAACCGTTGAGTTCACGCAACCTACTCATGCTGCCTGCTTCTAGGGAACCAGTAATAGTTACCTGCCTATAGAAAGTTTTTTTGAGCAGACATGAATTCGAAAATTGGGTCCTATATATACAGGGGAGAATTAGCAGTCCATCTTTGTCTTCTTTTATATTGGCATCGAAACGGCATTCTTGTTAGAATTCAGGATTGTAAGCTAGGGGAGTGCTACTTGTTTCCGGGTTGTATTTTAGAGAAATAATACTTGTGTTTGCTTATGCCTCTGACGTTTTTCCAAGTTGGATCAAAAGCTAAGGCCATCTCCCCCACTAGTTTTGTTTTTATATATATGTTTAAAACTAGTTGTTCAATATAATTATGTATAACTAGTTAGGGATATGGCCTTAGCTTAACCGGACCTTCGTAGCAGGCTAGTTATAAATATATATATATTTTTTACACAAACAAACCTGGCTCCACCAGGGTTGTAGTGCAGATACGTTATTAAATGCAGCTTTTGGGTAGAACTTCTAACAAATATTATTTTGACTGTTAAAAAAAAAATATTACACAAATTATCTGTAAGTTTTATCATAATTATGGTGTACTTACCTATAATTGGTGCACCAATAAATATGCCCAGCCCCCATGGGAACAGTACAGCTTGGGTGACCACATCTGCACCGTATTTGTCTCCAAAGATCTCCATGGCAGCCGCTAAAGGCATACTGTAGGACGCAGCACGGAAAACACCAATAACTAGTGCAACGCAGAGAATAAAATAGTATAGTTTTATAAACTTGACTCTACACACACAAAATGAATGGTAAAAAATAAGTGGGTAAAAAAGATTTTGTAAAATATTACACGATTTATGTAAAAATTTACCAAACTCAAATACACAACTCCATGGTAAAGTTTCAGTTACATATTTTGTATGTAATGTTATACTTTTACACAACTTTTGTCAAGTTTTACATTATGATTGTAACTTTTGCACAAAAAGTGGTAAGAAGTAACTGAATATGAGGTAAACCGCTCCACATGGAAACATTGTTTCCCATAATGCAATTGTGTACCATACACTCGTGCATAGCAGTCGCACACACAAATCACAATCAAATGATGGACAGGGTGAACGTAATGCTGTCCTGCAGGGCGTTGATGTTTGATGTTCATGTATCCAAAGTTGCAAGAGAGAATTTTGCTTTATGCTAGTTATTCTGTTCGAGAAACAACGGTATGCTGAATAGGGTACCCTTACGTAAGGCTTCCCGGGCCCGGACGCAATGGATTGCTGGAGCTACATTGACTTTGCAACACGGAGGTTTCGTCACTGGCAGTTTGAACCGTCAATAAAAGGTCTGACAAAACCAACCGGCTTTTTTCAGAGCCAACACTGCTTCCAAGAAGAGATTATTACATAGTTTGCTCGCAAGAATTTTGTTAATGTTATTGTCACCAATCAAACATAAATTTTCGGTTACCTTTGCCCCAAGTGTTTCTGGCTGTACACTGCTTTTATTTTGCTACCACCCCCTCCCCCAACTGTTTTTTTTAATAAACCTAGTAACTGGCTACAAACCTGGGTAAACTCTGGGTTGGGTAAGGTTTAAAAAATAAAATGGGGGGAAAGGGGAAAGCGAAATCAGTTTACAAGGTCAAACGGTAAAGAATAGCCTTTGAAATTGGTAAAGGTCTAGTATTCTACACAAACAGTAAGTATTTTTTATCAATTAATTCAGTAAAACTTACTTAATTCATGTTTACCTAGAAAAGAGGTAAATATCTTTACTGATTTTTGAAGTAAAGATTTACTTAATAATTATGAAAACCTTTACCCAACCTGCATTATGTAAAACTTTACCAAACTATTAGGAGGTTCGTATACAACATTGCAAATTTGTAAAATTTTACACAACCTGTGTCATTTTTTTTCTGTGTGTAGTTGACGTGAGCTGATAATTAAAATCATGAGCGTGCAAAAGGAGTGGAGTGTGGTCTAGTTGACGGTGACTGGAGAAAACCACACTTCAGTTCAGGAACACATTTATTTCATACTTATATGAAAATTAACGACAAGTACATGTGTAAATGGAGTTAAGCAAACATAACAAGAAGTTGCAGAAAGCATGATAGATGAAAAAGTAGAGTATGGGGCTGTTTTGATAAGCAGATCGCTTGTAGAAAACAAACCAACAAACAAACAAACAAACAACCCAACACCCCAACACACCAACAAACAACCCAACAACCCAACAAACAAACAACCCAACAACCCAACAAACAAACAACCCAACAAACAAACTAAAGAAGACAATAACAAACAGACAGACAGCCAAACAACAGGACAGACAAACAATGGCTTGACAAAAAGTTACACTGGCACAAGACACAAAATAAAAGATCATAGATAATACAACTAACTCATAATTAGCGAAGAGATGGCAGAACAGTTCAAGCAAAAGGGATAACAAATAAACAAGTAAGAAGAATTAAGAGGTGCATGTGATCGAATTACTTAGGAAGTATTTATACAAAGTATGGTACTAGTCCATTTTTAAGGTGGCTTGTGTGTGTTACAGATGAGGCAAACAAGAACGTCGCATGAGTAGTCGAAACAAAGGGAGACATGGAAAGGAAAGCAAGATTAACTTGTTCAATTCATCTACGTTTGATATTCACTCTTGAAATTGAATGGCAATAACAAATTTATTGGTCAGAAGTACAGCAGCTTTCGATAGTATAAAACCTTTTGAGAATTAGTTCACTTCGAAATAATGTGGTTTTGTATTTGTGTAAAAAAAAAAAATAATAATAATAATGTTATGCCCCAAAATTTGAATCTGAGAAACGTTGCTGTCAGAAACGCTTCTCAGATTGTGTATTCCTATTAGGGATTATTCTTCCTGCAAGGACATATTCGCTCTGGTTTTTCGACGATATCTCAAAAATGCGATCACCTTTTGAAAATAAATTTTCATAGGTTAGTTTATTGTATAAGTCTACATTTTATGCAGGTTGGTATAGAATTAAAACAACCGAACGGTTCCAAAAACCAAAGGTATACTTTGCCTTTAAGGTCAGTGTCCGAATTAAGTGATTTCGGCTGCGGCTCTAGCCGTTGGCTGCAGCGACAACATTGGACAACAAGACTTTCCGGAATTCCGGTTATATAGCCACTCTCGAAGGCAGTCATTTTGGACACGCTCTCAATACACACAAGATTTGCTAACCATTAAATTAGCAAGTTTATTTCCCAACCTTCTGAGCATTTCAACTACGTATGGGGGTTCATAGCAAAATGTCAAACTTATCTGTTATTGTTCGAACCCGGGACATGCCAGGGGATCATTGTCAAGTAAATGATTTTCCATACTTACAAAATGACAGGGCGTATGTTGCAGATTGGGTTTTTACTACAATAAGCAGCAGCACAGCTGCTCCGGCTCCCAGTACAGACCCAGCAGCCACCACATAGAGTTTCAAACACGGTAGGTGATCGCCACAGAGCGAGAGGGCTACCTTCCCGATGATCTCTCCTATTGCGAACAATACAATCGCTGTCGATACTTGACTCGTGTTGAAGACTAGACTGCGTTCAAGAAAGCTGGCCTGAAAGTTCCAAGATGGTCGCAAAAAATTAAAAAATAAATAAATAATATAAATACTCGATTTATTGTAACCAGACTTGTCCTACTTCGGCTGATTTAGGGTTATTATGGTGTTCTATATCTGCCATCTCGCATCTTGCATCTAGGGTTTTCAATCTCGAGTTATGTTTTCGATCTTGCGTTTGGTTTTTTAATCATGCGTTAGGCTTTCAATCTCGCGTTAGGTTTGCAATTTTGTGTTAGGTTTTCAATCTTGCCTTACGTTTTTCAATCTTGCATTACGTTTTTTAAACTAACTTGCCTTACGTTTTTAAATCTCGCATCTCACCTTAATAATGAATTCGATGTCATTTTGTGAATCGAAACGAAACTCGAATAATCTGAATGGCAGAATTTTTAAAATATGGGATGGGGGTATTGCGGCTCTTTCTATTTTCTTCACTGATTAATCAAGGTAACTTATATGGAATTGTTGGATCTTTATTATACTTACAAAATTGACGGTACAAAACGACCAGGCAATAAAGCCAAGAATCAGACACAGGATCCACATCCAGGCGTCCAAACTGAGAAGGATTTGACCGAGTCGCCTTATCAAGGTGACTTCACTGGGTAAGACTGTGACTTTCTTCGGACATGGTTCGGTGGTCTCCTTTTCCGAAGTGTCCCAGTCATCTGTTTTCTCTTGCTTCGTGTCCGGTACCGAAGCTTCACACCGCTTTGGAGACGTGATAAATATACCAAATAATAAACCTATCACCAAATTTCCACCGCCGATGATTCTGAGAGCGTTGCGCCATCCGTATGCGTCGATGAGAGAGTTCATAAGGGGTCCGAATGCCAATACGCCTGTTAGTGTTACATGTGGTTAACCAAAAACAGAAACAAAATATTATTTGAAAGTTCAATCTTTTTGAACTTGTCTTTAAATACGGTTAGAACTGGTCGGGTTAGAACTACGGCAGCTAGGTTGATTTATATGCCGAAGACATAAAGCGGGAGTCGTGGTTTTTGAAACACTAAGATGTATAGATATTGCAAAAAGTTAGTTAGTGGCCTAACGTTTCGACCCTAGCAGAGTCTTTTTCGAAGGCTAAAATGACAAGACAACACACATACATGGATACAAGGCTGACAAGAACAGTCAAGTGGAAATACATGAATAGATAGAGTGGAGAGAGAAAAGCATAAAGCATTCAGAAAAAGCAGGGGTAAGCAGGGATTATGGAGACAAAGGGGGGAGGTTTGGAGGGAAGGGGATAGCTTGACCACAAGAAGTTGGAAACACAAAGGACAAAATGGAGGGTTGGAAGAAAAGTAAATAATTAGTTAATAGGGCAGACTAAAAATATGGATATCTGTGGGGGAAAGGGAGAAGGCAAAGACAAAAGGTTATTAGTCATTTCCTTCTTGGATGTTCAAACCATGGGGCTGAGTGGTCTTTATGCGCCTTATCCACAATTTCTCCCTACTCAGACGGACAGTCTCTCTGCAGTTACCTAGTGCCTCAATGCCCTGTAAATTCATGTCAAAAATGGAGTGGTTAGGAAGGTTGAAGTGGTGTCCTACAGGTGTATCCAGCTTTTGGGTGTTGACTGTGGATCTATGGCCTTAGAAACGCCTCTTGAGTGTAGTTCTTGTTTCACCTATATATTGAACACCACAGATTCTGCAAGATATTATTAGATAGCTAAGATTAGATTAGTGGTGGTGCAGGTGACATGACCCCATGTCTTGTGGGTGGTACCACCAGTATGGCTGGTAAAGGAGTCTGATTCCCTGATGTGTTGTCTACAAACGATGCATTTTGATGTGTTGGAACACCTAAAAGCACCCTGTGGCAAAGGGGGATTAACATCATCATTAATGGGGGGGGGGGGGGGGGGGGACTTCTGCCCGCGGACGATGAGATCCCTGAGACTGGGTGGGCGTCGGTAGGCAACTATGGGTTCTTCCTGTACAGCACGTTGAAGCCGATCTGATGTGTGAAGAATATGATGGTTAGAACTGGTTATTTTACGAATGGGAGGAAGTGAGGGGTGAAAAGTAACAACAAAAGGAACTTTCCCCTTGGAACTCCGTTGTTGCTTGGGTCCTTTGGAGAGTACAGACTCCCTAGAACGAGCCTTGACTTTCTGAATCGCTCGATGGAGTGCTGGGGAGCTATGACCCCTGGAAACAAGGTGTTTCTTAAGTTCCTGTGAGTGGTGGAAAAAAATCAGAATCATTAGAACAGATTCGACGGAGTCTGAGGGCCTGACTGTAGGCTATGCTTGTTTTGCAGTGTCGGGGGTGACAGCTGGTTGAGTGGAGGTATTGATGTTTATCTGTGGGTTTAACAAAGAGATCTGTGGTTAAGCCGTCATCCGTCTTTATAACTTTGACATCCAGAAAGTGGGTGTCCTTGGTCGAGTATTCATTCGTGAATTTGATGGTCCTGGAAGGAATTAATGTGGTTAATGAATGCTATGAGGCTTGCTTCATCACTAGTCCAGATGAAAAAGATGTCATCGATATAGCGCCACCAGACCCAGGGACGGCAAGGGGCCGACGTCAACATGCGCTGTTCAAGTTGAGTCATGAAAAGGCAGGCCATTGAAGGTGCCATACGTGTACCCATTGCAGTGCCATAGTACCTGTAGGAAATTCTTACCCAAGAACGAAAAGTTGTTTTTTGTTAGAACATGTTGCATGAGGGATACAATGTCAGAAATGGGCGATGACACGTGACCACTCTTAAACAGGGCCGAGGAGCAGGCAGCAATCCCTTCATCTTGGGGGATGTTGGTGTACAAAGAGGACACATCAAAAGTACCGATGATAGCTGTGTTGGGAACCTGCTTCTGAATACCTGAGATTTTACGAAGGAAATCTGGAGTGTCATGAATATATGATGGAACCTGTGGCATAAGCGGCTTGAGAAAACTGTCAACACAAAGAGATATATTCTCAGTGGGGGAACCATTGCCAGATATGATGGGTCTCCCTGTGTTTTCTGGCTTGTGTACCTTGGAAAGAAGGTAAAATCTTGCTGTTCTACAGTCTACCGGGGAGAGAAACTTGTGAGCTTTCTTGGAGAGGTGGTCACGGTCATGCATCTCATCCAGTGTTTGTTGAATCTCGATTGAAAAGGTGCCTGTTGGATCAATGTCAAGGGGTTTATAGTTAGTTTGGTTGTTGAGCTGTCTCATGGCTTCATCGATGTATTGCTGACGACCCATGACAACAACAGCAGAGCCCTTTTCAGCTGGCTTGACGATGATGTCCTTCCTTGCTCGTAGAGTCTTAAGGGCCTCACGTTCTTCTTAAGGCCTTCACGTTCTATGTATAGATATTCTTAGAAATTGCATACATTTCGATGCCCTCATCCTCGTCACATAGCGTTGCTTTTGTAGTTCGCTATTTTACGAACAAAATATTACCCTGCTTTCATATACTTCCCGTCTTATCTTGTTTCCTTGACTGCTACTGGTGCTTTCATGTGCTTTTATTGGCCTTTTCCACCTGAGAGTTGTACCATTTCCTAATAACTAAAGATCTATACTAAACGGCTTCTGCTCAAAACAAGTAAACAACAAAAGAATAACAATACAAAAATAAATAAAACATATCAATGGTGCGCCTTAATTTCCAACTTTACCAAAGGAAGATCCCAGTAGCATGAACGATGTCGAGCGTGAGCAATTTTTCTTCGGGAACCACTCCAAGACAACAGCGAACGATGCCTGGATTACAAAGCCCGTTCCAAAACCCACCATCAGCCCGAATGTGAAAAAGGCGTACACTATGGCCGGTATCAGTGACGTCAACAGGAATCCACCGCAGTAGAGGAAGGTCCCTAGCAGCAGTGTAGCCCTGGGACCGAATCGCTTGTAAAACAAAGCTGAGATTGGGCAAGCTGCGTGAAGTAAAGCGTTGGCGAGTGAGCCCACCCATCCTGAAAGTAAACACAATCAAGGAATGCTATAATTATGCCAATCTCATTGCTATGGAAAAGGTATTGTCAGTCTATACATCTTGATCTTACCTATCGACCCAACTTGCCCTGACGACATCATTACATAACCTTGGTTGCTCTATTTTGAGACTTATGCCTCTTAATGTTGTACAGTATATAGGGCGCATTTTAGGTCACGCGGCTTTTACATGCTTCTACCCTATTTTACGAGAAATTTGATTCCAAAAATTGTGGGCGTGGCAGACATTCGCCACGTGTGACCTTTGGTACAAGTGATCAATATAGCAATGCATTCTCAGCCTTCAATAAATTCTATGAACTCTCGTCGATAGCTTTTAATCTCGATGTTGTGCGAAACCTGCCTGGGCCAGGGATACAGTAGCCTTTTGTCAAAGCCTTCGTGGCTTGTACAGCTTCGTAGCGCCGCGATCTCAAGCGACTGAAAGGGGAGACCACGCACGTGAGTGGCAAAGCCACGAGGGCCTTTTCCAATTTGTTTGCGGTTTCTTAAGTGTTTCTTTATAATCGCGACTTTTGCTACCCAAACGGTTACGGTAGCAAAAGTCCAAACCAATCAGAAGCGCATAATGCACGTTTCATACTTCATGAATAATTCATAAAAAAAAAAACGCAAACAAGTTGGAAAAGGCCGGCTCGCGCGCGTGGTCTCCCTTTCCAGTCGCTCCGCTGTTTACAAAGCTGCCCAAGCCACGATGGCCTTGACAAAAGGCTAGGGATACAGCGGTGGAAAATCGTCTGCTAAGACGCAACAGAAGGAAGGCGATGACGAGACCTGTACTAGGGAGCAGGGTCCCTTATCCAAAACGTGGTTAAAAGAGACAATAGGAAATTATAATATGCGTTACGTCTCTTGAAACATAATGGATTGCCCGAACATTGTGGGGAAGGTATACGTTTGGTAATCACTCTTGAAGTCAATGGCATTAAAAACTGTCTTGGTTTTAAGTACAGCAGCTTTCGATTGTATTAGTCCGGCAGCCAAAAGGCACTTTTTACCTGAACCTTGCAGCGGAGGATATATAACAGGTTTTGACTGATTTATGTTCAGTAGACCTTGTACAAACAGAATCTGCATGATGACACCCTGTGAAGTTTGGGCAATTCGAGATATAGGCGGAATATTCCTCCAATTTTATAATCCAGAATAGTCATGATATCAGGCTAACTATTGGTGGCGCTGTTTGCTTTTTATGTAACTTTAAAGTTAATTGAAATATTGCAAGTACAAAACATATTATTTACATCACTTTAAATAGTACACAAAAACATGTGTAATACAACATTGTTTATACTTTCCAAATATGTTTAAAAACATATTTTTAAAGAAGAAAATATTTCCAAATAATTTAAAGTTGTAGAAAGAGCCTGCAGTAGCTTGACAGTTATCAGACTGGTACCATTCTGGTGCAATGTGTGAAATATTTGATAAGTCTGGGTACACGCTGATGTAAACAACAGGACACGTGGAGAGAATTATTAGCCACATGATAATAGCTGTCTCGCTGAACATTCGATTGTTAGGGCATAAGGGTAAATATTGTTTAGCAGCTACATTTTAACACGAACTTCCAAAGATGTAGCATTACATTCATATAATTAACAAGTATTGTGACTTATTTACATAGCCAGATTGTCAATGTCAGCATTATTTGCAATAAGTTTGGATTTATAAAGACCGCTTCAGAAACCTGGTCTAAGGTGACAAATGAAATAATTGTATTATTATAAATCATGCTATCACGTTGAGACCTGCCGTGTATTATTAGGACTTAGAAAGGAGTTTTAGTAAATTACATTTCCATCAAATGAATCAGGACACAATTGTATCCTTACTGTGGGCATTGAAGTTTGCATCGATGATGATAAAGTACATCAAGCAGAGCAGATTCTTCAGTTTTTGTCTGATTAACTGCACCTGGTTTTGTATGATTTTGATTTTTTCTTGTCTGAATCAAAGCAACGGACATGAACAGAAGAATGTCTTCTCAGATGTTAATATAACTACCCCCATGATTCAAGCAACTTGTCTGATGCAGAGCCTCATACATAACCTGATAATCTGAAACCTCCATCCTCCACCAGACCGGAGAGGTTGTAGGGTTTTAGTTTTCGCAACAACTTAA
Organism: Leptasterias polaris; assembly: GCA_037783415.1. Taxonomy (NCBI): domain Eukaryota; kingdom Metazoa; phylum Echinodermata; class Asteroidea; order Forcipulatida; family Asteriidae; genus Leptasterias; species Leptasterias polaris. The sequence continues at coordinate 2,207,301 of JAZGTN010000055.1, forward strand.
ACGGCAAGCAAAACAAACGGAGCTACAGGGACCCAGTCAGCCAAAGAAGCAACGGAGATGCTAAAGATAATAAAATAATGTTGATACTGTCCCATCCATTGACACTGTATCTGTTTACTTGTAATTTGAAAATTGTTTTTGTGACAAAACAAATCCAATTTATGTTAACTGTGCTGGGCTATCTCCACTTGTGTTATTTTATAACAGGGAAGTGGTGGGGAAATAGTTAAACAGAAATTCCGTGACCCTTTTGACTGTGCGGGTCAGTGGTGATGGGGTGGGGGGGGGGGGGAGGTGGGGATTTTCAGATCCTTTGTACGCTTCCTCATCTGTTGCATGTGGGTCGATTAAAAGATTCGGGTAAATCTCTGTACAATTTTAAAAGATGTGGGGTTGCAACAAGTGTATGGGAAATAAAAGAAACGTGGGTGTCCGGGTATGTTTGTGTTTAGGAGTCACAAGGCGTTTATCCTTTGTTGTCTTCAAAGAAAGGTGGATCCCAAAATATTTCTGAAAGTCTGTGGTCGCTCTGAATTGTAGGCAAGAATTTGTTGATTACCCGTGATATAACCTATTGCCCGGTTTTAGGTTGTTGTGAACACGAGAGGTGTTTTGGAGTTTTGTTTTACTTCTGGTTTCATACGATGTGATACTTTTACGATCTGCGTGTTCATTGCTTTCAAACAACATTGATCATCATTCTCCCTCAAATAATTCATATGAATTACAAAACTCATAAGGATTTGAAATGTCACAAATACAATTTTCAAATAACAACAGGTCAACAGATACAGCGTCACTGGATGGAATAGCACCAAAATGTAGGTCATTATTAGATAGGTTCAACATTATAGGATTTGTCGAGAATGAAGAGGCTTTTCATCTCTTGGGGCTGGACTCCCCCTCCGTCCACTTTCTCCCAAAATGCAACTCTATCTCCACAGAAATCAATGTAGAAGGGGGTACATGTACATATTTGTACTGCAGGGTTTCTTTAGTCGTACAAATACGCAGGTTGGATTTGAAGAATACTATACCTTGGCCACGCCCCTTGATGGATCGTACCCCATCCATCATCCATCATCCTTAAATACAATAATGTACAAATCTCTTTCAAAGATTTATTACAAAAAACTCTATCATAAATAAATGTACTTAGTTTTCTAATATCATGTGTGTTTGAATACAGTTACCGCCTCCTCCCACTAGCACCGCCCCCTTCAGCACCTTACACCCTCTTTCGCCCATTTTTTTTTTATTTTTATTTTTATATACTACTTCTTGGCAAGCTAATTGTATGTTTTTAATGCCATTTTGGGGGTTACAAGCTTGTATTGTTTGTGTTTACACCATAGGTATTGATAAATATCGATAAAAACATTAAATAATCGATATAAAAAATTGCCCAACCCTGAGGAGGGGTCATCACTCAGATTCTTAAACAGTATGACCTTCTTGTGTGGAATCTGCCAAAAAACATTATATATCCAACAAAACATGGTTCACCCCTTTGGCTGCCGGACTATATGAAGCATTTGGGGAATCATCGCACTTCGAAGTAACGTGGTTATGGAAAAAGATATCAGGTTTTATTATCAAAATGTTGAATATGAAACGTTTCTCAGACTGTGTAGTCCTATAGGGGTTTGTCTTACTGTGTGGACATATTCGCTCCTGTTTTTCAGCGACATCTCAAAAGGGAGACCACCTTTTGAAGTGAAATTTTCTCAAGTTTGTTTTATTGTATTACATCTACATTTATGTAGGATTAAAACAATCGAACGGATCCAAAAACCAAAGGACTTATTATGCTTTACCTTTAATGACTGTCTATAACAATTTAAAGGAAAAGTATACCTTTGGTTTTTGGATCCGTTTGATTGTTTTAATCCTATATAAATGTAGGTATATACGATAAAACTAACCTGTGAAGTTTTCACTTCAAAAGGTAGTCGCGTTTTTGAGATATCACCGAAAAACCGGAGCGAATATTTCCACGCAAGAAGAATGTTCAGGCACTGCATAAAAACTTACTTGGTAAACGAGCAACGGAGAGCTGTTGATAGTATAAAACATTGTGAGAAACGAGTCCCTCTGAAGTAACGTAGTTTTTGAGAAAGAGGTAATTTCTCACTAAAATAATAAAAGACTTCTGGCCAGAAGCCTTTTATTCCTATCTGAAAGCACACTAGTTTGTACAACAAGGGTGTTTTTTCTTTCATCATTTTCTAGCAACTTCAATGACCAATTGAGCCCAAATTTTCACAGGCTTGTTATTTTATGCATATGTTGGGATACACCAAGTGAGAATACTGGTCTTTGACAATTACAAAACGTGTTCAGTGTCTTTAAAGCTCTTGAAACATCTTTGTAAATCCATGCCCAAATACGTGCAACCACTAAAAGCTGGTTTATACGCGGACGGTAGCGCTATAATATACACATGACATATTAATGGATTGTGGCTGGTAACTTTTTATTCTGGTATTTTTTGTAATCAACAATGTTAAGGTCTGAGATGTTTTTGCATTGATGCTTTTTGTTAAATGAGGCATAATGGAGAAATGTGATAAAATGTGGTTACAAATGCATGAAGTCTGTTTTCGAACTGTAGCACACTATGTAGCACACTTATCGAGCTCTCGAGAATCTCATTAAATTTCATCTTTGGAGCGGGATTCTTTTGTTTTTGAAGCTACAAGTTGTTTGATCTGCCTACCAACGTCATACTGGACCTTTATTGCTTGCAAAATGAGGCCCAAAAGACACAGAAATCCATCAAAAACTGTGTCAGTTGAGACTGAAACTACAGATCCTGCAGCTCGTGGACGATCACCATGTCTTGACCAGCAGAACACAAAGGCATTGCATTCCAGTGACACAACAACACAAAAGAATGACGTAAGCGCAACAATAAGACCTGCTCCGTCCAGCCCGACGGAGTCTTTGCCAATGACGCCTATCCATGACACCGACAGCCCGCTCCATAATGCTCAAGAACTGAGGGACCATATTTCTTCGGTAATCATCAGTGATCCTTCATTTCTGCAGTCCATCATTGAGCCAATTGCCACCATGGTTGCTGACAAAATAATCAGTACAAGCTGCAGCAAACTGATCAGCAATTTAGCCAATAATTTAGTAGCAAACAAGACATTTATATCATCCATTTCATCTTCTGTACACGATGTCATTGCTCAGGAGGTTTATGATGCCACCTCACTGGATACAGAGAGCTATCGTAAAGAGATCTCCAAACTTGATCGTCAGTATCAAGAAATCTCCAAATTCAACCGAAAACTGACCGATGATCTTGACGAAATGGAGCAGTACAGTCGTCGTAACTGCCTTTTGTTACATGGCATTGGAGAATCCCCCAACGAGAATACTGACAAGCTCATCATACAGACCATCAATGATAGACTCAACCTTAACATCAGACAAGATGACATTGACAGATCACATCGTATCGGTCAACCAAGGAAACAATCATCAGGTGCCTCAAACAGTCATCCCAAGCCACGACCCATCATTGTCAAATTTGTCAGCTACCGCACTAGGTCTCTTGTCTTCATGAATAAACGCCATCTTAAGGGATCCGGTCTTCTGATAACAGAGAACCTGACCCGAAGACGAAGTGAGCTCCTTCAAGCTGCCAAGGCCAGTCCATCGGTAGAGGCATCATGGACAAAGGATGGGAGGATCATCCTGCTCCTTGAGAACAACAGAAAAGTGTCTGTCTCATCGTTGAGTGAACTAAACAAATTCACTTCATAGATTGCTAATTTTGACTGTACTTGTCTCTCAATTGTGTCAAATTTATAATTATAATGAGCATTGCACAATATCTCCATAATGTCTGCCACATTTTGATTGAATTATAGCTTCTAACTATTTAGTTCCCCCGTCAGTTCTATTCACGAAATTAATAATGAGTTTCCCACCTTTTGGGGTTTGATTAATTTTGAACTGTGTTTTTTTTGTTTTGTTTTTTGTTGCTTACTTCGAGTAAATAAGTATAATGAATAATTTGTATTACTAGTTTCCCTTTTTCTCATTTTGTGTGTGTGTGTTCCCCCTCGCATTACCTCTCGCACAGCCACGCTAATTGATAATATTCTAACTAACAATAATACCCATCAAATATCGGCTGGGATCCTTTATACAGATATCTCTGACCATCTTCCTCTATTTCAAATTACTCCTTTTTGTTTTCACCAAAAGCAGTCGCCTGATAAAACGTACACTACCAGGTCAATCAACAGCTTCACGCTAAATACGTTTCGGTCAGACCTCGAATGTACTGATTGGAGTGGTGTTTTCCACTCGTCTGATGCGGATCTTGCCTACAATTCCTTTCTTTCTACCTTTACTGAACTATACAACCGCCACTTTCCTTTTGTCACGAAGTCTACGGTCAAAGTTAAAAGAAACCAGCCCTGGATCTCTCAAGCTATTATTACTTCTATCAACCACAAAAATAAACTCTATAAACGGTTCTTGCGCAATCCCACAGCAACAAATGAGCATAACTTCAAATACTTCAGAAATCGATTAACAACAATAATTCGAGAGGCGAAAAAATGTTATTATGCTCGCAAACTGGATGCCAACAAAAACAACATTAAGAAAACCTGGCGTGAAATCAATGACATTCTAGGCAACAAAAGAAAGGTAGATATCCCAGAGGAAGTTACTGACGGACAGCAGACATTTTCCAGCCCTTGTGATGTTGCTAATTCTTTTAACAATTACTTCACTAACATTGGTTCCTCACTTTCCAGCAAAATCTCACACACACATGCACTGTTCTCTGATTACCTCCCCACCCACAACAACAATTCTTTCTTTCTTGTACCCACAAACTGCTTTGAAATCATTCAAGTGTGCAAACAACTGAATAATGGTGCCAGCTGTGGCTTTGATGATATTAGCTCGACTGTGGTGAAATCTGTAATTTCTTTTATCTCCAGGCCTCTCGCCCACATTTTAAACCTTTCTTTTCTGTCTGGATCGGTTCCGTCCCAGCTCAAAATCGCTAGAGTCACACCTATCTTTAAAAGTGGTGATCGCCATGACTTACGTAACTACCGCCCTATATCAGTTCTTCCTTGTTTCTCCAAAATTCTCGAAAAACTTGTCCATAAACGACTCTTTAAATTTCTTTCTGATTTTCACCTTCTTTATGATCTTCAATTTGGATTTCGTAGCAAGTTCTCGACAGATATGGCGTTAATTAAACTTGTTGATCATCTTAACAACTCTTTCACAGATAAAATGTCAACTATTGGTGTCTTTATAGACCTTTCAAAAGCCTTTGACACCATTGATCATAGCATTCTTCTCTCCAAACTAGATCACTATGGAGTACGTGGTGTGGCGTGGTTCGCTAGTTATCTTTCTGACAGGAAACAATATACAGTTTTCAAAAGCTGTGATTCCTCCCGTAAGACAATTGACTGTGGTGTTCCACAAGGCTCCATTCTTGGACCTTTACTATTCCTTCTGTATATAAATGATCTTCATAACTGTTCTTCCATTCTGTCTTTTATTCTATTTGCAGATGATACCACTATCCTTTTTTCTCACTCTAATCTATCTTCTTTAAGCGATATCATCAACAGAGAACTCTGCTCGGCTTCATCTTGGTTTAGATCAAATAAGCTGTCACTCAATTCTAGCAAGACTAAGTACATGTTTTTCAGCAGGTCTCGCAAAGCTTATGACAACTTCACAATCAATATTAATGATACTCCAATCGAACAGGTTCACGCGACAAAGTTTTTAGGAGTTTTAATTGATGATAAGTTGACCTGGAAAGATCACATCTCCTCTGTCTCAAAAGTTGTTTCTCGCAACAAAGGGGTTATGTCTAAGCTTCGTTGGTTTCTTCCCACTCACACTCTACTTTCTCTATACAACACTCTTATCCTTCCCTATTTTAATTATTGTAATATTGTTTGGGCACACACTAGCCTTAGTAAACTCCATTCTCTGTTCTTAATCCAAAAAAGGGCTATCCGTATCGCTTCTATGTCTCACCGCCGAGACCATACTGCGCCCTTGTTTGCCAATTTCAACACCCTGACACTCACGGATATAAACAAACTTCAAACGGGCATTTTCATGTTCAAATACACAAATAATCTTTTGCCCCACACTTTCTCTGACTACTTTCCCTCTGTCAGCAACACGCACCATTATAACACTCGCTCTTGTAATGATCTGTATATCCCTTTTGTACGCACTTCTTATTCTATGAACACTCTTCGCTACCACGGGCCCCGCCTCTGGAATTCTATTGGTCGCCGTATTCGTACACAATCCTCTGTTGGTCGATTCAAAGCCTCCTTTAAAAAACACCTTGTCTCCCATTATGTAGCTTAGTTCTTATTCTTAATCCATCTTCATTGTTCAGCTCGTTCGTCGTGGTCTGTTGTGTTTTTGTCTTTGTTTCTTTGTTTGTTTCATTTTTGCGCTTGTTCACCCGCCTCGTTTTGATCCTTGTTGGATCTGTTGTTAATCTGTTTTGTTTTATTATCAAATTTTAATATAATTTAATTACTGTCCTTATTTGTTTCGTTTTGTACAAGGCATCCCAGCCTACAAGCTTTTGCTTTTATTGGGTCCTGCCTCCATACAGTTTTAATCTCTGTCTCTATTAAGTAATCAAGTAATCATTTTTGTATGGAAATTGTATGGAAATAAATGTTGATTGATTGAAGTCATAATCAGGAGGGTCATCGTGACATACACGACGGTGCATTCCTATGCTATGTTGACATTACAACAACAATGAATAATGTCTGATAACTGTAAGGTTACGGCTAGTGTCAAAAGATAATGCGTCTCTTTATGTACTATTAGTTCAAGGATGGCACAAAACAAGAAATCTGACATTTAACAACACAATTAATGTTGGCTATTAATTTTGGTCATTCCATGAATCAAGAGTCCAGTGAATTTGGTGTTCATTTTGGCCATATGACATTTTGTTTCCAGATGCATTTTACTATGCATATGTGTTCAAACTATTCAATACGGGAAGTTGAATTACAGCAGTTGTAGCTAAATTTGAGATTGAAACCATTGCATTTTTGTGTGTGTCTAAAGTACGAACTATTTACATTTCTCGCCGTTTAGCTTTCAGCAGGGAAAGAGCACCTTAGGTATTCCACACAATGGAGTTTTACAATTAATCATTCCACAAACTAAACAAATTCTACACAGAGAAGGACCCTATTTGACCTTGACTTCCGTTTTAAATTAAAAGGTGAAAAATTCAAAAATTCATACCTCAAAAACTACTCATCTTTTCATCAATTTGTGTACATCAAATTGCATGTCTTTTTATCCTGCTTCAACGTTTGCAAATAGATAATACCAATGTGAGTTTTACTTCTGGTTAAAATTTGACGTTTAAGCTCACGTATTATGTTTGACCCATACGAAACGCGCGCATTATTAGTGTATGTACTCCAGAAGCACGGTGGCATGGCTGCTGCACTCCATTGACCATCATAAGGTTCAAAGTCCATGACGACTGTGTAAAAGTCTCCATTCAAGATGCCATGCTTGGTTAGTCTATGTACAGCCATCCACGCAAAACCTTTGGCCTATTTACAATAAAATGTGAGCACTTATTTATACTTTGATAACATGTCTAGGCAGAATGTGAAGGGTGGATTAATGGTAATTAAACAGAATGAGTCAACGAGCCTTTTTTCTTGCTGCTTTCGTAAAAAACCCGATTGAGACTTTACACCCAGGGATCGCAGAGTGGTCACCTTGTGAATTATAGTCAGGCCGCCTATTGCATAACGGGACCTGCTTAAACCAAAACGTAAACCAATGTTAATAAAAAATGGTTTGCTCTGGAGTTTAGATCCTGATGGATGAAAACGTTCATATAGAAAGTCAGGTCGTCATTGCATTTTAACAACTAGGGCCTACTTTATTATATGGGTCTGTCCCCCAGTCTTCGAGAAATAATGATCGCACAACGTGCTAATGCACTATAGTGTACAAGGGCTTCCAAATAGTGTTGCATTTTTCCCGGGAAAAAAAAAAGAACGAACCCAGAAGTTGTCTTCACTAAACCGAATTGCATCACCGTTAACATCGTACGGGATGCTAGAAATGTATACACTTAAATAATTTTAAGGTAAAAGTAATTGTAAAAAAATCCATCAGCTTAAAATTTCATGTCACACTGTTGTTGCCGAGGGAGGGGTTTCTTCATGTCGTAAAGGCCTATTTGACTGAGTAATGTTTACAGCTTTGCATGCAGATCATAAGAAAAACTGTTGCAGTCTTTCAGGAGAAGTGTTGGATCTGAAAAAAAACCCGGTTTAAACTCTTTTCCAAAAGAGGTTAAGGTTGTAGCTGCAAGTTTACTATGAGTGTTTCTTATGACATTAAACTGTTACGTAGCATACCTGTTAATACTGCACTTGATGAAAATTCTTCCCGGAAACTAACAAACAGTATGCTGTAAGTGTAGGTAGGTCCGCATGACAGGAACGCTTCCACAAAGAGTGCGATCACCACCACCCATCCCCTCCTCTCAGCTAACCAGTTTTTGGTCGCAGCCATTTTGGAAACTCCAGTCGCAGTGATAAGAAACAGACTTTAGTCGTCTGCGGTTGCGCAACTACAACGCACGCTTTCAGTGAATGGTGATTTATTGATAATGTATGGGTGCACCAACTAAATGGGGATAAAACAGATTGTCGTCTTCAAAAGTTGTTGTAGACCCACAAAATATTCTCTTTTAGACATATTTAAGAAGGGACTGTGGAAAACCTTTGCCCAATTGTGACCTTGGGGTTGTTGACTTTCAACTTGAGTTATTTTGGATGACATAGGCTATGTGTACTACATGTACTTGCCGAAAGGTGTAGAGACACAAGTTTGATACCCAGACGTTAGGAAAATTACACGGGTGCATGGGTGTTATTATTTGGAGGGGGGAATAACTCGACGGGTCCAGGGACTCCCCATATCAAATTGAGCAGAAAATAAAAGTTCAAAATCAGAGTCAATGGATACTTTTCCATTTAAAGCAAAAAGCTGTGAAACTTCTGAGTACTTTTTTATGTATTTTGAATTGTTTACATTTTACATTGTATGCTATTTTTATGAAGTTTATCTATCAGCACTGTTAAATAAACAGAATAGCGCCCTCAGTGATTTAATTCTCGCGTGATTTCGTTCAAATTATCCTGAGAAGAATACTTAAAAGCATCATGTTTATCTTCGTCCACAGGTTATAGTAACTTTTATCTTTGCGTAGGCTACTTTTGCTTACTTTTAACATTGTTCAATCGAACAAGTTTTATCAGATCCTATTTACCTCTGTGGTCTAAATTGTGTTTATTTTCTATTAAATCGTTGCCATGGATACAGTAGACAAACGATGAGCTACAGCCTTCGATCATTTCCATGTCATTAAGGGAAGGTATACGTTAGGTAATCACTCTAAATATTAATGGCAATTAAAACTTACTTGTCTGATTAGAAGTACAGCAGCTTTCGATAGTATTAAGCTTTTTGAGAAACATTTCAATTCGAAATATTGTGGTTATGGAAAAAAAAATCAGTATTTATCCCCAAACTTTGAATCTGAGAAACGTTTCTGTCAGAAATGTTCTTTCAGAAACGTTTCTCAGATTGTGTGTTCCTTTTAAGAAAAAAATTGCCGGCCGATTTTTGTTTACAAGTATACTCTGCGCTTAAGTTAAGAATAACTCCTGAACTAGGGCATGCTAGAGAATTGTATTCCTGCATCAACAATTTTGAATTTTAGTGCCACTTTGCGCCATCTTCATACAGGAATTGACCAGCAGGAGGGGATGCTCCGAATTCATTTCAAAAGCATCTCCAACGGGATTATTTTACAATGAGCTGTCACCGACACAAACAAAAACCAAGGACGGGCAAATCAACCTCATAAAAATAATGGAATAGCACAAGTTGTTTACCATTGGAAAGCCCGTCTCAAGGGCTCTCTCCTCGTATTACTTTAGGTTTCTCTGATGATTTTGTAGGAGAGGCCAGCGGCCAGGGAGTAGGGCTACTAACACAAAAACTTAACCAACTGTTGCTGCGTATCAACACCAGCAAGAAATTGCCGGCCGAAAAAAGGTTAGAAATACACTCTGCGCTTAAGTTAGTGTAGAGACACGGGAAGGAGGCCGGTCCTCTAATTATAAAGGACGAGGATTCACCAAGAGAAAACAACTAACAACAAACAAATTCTATATGATGACGTGTTAAATATAAAAACAATCTCCTGTACTGATTTTAATTATCCAATGCAATACAGCACATAGACTACAAAATAGCATACATGTACATTACAAATGCACACCGTTACTCATGTACAGCTAAAGGGCAAAAGGTCAGCACAACACGAGGCTGGCTACACACACACACACAAGTTTAAAATATGCCGAATTAAATGGCCTTCTAAATGACAATATTTCTCAAATCAAGAGGTAATTTAAGATAATATAATACTCACAGAGAGTTCTATGACCCTATCCCTCCCAAATGAATAGCATGTGGCGCATGGCCAGAGCCATGCTCCCCACAAAATGGAGAAAAATACCGACAACAAATAATGTGCTCTCTCGTGCAAAAGCTACCAAATGAAAAAGAGAGTGGGTCTCAAGGTCGCGACCCCAAAGTAAACTTTTTACAATATAAACACTGAGGGCGCACTTGGGCTCCCTACAAGTTCCCTACTTTATGACCACGCGACCCGAGTGGTCCAAAAACAAACAAATAAAAGTGCGACCTTGAAAGGATTTATAAAAGAAATACATTTTAAATGATTTACAACTTTAACCTCAAGGCATCTCGATGTCACAAATTGACTTACTTGAGATTCAATAACCTCACAAGATACAAAACATTTCCTGACACATAAGGAAAATACATTGCATACAATTGTATCCACTGAAGGTATATGACCAGACATTTAATCAGGTTTTCTAGAAATAAACTTACATTGGCCTTACGTACATGTACAGTACATGGATAAAACAATGCCCATGAAAAACCTATACCAAGTCTGCTCAAACATCATGTAAGATCTACATCCCAAAACAAAACCTGTCTGGACAATTTCACATGTAAACACAAAGTATCAGTACAATCTTTGACCCAAAATCTCAAAATACCAAAGTTGTTACAATGTAATACATTGAGGTCAACCAGAGTTCAATACACTGATACATGGTGGGAAATTTCTCTAAAAAGATACTGCAACCACACACTATGAGAATACGACATAAATAAATGGTGGGTTAAGACTATGTCAAAACTGTTATACACTACACTTGGTATACAATTAGTCTTAAAACTGCATGAACAAGTCATGAATTATATATAGTCACATTCATCATTAACCTTACTTCAGGCAATCTCCCCTACTCTAATATGAACAGTTGGATTTAAAAATGCAGGCAAAATAGTTTAATTTCACAATGAAGATAGAAATGGATGTGGGTGGCAATCATGACTTCTCTTACTTTGAAAGAAAGCAATAAGACAAACATTTTCAATTACTAAATACATCCCCAACAAGGTAGAAAGCACGGTAGAAACAATTAAAAAGTCTCATCCACACTGTGAGAACAAAAACTGAGTTGGATAACAACCAACTTCAACACCCTTAAACCATATCTGGCTAGGAAACAACTCTACCAACAAATAGCATCTACACTTGAAATAATGAAACCCGCATGTCACTAACACAGACTTAGGGCAGCAACCTGTAAGTTGGGAATTTTACACAAAACAGTAATTTCCTGAAAATGGTCCTATAATTGCCAGTGTGCATGGTGGAAGTGTCAGACACACAAATCTCACTCTAAAAGGTTATACAAAAATATCCCATAAAACGGTGAGCACAAATAGTTGGAATACACCAACTACACAATTGCTGATAAAAATATTCCACTTAGCAACTACACTAAAATTAGGAAACTTAAAGTCCCGTCACAACAAATTCTTAGGAAATTCATTTGGAAATGCACGAAAATTGTGAAAGATAAGTACATAGTATGCCACAAATAACCCCACGAGCCAATCTTTGATTAATCAGAATATCCACCTGGATAAAAGTATCTGCCTTAATATCATAAGCCATAATCATCCAAAAGTCAGTATCTATACAGAGAACTACATGTACATAATCATGGGAACATCTTGTCCCTAAAAATATAACTACATGGCAAAATCTACTATACCATGAAAAGTACATCACAAATCTGTGAATACAAAACAATATAAAAAGTTCAAAAACAATGCATGTACAGTGATCTCTATGATGAGAGTTCACACACACAAAATAAAAGTATCAATCAAGTAACATTACATTCCTCATTAAACTGTATATAGGGCACACAATTGTCAAGCAAACTGTATCAATACACTGAGAACACAGAGCTGGATACACTACAAACTTCAGAATCATCCTTATACAGGAATAAAATGCTGACTGAACAAATATGCCGGTGCCTATCAAATTGTATTAGAGCAACGCCCATCACTTAAAGTACGTAGGGCCACAAAAATAGGAATTGGAAGTCAATAAAAATACACACAATCACATCTTGATAATTTGTCAGACAGTAAATGCTGAACACAACCCGTCACTTACGTACTTAGGGTAAACCAAAATTCAAATTGAAGTGTACACAAAACGACTCCAAACCCATAAATATAGTGATTGATACATAATAAAAATAGCACTTAAATTTCTCCAAGAACACTCTAATAAGAGCAATAAAGATGAACCTGTGTTAGAAACTCACATAAAGATCCCAATTTCAAAGTACAAGATACAATTAACTGTATGCACACAACATAATGTAGCATGGTGAAAAAGCTTCACTTTAAATACAAAATTACAAAATAGGCCTAAATAACACTGGCTCGGAGAGGTGGCAATACGCCTTGTCCCGCCACCTAAAGTGATCAGGCAGCCTCCGCTCTTTACACAAAAGCAAAGAATGGGAAAGCAAATTTTGCAAGGTTTTGTTTTCATCACCATTTTAGACAATTTAAGTTATTGCACTTGGCCACTGGCCCAAGATGAAAAACACTGTGGGCACACCGATGGTCACCGCAACTGCCAAGACAGGTACAGATACATGAAAATAAATTGCAACCCCTAAATACAAGGGAGACTTCCCTACTTTTTCCTTCGCTTTGCCATCTGGCAAACCAAATGAGTGGCTATTGAAGCTGACATGGTGGCTATCACTAAAAACATTCACAGTAGGAGAGACAAAAACTTCTCCTGCCCCCTCTACATTACAAAAACTAGCAGCTTCTGTAACAACTGGCTTAATAATAAGCGGCTCAGCCTCAAAAAATACATCATTCATATGTGAAATCGTAGGAGAAAAAGTAACAGGGTCAGGTGACTGCAATTTATCAGTCCTGTCTTCACCAGGCTTTTCAAAAAGCTTACAAATGGCAGTGAATCTATCGTTTAGTATAGTTTCAATGCTATACCCTACATGTATACGTACAACATGATTTACAACTTCATCATCCTCACATACAAAATCTGCGAGGGCATTTACTAAAGTTCTAGCTAACAAACTGTTTGACTTCAAAATTGAATCTGGCAAAGACATGGTTGGAATAACAATTAGCAATGTACACTATATGACTTGTAAAAATACAATATGAGGCCTAAATCATTGACCTACAAAACAGTCTGCCCATCAGACAGACAATAAAAACACAAGTCCAAAATTGTCTAACAACACTGTATAGACCAAAAATACAATTGCTACTCAAAAATTTCCAACTGACTACAGTCTCACAAAGACTTAAAAGTTACACAATAATATGCCAAGATAATTGAAATACACAGGAAGTCATAAAATGTACACCCTTCACACAGGTGCAAAGAGAAAAATGCAGTTAGCTAAAGACTTACAAAGTTACAATAATATGAGTGCAAAAATAAAACCATTTGACTCAAAACCACTTTATCCAAAGCACATGCCTACAACTGGCTATATAATTATCTGTTTCTAAAAGAATCTTTAAAAGATCCAACTGAGACACAACTGCCTTTTAAATGTAAAACAGATCTGCAAATAAGCTTGGATGAAAATGTCAAATATAACATACAATTCTACTTGGATAGAATTTTATAATACAAGTTGCACAACATACAATGTAAATTAACAAATATAAATCCGTTGATGAAGTCCTCACGTCGATAGGGAAAGCAAAAAGTTAAATGGTGACCATCACATCCATAGATCGCGACGATTGTACGCGAAAAGGATTACATCGATCCTCAAAAGGAAATCTAAAGTCCGGAGTTATAATCCAGGGCAAATAACACGTCATAAAAATAGCGAATGGCGAAAACTCTATCCTGTCTACGACGCCATTTGTAGAGACACGGGAAGGAGGCCGGTCCTCTAATTATAAAGGACGAGGATTCACCAAGAGAAAACAACTAACAACAAACAAATTCTATATGATGACGTGTTAAATATAAAAACAATCTCCTGTACTGATTTTAATTATCCAATGCAATACAGCACATAGACTACAAAATAGCATACATGTACATTACAAATGCACACCGTTACTCATGTACAGCTAAAGGGCAAAAGGTCAGCACAACACGAGGCTGGCTACACACACACACACAAGTTTAAAATATGCCGAATTAAATGGCCTTCTAAATGACAATATTTCTCAAATCAAGAGGTAATTTAAGATAATATAATACTCACAGAGAGTTCTATGACCCTATCCCTCCCAAATGAATAGCATGTGGCGCATGGCCAGAGCCATGCTCCCCACAAAATGGAGAAAAATACCGACAACAAATAATGTGCTCTCTCGTGCAAAAGCTACCAAATGAAAAAGAGAGTGGGTCTCAAGGTCGCGACCCCAAAGTAAACTTTTTACAATATAAACACTGAGGGCGCACTTGGGCTCCCTACATTAGGAATAACTCCCGAACTAGGCATGCTACCCTTAGGTATTCCTGCATCCAACAATTTATTATTTAGGGCCCCTTTGCGCCATCTTAATACCGGAAATGACCAGAAAGTAGGGATACTCCGAATGCTCCTCAAAAGCATCTCCAATGGGATTTTTGTACACAGAGCTGTCACCGAGAGGAGTCAAAACCAAAGACGGGCAAATCAACCTCAGAATAATTCTGGATTTGCACAAGTTTTATACCATTGGAAAGCCCATCCCAAGGGCTCTCTCCTCAAATTAGTTTCGTTTCTCTGACGATTTTGTTGAATAAGCCAGCGGCCACGGAGTAGGGCTACTACCACCAAAAAATAACCAACTGTTGCTGCGTATCAACACCAGCGATACCACACAATGTGAAGGCTACGTTGAAAATAAGGAAATAGTAGTTTCTGTGTCACTTATTTAGATGGTATGTCCAGAGGTGCAATAAGGACAGCTTTCTCCCCTAAATTCGCGTCTCATAATATTGCAGATTGCAGTTACGTCATTGTCAAAGGTAATTTCAATACAAACAAAACCCGCGTGCGGTTAATTAGAATTATGATAAGCGTTCCAGTTGCTAAGTGATGAAATTAGTGGAGGTGCGCTCATCTGTGATGTCCAACGTCAGAAAATTATTTGTAGGCCTAAGTCGATGACAGCAGAACCCCTCATCTCGACTTAACGGAAGTGGTGGCAAATTGGTCTACGGAGAAAACTAATTGAATGAAGTATCTGTACGTTATGGACAGCCAGCAGTTAAGACAAATTGTTGCATTTTTAGCAGTTGAGCTTTATGTAAACACTATAGTAATCTAAGTATGATGATATACGGCGGTACGACTTAAACCGGCACTCAGAAACAAGGGCGTTCTGCATGCATGTATCAGCCTGTTGATCATCCCGTCAGTGAGACACTTGTATGCGGAGTCACTACATCTAATGTGTACACACAGGTAGAAAGTGACAAGGACAGCGTTTCGATATTTATGCATAAGGCCAACGGAAAGACGATCCACTAATTTACACCTACAAAATGTCAGGCCTACTTTTTAACGCAACTTCTCTGATGAATGAGGCGGACCGACTCAGCCCGGCATTGGTGGTGCTGCGGACGGTGTATATCACCGTAACGAGTCTCAGCATCATCTGCATGAATACCCTGACAATCATCGTCATGCTGAGGATACGAGGGGAGTTCCCACCAGGTTCGACCAAAGTTGCCATGACCTCCCTGGCCATCTCAGACCTCGGAATTGGGATCATGTCCCTTTTCTGTATCCCACTATCGATCTTGGACAGGTGGCCTTTCGGTGCAGAGTGGCCGTGCACGGTGATGTGCTCTGTGGTCGTTCTATTTGGTGGTGTATCCCTCTGTAATCTATTGACGCTTTCACTGGACCGTTTAGTTGCGATTACCAAACCTTTACGTTATCCAACTCTTCTACCAAAGAAACGAACGCTCATCTTCACCATATTTGGTTGGGTAAATTCAACCTTATTCGTAGTGGTGTTCATGGCGACAGTGCAACCCACAGTGGTATATAACCGTGACGCAGTCATGTGTGAACTCGAATACAGTGAAGCCAGTTTTTATATTGACGTGATTTATCTCTGCGTGATGCTCATATTCGCTTTGGTTTTCATGCATTGTATCTACTTCAAACTCATCCACACCAGTCACGTCCAGGCTAGGAAAATTAACGTGCTTGCCAATGCTGGCGCGAGGCGGGAAGCAGGCAACAATGGTGCGGTTGGAAGCGGTAAGGCAGTCAAGTTGCTCCTCACGATTGTCGTGGTTTACACAATTGCCTGGCTTCCATTTTGCTCCGTGAGGATTTACGGTGATCGAAACCCAGATGGGGTACCGGGGTTGGTGGAGTTCTTATCCGTATGGCTAGCCGTAAATAATAGCTGGTGTAATTTTGTTGTATATGTTGGAATGAACAAAACATTCCGAAATCTCTGTTTTGAAACACTGAGAGACCTGATCAAACAATGCAGAAGAAACTAAAAGACAATCCACCGATCAGAACAATATTATTGCAGAGAAAAACTTTACCATCAGCTTTTGTTTATGTTTCATATACAATCTTTGTTTATTAACTATTGTCAATAGTTGTTTATCAATTACAAACCATCAAAGTTGTGTATGGAGATATTTAAAAGCTGCAGTTGTTGAACCGTTCATAATATATATTTACTATTTTACCGCTTCATCACGGGAAAGCTCCATTAAAGAATATCCGAGTTTGGCCACAAAAACTCGGAAAGTATACATCATTTTCACAAAGTGAGTGAGTTACATTAAACTACTTGGGTCATTATAAACTGAGGCAGTCAGCAGCCCTACTGGTTTGTGCATGATCCAATTAACTCCACTATTTGGAAAAGACACGGAGATAAAAGGTCTTAGTTGACAGGAGTGGGTGGAGCTTTCCCGTAATGTTATACAGACGTCACGCGCGGCTTTTATAGTTTGCCCATGATGGTATTTTTGGAAGTTAAATTACATAGGGGTGCACCACACTAAATAAGCCAGAATTCATGCGCCAAGTTACTTATCATAATTTGTAAACCCACAACTTATTTTTAATTATAACGTTTTGGGGGTCATGCAATTAATAGATTGTGTAAACATAAAAATCTATCACAACCTGGGGGTTCTGTGCTTCAACTTTTGAGGAGACTTGATAAATTTAGGCGTTAAAGTTGGCCCTATTTGACCGGGGAAGTGGAGAAGTGCTTCACGAAAACTTGCAGCAAGTCGGTTTTGGAAAAAAAAAAAAATCGTGTTTTTTTCTTCTAAGGTAGTTAGCAAAAATTCCAAACGGCTGACCTGCCAAAAATTGAAAAGAATTCTGAAGTTTAGTTGTCCAGAAATTATGTCTGATTGGTTTTCAAGAGGCTGAGAGACTTACACGATTTTTTGAGTATTTTTGAATAATTATCATTTAGCATTGGTTCCTATGGGAGATTATTTAGAGGGGTGCGCCCTATAGACCTTATGCATTGACGTCACCAAGCCGCCATCTTAGAGGTAAACTGATGATGAAACAATGGAAACGCGCTGATTTGTACGCGCGGCGCACAGGACTGACCAATGAACATCTTCCTTTTGACCTCTAGGTGAGGGCGCCCTACACAAATGACGTCATATGCATAAGGTTTATTGGTAAAGCTGCAACCCCCATGGTGCGCGTGTGCAACAGCACTCGTGTCACGTCGCCAATAGACCTTATGCATTGACGTCACCACGCCGCCATCTTAGAGGTAAAGTGATGATGAAACAATGAAAACGCACAGCTTTGTACGCGCGGTGCACAGGATTAGCCAATGAACATCTTCCTTTTGACCTCTAGGCGAGGGCGCCCTACTCAAATGCGTACTGCTTTAACACACGGAAAACTAGTCATTAATAACTAGAGTCAGTGATGAGTTAAAACATAACTTCACAAAATACAATACAGGAAAATGTACGGGGTCTGTTTGGTAGTGATCCGAACAAAGAAAAGTGTGCAATCTTACAGAAGGCTGGTGGTATGGACGATGTGACCTGTGACATCACATGTGTACAAAAGAGCCACAGAGCCTGGACTTCCTGCAGACACTTTTGTACACAGATCAATGGAAGAAAACAACAAATCTTATGTTTTATGGAGATTGCACTGTCTGATTTTTCTCAACTTTTGATATGAAGAAAGGGGGGACATCTCAAAAGCTGTACAGCTGTTGTAAATTTTGAATTTATGTGAAAATTATAACACAAAATGTAAATTTTCCCATAAGGCAGGAAACACTTTAGAATGTACAAGGTCACCACTCTGTAAACAAATGTAACATGGTCTATACTGTATGCAGCAGATAAGTAACAGAATGTGATATGTTGGACAAAAACATTTTGTCGTAGTTTATCATTTGACCTGATGTGAAATGCAATGGAATAGGACTGTCTGGAAGGATGGGGGTAAACTAATAACTTTTAAGAGTGTTATGCATTAATCGTTTTGCTTATTCAGCTACTGTATATATACATAGGCTGCCCGGAATGTTTTAAGCAACACGGTTTTTGCTGTTTTTCCCCCACGTATACTGTTTTTCCAAATACGAGCCTTGGGGGCCACCACATGAATCAAAATTGTATAATGTTGTATTTTGATACTAAATTGTACATATCCTTAAGATTAGAACTACACAGAGAGAGAAAATTATGTGGGGATGCTGTGAAAAAAAACAAAAAAAAACAAACACAAAAAACATTATTGGTAAACACTATTGGCAATAATATGATTAATCTATCGTATTTTCCCAAAGTAATTAACAAAGATTGAAAGAAAAAGTTTGATAAGGGAGGTTCAACACAGAGTAAAGGTAGTTATGACAAACCATTGATATAATAACTGAATTCAGAACCAGCCATGTGTGGCGCCCCGTACAACTTTAGCTACGCTACTGGAAGCAGCCGAACTTTGAATGGTTTAGGGGTGTATGTAGCGCCAAAATGCCCATGGCCATCTCCTTGAATGACCTGACCGGGAGCTAACTCAAACTTGAATCTCTGCATTAGAGTTGCGAAGAACATGAAGAGTTCGGCACGTGCCAGCGATTCCCCGATGCATATACGTGGTCCTAACAAGGGAATAAAAAAGAAAGGATAGCATTACTTGGCACTGAAGAAACACCTACTACAGCGTATTTCTATGTCAACCTGCTGAATATCGAACTTAATAACGTCATAACTGTAGCACCTCCGTGTGTGGTACTTTTGCTGATACTATTAAAATTATTAATCTTTACTCCAAATATTTCAGAGATTATATAACTGATAATTGAATAAACTCGCATTATCAATCATACCGTTTTGGGAATTTTTTTCCCGTTGGCCAACCTGTTTCATTATATAATTCTTTACCTCGTTTTAATCACCTGTATAAATTTTCCCTTATTACTGATTATTGTGCAGAACATGGACGGGACTAACAAAAGACAGTAAAAGTCTCGCACAGACTCGATTTATTTATTTATTCATTAATAATTTTATATTTTTTTACACGTTAGGGGGCCTATAGTGCGCATTTATTTATTTTATTTATTTTTTGGCAAGGTTCCTTAATGTCTCAGGAATTAAGGTTACGTCCGGGGATTTGCAGCCCAGTGCAAGAATTCTAACAAGATATGCAGGTGGCTGGCCGTGGTTTTTGTTTTGTTTTTTTGAACGCTAGGTGGCAGCAGATTTCCCATGTAAACCCATTGTTCTCGGTAATGTGCACAAGCTCGGAACTACGTAAACAATGGAAATTTACCTGATATTTCTGCTTCCACATAGCGTTTAAAATTATCTCACTGTTGTGTTTATTCAATCTATCATGCTAATCTTACCAACACCAAAAGGCATGAAACCCTTCGGCTCGTAGAAATGGCCATCCTCGGTCAAAAAATTTCGCGGGTCGAACTCGTACGGATTCCGGAACTCACGAGGGTCCCGATGCATGCTCCACTGCGGGCTGGTCACGAATGTATCCTCTGGTATGGTGTAACCTGCTAGTTGCATGGGGGCCATAGTCCTGTGGAGGGAGCCGGTGGGACCAGGGTGTCGAAGGCGAAACGACTCCATGACGGCTGCCTGTGTGAAGGGCAGTTTTCCCCGGTCGGACATTCTGGGTGGCTGGTGGGTTCCGAGAAGGTTGTGGATTTCTTTCCTGACCTGAGTAACAATGGTGTTTGAAAGTATTGCTTAGTATTAAATAATGTATAAAGGACCCTACAGTTATTGTCTCAGGATTATGTTGAATTGTTATGTCGGTGAAAAAAAAATAGTATAACATATATTAATAACATTCGTTTTGTCTATTTGCTGCAAGTTCACATTTGCATTAATGCGTCACTCTGGTAGAGAGAGACATACCAACTTCGGCTGGTCAGTTTAGGCATAGCTATGAAATGAACATTTTGTCAGAGGGAGGAGGACACTGTGTTGTGCTTTTGGTGGAATTCATGTGGAGAAAAAAACGCCCCCACATCCCTACAAACCTTGTCTTGCACTGGTTGCCTCATCGTCATTTCAAACACTGCCCACATCAATGAGTTGATTGTGGTGTCCGCCCCTGCTCCAAATATCTCTCCAACGTTAATCCACACGTAGGATTCATCAATCGGGATCTTGGCATCTTTTCCCTTCTTTATCTCAGCAATATACAGGTCAACAATATCGCGCATATCGTTGGGGTCATAGGTCGCCTTATGCTGGTCTATGACCTCTATTGCCATCCGCCTAAATGTCATGATGCCGCTCCTGACGGCGCTGTAACCCGGAAGTAGAATCAGCAAGGGCCACACTTGCATCAGATTTGTCAGGGATGTGTCTCGGGAAATATCCCGGATGCTTTCGATGATCTTGACCAGATTTGGAGACGAGTACTCCATCCTGTGGCCGAAGGTAAACGAACAGATGATGTTGGCGACGGCCATGTTGAGAAGCCTCCTCGGGTCGAGGGGGTTAGCCTTCTCCTTCTCAAGGGCTTCGCACAGGAGCTGTGCCTCATCTTCAATGACGTTTTCGATCTCGCGAGTGCCAACGCCAAATTGGCGCAGGGCCTTGAGCGTGAAGCTGCGGAGATCCCTCCAGTCTTGGCCCTCGGATCGGATGAGCTGTGCTGAAAAGAGAAGATAACGGATTCATCAATAATGACCAGAAATTTACTGTTGTTGCCAGCAGCAGAGTGTGGGTTCAATCCCGGTCATGACACTTGTGCTCTTGAGCAAGGCACTCATAAGCATACTCATAGGAGCCATGCTCCTAGTGGATGATATACCCATGTCTACATTCTTACGGACTGTGAAGAGGTCGGCATTTTTCATCCCCATGAGTATAGGGGGAAACGTACCCCTGGTGAGAGTTGATGTGGGTCGACAGCCCAAATCATTTCATGTAGCCTCACCTTGAAGTGGCCGCTTGGCCTTGTGATGTGAGGAGATATCTCCTTTAAACAAAAATAATATTTTTGTTTATATATATAATAAAAATCGATGTATTAAATGTACATCTTTCTGTAATTTGCTTTTAAACTGATAACTTGGTTTAGGAAACGTCGGGTGGCTGCTTCCAACAAAGTTCACGATGTCACACTGATAACCCATTACCACCATTTCTAAATCTACCCGGTGAACATCCCAAATGAAATCACAAAATGGTGCGTACAACTCAAAATTTAACAATTTGATAGTCAAACTAGCTTAAGGTTTTCCATGCTGCTTTTCCTAAGAAGATTGTAGATTGTGTAGAACCTGCCCTGTTCCGCGTATCTACCATAATAACAATTTTATGCAAAAAGCTGACAAATTGTAATAGTTTATGAATTTTTCTCATCACCCGGCATCTTTCGCAGAGAGAACCCAATATCTGTTGGATGTGGCCGTCCACTAGACACATCACCGTTCTTCACAAAAGCCTCTTTTGCGAGTTCTACATCGTTGATGACGACGACCAGCTGCGGACCAAAGCGGATGCTGAAAATCCGTCCGTATTTTCGGCTTATTTCCATTAACGCCTCGGCCGGGTTCTTGTAACCAATCCTGAAGTTTGCCCCTATGATGGGCAGACCCCATGGACCCGGGGGTAGGTTGTGGTGCTTCAGACGGTTAAACGTGTATCTTGCAAGCAACAGGAGGGTCGAGTACAACGCTATATTGCGTAGTGTCAAGTTTTGCCACATCAGTGAACAAATGGTTTCTAAATCAGCAGTGAAGTCGGCCATTTTATCCTGAAATCCTACTTTTCAGCGAGAATTAATTGCAACTACCGCAACTTAATGTGGCTACTAGGCCTTTGCTTTGTTAAAAATTGTGCGAAGAACAAAGTCGACAGATACGGGTTTAAAAATAAACGTCTGTAAATAGCTAGGTCGAAATATTTAACCTTGGTTGGCAATGAAAGATAAAATCAGAAAACGCTCCGCAGGTCACAAAATTTATGACTGATCAGGTCAACAAACAGTTAATAGTCCAGCGGCAAGGAGGAAACTTCATGTCACTTTGTGGTAAAAGCAAACCTGGCACACCATGAATTTTATACCAAGCCATCTAGTTAAAAGCTTTACATTTTTGATAATAAGGATAAAAGTATAACCATAATTATCTGAAATGACCTGAATGGCCTTGGCGGTCTTTTTGTTTTCAAAAACGATGCCATTCAGCATAATCCGCTAAAAATGGGAACTTCGTTAATTATACGTGTCTAAAATATACATGTTTTTTGTCTGTCTGAAAGCTTGCAGGGTCTGTGAGAGCTCAAACAATTAATCATTGTTGAAACTATCAATATGGCACCCATAGGCATATTATTATCATAATTATCTTACTTTTTCTAAATGTTTTCAATTAATCACCACTTATATCGCTAGGCTATCGCCTATATAACTGTGGGAACTTATCCCAAACTCTCAACACCATCGGTCTATGTGTATAGAGCTACAGCTCTGTCTATGCCACCAGCTCTTCAAGATTGCCTAGCTCTCTCTTTCTGCCCCCTCGATCTTCGTCTTCGTAAGAAAGCCAAAACCTTTTCTTATCCTTGACTATTGATAACCAAACTAACTTTGTTATTTTCCCGAACATTATTATATAAAGGAAAAACTCCCACCGCAACCAGATGTGGAGAATGACGTTCGTCACTACTTGAATATTCAACATAACTTACTCACACATTATATACATTCCAACTAAGCGAGTGCCAGCTCTGCTGGATGAGGTAATCGACAAGGCAAATACAAAATATCGCCCTCTTGTGACAGTGTTACGGTGTTTTATCGTTTCGGACAACGGTTGCCATCTCGAAAAATTTAGCCACTATTTGGGAAATGGCAGACACAAAAGTCTAAATAAACATTGTTTTATACATACCTTCTAAAGCCGTAAGAGTTTTTGTTTGTTCCCAGGACAGACGAGACTATGCCACTTAACATAAATAAACTTTACATTCTTTTGCATGTGTGCATCAAACATGGTGTAGTATTAACAAATTAATTTGAAGAGCCCGCTATCAGTACCTACGGGAGCATGTCCATGATGCTGCATGCATTGGCTTTTTACCCAGCATGCATTGGCATTTTTCTTTTGTTTTAGCAACACTGCAGAGTACGGGGAAACCCATCCGCCACCCGAGTGATGACGAGGCGTTTGGCAACATTCTGTTCAAATTAAAACGTAAACGGCTGGTAGAATCCATATTATTAAAAATCAGGTGCAGAAACTGTGTCAACAGTGGAAAGGGCCACCTGTAGACTGTGCAAAATTGTCCATACCGTAAAATCTGTAACATTGGAATCTGGCACACTTGACGGGGATATTTTGATATTTGAGTCACTGTCCTACACTGTAAAAAAAAAATGTATTTTTACAGAGAAAAAAAAACAAAAACCATTTGTTTTTCATTTTTACTGAAATATTTCTGCAAAATGACAAAAACTTGGTAAAAATCCCCGTTATTTTACCGATTTCGTAAATTTACATTTTAAATGTGTCTTTACACCTAAAAAGGGACGATTTCTGTAAATTTACAGAAATCATTGTAGATTTGTTTGTAAAAATACATGAGCAATGTTTCTCAATAAGTTTTAGGTAATTTTACTAAATTGTTTGTATATTAACAGAATATCTTGGTAAAAATACAGAAAATACTGCGGAGTAACATTTAAACTGCAGTATGCGCGGTGCAAAGCAATCCCACAATTCCTTGCAGAGTACCAAGGCACGCTTGGTCACCGGTGTTTTTTATGCAGTGTTGAAGTCCAAACCAGCTGTTGTGTTAATGAGTTCCAGTGACGAGGACACAACTGACCTTAGTATCATAGAACAATACGTCTGCCAAAAATTGCCAACAATTTCAACTACAATAAAACAATTAACTTGTGGAAGCATTACTAGACCTTGGAGTTGATAAGCCTTCTGATTTGGAGTATGTTACAAGGTTGCAAGAAATGTCATTTCAAGCTGACCAACGGGAAATGATCCGAATGATCCGTCACAAGCCTAGCTACAGCTGGTTGTTATAGCTGCCAAGTTCGTGGAGGATTACCCACAAAGTTTCGAAGACAAGCTGGAAGATACGGTCATTGGAACTGGCTACAATTCAATATTGAATCAGTTTGAGCAGCGCTTCGCTATTCAACAGGCCCATCCTCCAACCCAAGAGAAAATAACATTTATACTGTTATTTACAAATAAATACAGTTGCTGCTGTTAATCTAGAAAAACAAATTTGTAATATCAATTACAGAAAAACAGTACAATTCGAGTACAAAAATACTTGTAAAATAACAAAAGATTATTCATTTTCACAAACTCTCCGTACAAAGGAATAACAAATAAGGGGGTACTTTTACAACAAGACTGTATTTGGGAAGAACGGAAGAAAACGTAAATATACTAAAGTTTCGTTATTAGGCTATAGCATACATTTTGTAAACCAAATTGACATACCAGTTATGTAAAAGTATTATACAGCAAAATGTTGGAAATGGAGTTGCCTGCATTTTTCTGTAAATTTACAGGATTTTTTTTTACAGTGTACTTCTTGCATTTCCTTGCGTCTTGACACTATTCATGACACATTTTGTTTGTTTTTTGTGTTTTGTTACTCCTAAGGCCTGCCATGTACAGTATGATGCTCAATGTTTGTCAACAAATCAAAGAACGATCTAATAATATTGAAGCAACCCATTGTTTTGGAGGTCAATTTGTCAAACCAACTTGTTGAAGTTCCTCCACTTTTGGCCAGTGACCCATTTATGACAGGTCTAATCAGCATAACCAAACCGACCTCTCCATTACCTTCCGTTTGCTCAATGGCTTATGACCTGCGACCAGTTTCACCCCACCCCCTCTTTTTAGAAGTGGTCCTTTCTCTATGGTGCAACATTGTCATGATGGTGACGTTTATTTAACGTTATAATTGACCTCATGATTGGTTGGAAATCGGGCCAGTTCACTAATACCGTTTTGTGTTTTATAGGACTTTAAAACGACCCTTGGTCACGTCAACTGGCGGGGAATGTGGTGGGAAAGAACCAAAGTGCAATGAATAAAATGATTAACAATTTATCGCTCCTTCAAAAAGTTCTATTATACCCTTTAGCTGAGATAATTGAATTTAAATGCTGTTCAAAGCCGGAGGGCAAAGATAATCAGCAATTATACGGATATTTGCTATTAATGATTACTCTAGTCTTCATCCAGATCGTTTTTCGTTTGTTTTTTGTTTTTTTGAATGGCATTGCCTCAGCTGACCCTTTTATTGTTCTCATATTGTATTACTTCTGCAATCAATTGATTACTCATTTACTGATTGACAACATAATTAACAACACAAGATAGATGAATATTATAACAATGGTTGTGACTGGCGGAACTGGTGTAGGCCAAAGTACAATCACTATTTTCAAGCAATAGGCCTACAGAAACAAAGACAAGATAAAACTTGAAACAAAGTAGCAACGAAAAAAAAAAGAAAGAACAAATAAAATACTCAACATGATTAAAAACTCAGCAAAAAAACAATCATAATGTTATAATAAAAATACATAGAGAAAGAAATATGGAGCAAAGAAAATTGCATACATTATAATATTAATAATGTTTTTAAAGGCACTGAGCACGTTTGGTAATTACCCAAAATATATATTAGCATAAAAACTTACTTGGTAACCAGCAGCAACGGAGAGCTGTTGATAGTATAAAACATTGTGAGAAACGACTCCCTCTGAAGTAACGTAGTTTTTGAGAAGTAATTTCTCACTAAAAAATATAATAAAAGACTTCATGCATGAAGTCTTTTATTGGCATCTGAAAGCACACAAATTGTGCAACACGTGTGTTTTTTCTTTCATTATTTTCTTGCAACTTCGATGACCGATTGAGCCCAAATTTTCACAGGTTTGTTATTTTATGCATATGTTGGGATACACCAAGTGACAATACTGGTCTTTGATAATTACCAAACGTGTTCAGTGCCTTTAAATCTTCACTATTGCCACTACTCTTCTCCAGACCCATAATTATTCTAAAATTCAACGATGTCCGTGTAAACACCCCCGCAGATCAGGCTTCGTAACATGGCGTTGTAAAACGAGAACTTGAATCGCGGCCGGCAGATACTGTACGGGTCGACACTCAACCCCCCCCCCCCCCCCCCGCCCCCGCCCCCCCCCCCCCCGCCCCCCGCCCCCGCCCCGCCCCCAATCAACACCTTTCGCATGTTCCAAAATACTTTCAAAAGACAAAACAACCTGCGTACCGTTTTGTACAACCCTTATTAAGCAAATTCTGCAAAATGGTGACCCCTTATAGCCTCCCTCCAACTACCCCTTACCCCACAGTGCATTTGAAACAATTTTTATAATATTGTAGTAAAATTGCCCCTCCGCCTTCCTGCTACCCTTCCTTTATTTTGGTTCAGTCCGCCCCTCACATCAATCACACCTTGGCATGGTGTGGACCAGTCCAGCCCAGGTATTGTTCTTTTCTTTTGTTTACTTGGTGTGTGGAGGCCTATTCAAAAAAAAACATGTGCAGGCAGTCTGCTGGGTGCTGTGCTAGAGAAAGGTTGTACTTTAGGTGGAGGGCTATGACCAAGTAAGTTGCAAACTTGACTTTTAAAAAGCCCCTGTGTATGAAACAGATTTATGGCAGTTCCGCCATAATCTGTTTCATACCTTTTGATCATCACCGTACCTCGTTTTGTTCTCTTATTTATTGTTGCTAGTTCTGGCCGAAATCCTCTAAATCCTCTATATTAATGCAGCCTTAAGCTACCCTTAAATCATCTTTAAACGTAGTACTATTAGTATTGGTCCAACCCATTTATCTGTAGCCTTAAGCTACCCTAAATCATCTTTAAACGTAGATTACTATTAGGGATTGGTCCAACCTATTTCTGTAACCATATGTAAGGTAGGAGTAGTGTTGAATAAATTAAGTAGAAGTGCCTATAATTCTAGCTCTTGTTCTGCGATTTATTCCAATGTCTCGCTGTGAAACAGTCCACGCTACAATATTATGCAAGAAAAAGTGGCGCCCACTACTAGCGGGTACCACCGCAGCCGTTGGCTCGCCGATCACCAACTCTCAAAAACCAGGCGCTTGGTGGCGCTGTTCAATGTTGTTCTTTTCACCGTGCCTTTCTCCTCAACGATGGCGTCGATGCATAATAATGGCTAGTATTTTATTAAAGTAATACAAGTGTAAACGCAAGATCACTGTTTTGTTTAGATCCAGCACAGCAGCAGTCCAAAATTAAAGGTAAGAAACACAAGAATATGAAGATGCACAAAGGTATTTGTTGGTAAGATTGCTGTGCATAGATGTTCACACATTTTTAATTACATAACATTGTCATTATAAAATATGACTGAGTATTTAGTACTTACAGAGTAGCTACACGAATTTAGTAAATGCCCGCAGTAGCTTAAGCTTGTTGTTGGCGCCAACCAAAGCATTAGTAAACGTGTAATCAATATTGTGATTCCGTTATTTTTAACGGATTGTGAAATCCGAAGGGTGTAGGCCTACTGACGGATTGTGAATCAGTAATAACGCACGGATTTGTGTGTGTAATAAATAACATTCATTTGTTTACCTCCTTGACCTTTTTTGTAGACGGCAACATTTCTGTGATCAATGAATTGAAGGAGTGGTAGGCCTACCAATTGATTTTGATATCGAGGCTACTTTATGATCAGTATTGCTTTACATTTGAAACTTGTTATATTATTTTATTGAGTGCCTCCAACAAAATGTGTACTTTGTTGTTAATCATTCATCGGTATGCATACACTGCCTCATTAATTGTCTGCTTGTTGGGCCAAGGGGACTTGTGAAATCCGAAGGGTGTAGGCCTACTGACGGATTGTGAATCAGTAATAATGCATGGATTGTGAAGGTGTGTGTGTAATAAATAACATTCATTTGTTTACCTCCTTGACCTTTTTTGTAGACGGCAACATTTCTGTGATCAATGAATTGAAGGAGTGGTAGGCCTACCAATTGATTTTGATATTGAGGCTACTTTATGATCAGTATTGCTTTACATTTGAAACTTGTTATATTATTTTATTGAGTGCCTCCAACAAAATGTGTACTTTGTTGTTAATCATTCATCGGTATGCATACACTGCCTCATTAATTGTCTGCTTGTTGGGCCAAGGGGACTTGTTTTCAGCACGCAGGCTAAGACTACTAATAAATGAGTCATATTGTTTGATTTCCAAGTTATTTTGATGCCAGACACTATAGTAATAAGTATAGATAACAGCTGATGTTGGAGGGACAAATGACATCAATATCTGATGGACTTTTTTCAGGACAATTATGTTAAATATAAAGTTTATTTTAAAATAAAAACTTTGGTTTTTGGAGCTGTGATTTGTTACTTGAATTCTTTCCCGTAGGCTCACATGATTGAACAACATGAAGGTATCCAACCTCAATAACCTGTTGGCCATACTGAGCTACACATGCCATGTGGTGTTCTCTGATGCTGGATGCCCATGCAATGAGAAATACAAAGACATTTCCACGCTACCGGATGTTTTTGAGTCCTTAAGGTAAAGTCACAATCACCACTGCCAGATATTAAAGTTACATTAAAGGGGGAAGTACACCGGAGGTACGTCATTGTGAGAACACAGTGGTCAAGTGGTTAGACTGCAGGACTTGCAATCACAAATCAAACCAAGCTAACCGCTGATTTCACAATGAATAGAGTTTAAGTATTGATTTGTGCAACTCATAATCATAAACATGAAACCAATGTGTGTGTGGGAGAGATTGGCTGTTGCCAGCTTGGTATTTATATTCTGTTGTTGGAGCTTTGCCGAGTTTCCCTGTTGGGAAGATAACCAAAACAAACAAACAAACAAATAAAAATATAAAAAAATTAAATAATAAGAACTCCCATCTGTGAAGTTTTAGTCAACACACTATACAAAGAAAAGGTTTATGAAATTCAGTGGTTGCCTTTTAGAGAAAACAACAAAAATGTGTCATGTTTTTTTGATGCCTTAATGTGCACACTCATATTGGGCTTATTATTGTTTTGATTGCTGCAGAAACCGATCTTTAAGTTGACTTTTTAAAAAGATAAATTCATA
Source organism: Leptasterias polaris (assembly GCA_037783415.1). Taxonomy (NCBI): domain Eukaryota; kingdom Metazoa; phylum Echinodermata; class Asteroidea; order Forcipulatida; family Asteriidae; genus Leptasterias; species Leptasterias polaris. The sequence continues at coordinate 2,237,459 of JAZGTN010000055.1, forward strand.
GATTAGTAGATAGTAAACAAATTAATGACCATAAAATCTTATTTGGTAAGAAGTACTGCAGCTGTTGATGGAAAACTTTTTGACGGTTTTTTGCTGTTTCCTCAGCAAGTAGGCATTGTCTTGATCTTGTTGAGTATGAGGGGATCTTTCTTGTTACTTTGGGGGGGGGGGGGGCGGGGGGCAATTCCACTTTGTAAATTTTACATTGATAGGGAGGTAAATTCTGTTATTAACTTAAAATGTTGATATTTGTTGTTACCAATAAATAACTTCAGTCTGACAAATATTTTAAGGACAATATTTCTATTACCAGGGATCAGCCAAACATGAATAACTATCTAGACGGAACTCGACCCAGGGTTGTGTTTTTAAACTGATTTTTGTTTTATTCTTCAGCTTGCCATCGGAGCAATGTTGTTTACCAGCAGTTGGCAATGGTTACCTAGCAACAGTTGTTTATAGTGATACCATCTTTGTGAACGGTGTTTACAACGGTTTTTCCGGAAATAGTCATCGAGCACGGATTCCATCCCCAGCAGCTATCACAGTCAACTCAAAAACTACTGTAAAGAAGCAATCTTACTCCTTGAGTGTTACAAATGGTAAACAAACCTCAAAAACTACTGTAAAGAAGCAATCTTACTCCTTGAGTGTTACAAATGGTAAACAAACCTTAAAAGGGAATGTATACATTTGGTAATCACTCTTAAAATTAATGGCAATAAAAACATTATTGGTTAGAAGTAGCGTGCAGCTTTTGATAGTATAAAGCATTTTGAGAATCATTTCACTTCAAAGTAACATGGTTTATGGATAAAGATAATTTTTGTTTCCCCCAAAAATTTGAATCTGAGAAATGTTACTGTCAGATACGCTTCTCAGATTTTTCTGTGTAGACATTATCGCTTCGTTTTTTTTGCGATCTCTCAAAAACACCTTCAGAAATGAAATTTTCACAGGTTAGTTTTATTGTAAATTATATCTAAATTTATCATAGCATTAAAACAATCGAACGGTTCGATTGGAACCAATTCGATTGTTTTTGGTTCCAAAAACCAAAAGTATATGTTGCCCTTTACAAACACATAATAAAATTTGGTCAAAATTGGTCAATGTTTTTTTTTTTTTTTTCAGTAGAGCGGGATTTGAACCTGCGGACCTCTGGATTACTGTACCTGCGCTCTACTAACTGTGTTAATTAGCCCCAATGTTGTTGGTCTCCCTTTTTCGTCAATTCTTTGGTCGGGGGTTGAATGGCTTCTGACTGACTGCCCAAATAAAAGATATTGACAGAATAGGGAGACCAACAGAATTAGGGCTAGATAGCTCAGTTGGTAGATGAGCGCCGTCACGTTAATCCGGACGGTCACAGTTTCAAATCCAGCTGTTGTAAATTTTTCTTTGTTCAACCCAAAAATTATTGAAATTTTTCTTTGTTCAACCCAAAAATTATTGAAAATTTACCCAGTCAGTTTCCGTTCTGGCTTATTACTTGATTTTTGGAGAAGACAAAATATCCAGGGTGATACATAATTAAGACTGGTATTTTTTCATAGGGTAAGCTCAGTTGTGAAGTGGTTGAAGTGCTCTATATATTTTTGTGTGTGTGTTATTATTATTATTTTTTTTTTGGGGGGGGGGTGGTTCATGGGTTTAAAACTCTGCAGATACCTTGAGATTTGTCTGCAGGACTTAAAATGCAAATGCTTATCAAACATGGGTGTAAAACATTTTCTTTTGTCCTGGATGCAATCATGAAATGCATCTGAATATCATTTTTATTTAATTAAAAAGCAAAATGAGTTTCCTTGTGAAAATGTATTTAACTTGTAGGATGTTGTTAGATTCTCATTTCATTTTTCCTTCGACAGTGGCCTATTAGCTATAATTTATAAATGTCAGTTAAAACACCAGCTACAGCTTTATCTAAATGGGGCCAGCTTCATGTGGCTGATGGTAGTTTATTAATTCATGTAGCCACTGCCTTTAATACAGTTCCTAATTCAAGTGACAATGTGGAATGGAAATCTAAAAACGGGGCCCAGTGATAAGCTCGCCTACTAAGACAAACGAAAAGCTAAAACGTGTTCTTGAAAAAGTAAACAAATTAATCCTCATTTTTTCCATTTTTGTATTCTTCTTGGCTCCCAGGAACATTCTATCACAGGATTGATACAGGAGGAGCACAGGTTGAGCAGCGTCTTTATGCTCATCAGACATTTCCATACATACTTATCAATGAAATAGCCATCCAGAGGACTGGGCAGATATCAGGACCCATTACTTTCCTGTTGACTAACAACACTAAAAGTGGAAGCAGAGATGTGAAGTTTGGAGAGTTGTTTAGTTATGACGACACAAGGTAGGTTCATCTGAAGTAACTATGACACTCCAGATTTCCTTCGTAAAATCTCAGGTATTCAGAAGCAGGTTCCCAACACAGCTATCATCGGTACTTTTGATGTGTCCTCTTTGTACACCAACATCCCCCAAGATGAAGGGATTGCTGCCTGCTCCTCAGCCCTGTTTAAGAGTGGTCACGTGTCACCGCCCATTTCTGACATTGTATCCCTAATGCAACTTGTTCTAACAAAGAACAACTTTTCTTTCTTGGGTAAGAATTTCCTACAGATACATGGCACTGCAATGGGTACACGTATGGCACCTTCAATGGCCTGCCTCTTCATGAGTCAACTTGAACAGCGCATGTTGGCGCTCCCTGGGTCTGGTGGCGCTATATAGTTGACATCTTTTTCATCTGGACTAGTGATGAAGCAAGCCTCATAGCATACAATAATTCCTTCCACAGGACCATCAAATTCACCAATGAGTACTCGACCAAGGACACCCACTTTCTGGATGTCAAGGTCATAAAGACAGATGATGGATTAACCACAGATCTCTTTGTTAAACCCACAGATAAACATCAATACCTCCACTACCAGCTGTCACTCCAGACACTGCAAAACCAGCATAGCCTACAGTCAGGCTCTCAGACTCCGTCAAATCTGTTCTAATGATTCTGATTTTTTCCACCACTCACAGGAACTTAAGAAACACCTTGTTTCCAGGGGTCATAGATCCCTAGCAGTCCATCGAGCGATCCAGAAAGTCAAGGCTCGTTCTAGGGAGTCTGTACTCTCCAAAGGACCCAAGCAACAACGGAGTTCCAAAGGGAAAGTTCCTTTTGTTGTTACTTTTCACCCCTCATTCCTCCCATTCGTAAAATAACCAGTTCTAACCATCGTATTCTTCACACATCAGATTGGCTTCAACGTGCTGTACAGGAAGAACCCATAGTTGCCTACCGGCGCCCACCCAGTCTCAGGGATCTCATTTTCCCAGCAGAAGTCCCCCCATTAATGATGATGTTAATCCCCCTTTGCCACAGGGTACTTTTAGGTGTTCCAACACATCCAAATGCATCATTTGTAGACAACTTCTTGTGGTCAAGCTATCCCCTTCCCTTCATAACCCCACCCCCCCCCCCCCTTTGTCTTAATAATCCCTGCTTACCCCCTGCCTTCTCTGAATGCTTTCTGCTTTTCTCTCTCCACTCTCTCTCTATTCATGTATTTCCACTTGACTGCTCTTGCAACTCTTGTCTGCTTGTATGTGTGTTGTGTTGACATTTAGCCTTCGAGAAAGACAGGTTCGAAACATCAGGCCACTAACTTATTTTTTGTAACTATATATAGTAACTCTTATTTCATGGGTGGGGTTTTTGCTTTCAAGATGCCTAGGCCGCCGTTATCCAAAGTGTGGGCTAGGGCTAGAGCTAAGACTGTTGCTAAGGATGTCCCATACTTCATCGCGATATAACGCAGCGATCCAGTTGTAACTGTAGCCGTAGCCGCCGATTTGGACAAGGCCTTACCTTGAAGCAATAAACAGATTTATATGTATAGGCTCTGCTTTGTAGATCCAGATAGATCCAGATAGATGCCAACTTTTACTGTCAACTTTGGCTTTTTCTTTTGCCCACAGTAATTGTGTCATTGTTTTTGTTTTGACAGAATGATGTATGGTGAAACTGTTCAATCTGAAACAAGTGAAAGTTCCACCGTATCAATCGCCGTCAACTGGACCGCCATTCCAGACTCTGTGTTGTTACCGGCTGATCAAAATTACAAACTTTGGACTTTCATCACAGCAATTGGACCTGATCGGACATCAGCCTCAAAATTTTACGCCCATGGTGTACAACTTGCTACAAAAGGAGTGTTGCATACTGATCATGTAATGGCATGGAGAGAGAAGTGGAACCATGGTCGTGTTGAGGTTGATGATTTAAATCTAGCCAAAGCACTCTACGGCAGTATGTATTATATTCTCAGCTCGCTCCCGTCCCTCAACTATTACGATCAAGAGTTCCCCTTTCATTTCTACGGATTAAGCCCAGGGGGATTAGCTCATGGCGGCTCGGATTTGGATTATCTAGGACACGTTTTCTGGGACCAAGAGACTTGGATGTATCCACCTATATTGATGTTTCATCCATTGCTTGCAAGAGTAATGCTTGAGTCTCGCTCATATCACCTTGACGCTGCTAAGAATTTAGCCAAGTCCAGAGGATGGAAAGGAGCGCAGTTTCCCTGGGAAATGGCATTTTCAGGTACACTACTCTGTGTAATATACACTTTCATAAGGCTCTACCTCTTAACCCTGATAGTTCCAAATCCTCCAAAATCCTACTCAGGATTATGTCTGACTTGTGTAACTGTGTAGAATATTGATTTTCCAATGCAGCACCACATCTCTTGAATCAGCTACCTCTTCACGTTAAAACCTCCGAAACTTTTCACTCATTCCAAAAATCTCTCAAAACACACCTCATAATTATAAAAAGCATTAAGTTCTTATTGACTGATTTTTGTTTGGTTCCTTTCCCCTTTGTTCTTCTGTTTGTTACAGCGCCTTGAGCCCCTTTGGTTGATATGTGCGCCTTATTAGACTTTGTTGTTATTATTATTATTATTATTTAAATGGCTTATCAAAAATATGTGAAGATCCCGTAACAATGGGTACAAACACTAACCTTTTGTATTTCATGGCAAGGTTTTCAAGTCTTAATCTTGAAATATTCGCTTAGCCATTGAGGTTGTTTACATGTTTGTGACAAAGAGAAAGAAAACAGTTATGGGCTGTAAAAATATGTGAATGTTTTAAGCTGCAAGCCCTGTGGTCTACTCATTTAATACCTTCTGAAAATCAAGCACCAACATTTCCAATTTCCAATCTATTGTTGTGTTTTAGCACGAAACCATTTGAACCCAATTAGACTCAGTTGGATTCAGTTTGATTTTTTCCCCAACTACACCCTGTTGGGAAAACAAATTTTCAAATGGAAATAATATTAGGAGGTGAAATTTCCAATTGGTAGAAACAAATTCCAGCTAATTCCAATTCAATCAAAGTTGGTCTGAGGTTTTACTCCAATTGGAAATTCAGTATTCCAATGCAAACCAACTCACACTCAACTCAATTCCAACTCAATCCGATTCTTTCCAACTGGATATCCACTTTGACATTTTGGTGTGGGACTGTACACCTATTGTTGGTCTTTAACATGTTTAAATGTTAAAGAGCTGTAGTTAACAGTTGTACATGTGTATTGGTTTACAATGTTTGTCGTTACTATCTTTTTAAAATCATAATTCCATATTTAGGTGTTCATGCAATATGTGCACGGACACCTCTTTGAATTTTTTTTCTTTTTTTTCATCTTCACTTCTTCTTCTTCTCAACGAGCTCTTCTCTACAAAATAACAAAATCGAATTGAACCTTTAAAACTCATCAGACTATTAAACCTCAGTAGGAAGACGCCAAGGACTTAATGACGTCATGATGACCTCATCTGGTGTCAAATTACAACGTTTTGAAAGTTGAAAAGGGACCATTTGCTATTTGCTGTGTCTCATTCAATTTGAAAGCTATGATGTTCATAGTTGGGCATCTGATAGATCAAGACTTGGGTACCATTTGAAAAGTTAACCCCAAAATCATATGACCTGAACTTCCGGGTCGTTACCCTAGGTCGAAGTTCGCCTTTGTTGTTTTTCCTTAAAACAAATCAATTTTGGGCTTATCAATGGAATAACTCAAGATTAAGATTGAAACTAAAATTTGATATCAAGATAATACACACTTGATGATGTCATGATGACGTCATGATGACGTCATCGGGTATCAAATAACATGAAAATAAAATTTAATACTTGAAGAAATTATAACTCATGAACCACAACATGGATTTTTACAATCTACACATCATCGGATAATGGTCCCTTTTCAACTTTAAAAACGTTGTAATTTGACACCAGATGAGGTCATCATGACGTCATTAAGTCCTTGGTGTCTTCCTACTGAGGTTTAATTGTTCGAAAAACGCTACAAAGAACAGAACTTTTTAGGTGTTCGTGCAATATGTGCACGGACACATCCTTAATTGTTTTCATTTTCTTTTTAGGTGTTCGTGCAAAATGAGCACGAATACCTCTTGATATATTTTGTTTAGGTGTTCGTGCAAAATGAGCACGAACACCTTTTGTTTTTGTTCTGTTTTTGGGGCTTTTCTTCTCCTTCTTTCGCGGAACTCTTCTCTGCAACATAACTCCAGATTGAAATTGAATTGAACCTTGAAACTCATCAGACAAATTGAACCTCAATAATTATGAAGACAGCACAGCTGTCATGACGTCATGATGACGTCATCAGGTGTTGAATTACAAGGTTTTTAAAGTTGCAAAATTACCAATTGCTTTTTGCTGTATCTCATTGAATGTGAAGCTATGATGTTCATAGTTGGGCATCAGATAGATCAAGACTGGGGCATCATTTGAAAAGTTAACGCCAAAATCGTATGACCTTACATTCCGGGTCGTTACCCTAGGTCGAAGTTTGACTTTTTTGTTTCCTTAATAAAATCGTTATCTACGCAATAACTCGAGATTGAGATTGAATTGAACATTGAAACTCATCAGATAGTTGAACCTCAATATCAAGACGACACAAACCTAATGACGTCATGGTGACGTCATCGGGCATCGAATAACAGTAAATCAAAGTTTAATATTTGTAAAAATCATAACTCATGAACCATAATTCGGATTTTGACAATCTACACATCATCGGATAGGTCGTTTAAAGTTCGACATACGCTACGTAGAACCTATACAACATTTGACCTTACTTCCGGTTCAAATTGGAAGTTGAAAAATTCAAAATATCTTATCTTATTGATATCTTAATAACAGGTCATCATTTCAGCATAATTTTTATATCAGGATGTAGAACGTTAAGCCTGCTCAAACTTCCGCACAGAAATGACAACATTTTGACCTTGACTTCTGGTCTAAAAGGACGATCAAACGCACGTATCAGTTGACCCGCATTGACGACGCACGATAGTGTATTAATGTATAAACGACCTTTCCCTGGCCACTCAAACTTTAAATTATGTTTCTCAATCGTATTCTCTTAGAAGTCAAGAAAAATTGGATTACAACTAAATTCATGCGCAGAGTAATTTATAACTCCTGAACCACACATTGGATTTTAACAATTCATACTTCATCTGAAAGGTCGATATAAACTTATCACGCGCTACACATTATGTGACCCCGTTTGACCTTGACTCTCCGGTTAAAGTCTGAAGTTGATATTTAATGTTTAAAAAACACACAGATTATTTGATTTCTATCATCTATACGTCATCAGAAATGGCTCCGAAGACTTCACCAACGCTACCAAGTGTGACCTCATTTGACATTGCCCTCCGGTTCAAACCGGAAATTGAAACTTTTTATTTGAATTTTTTTTTACTTCTGATCTGAATCACACATTGTATTTTTACAATCTATACATAATTGGAAAAGTATGCCACAACTTAAGCAACAGTAAAAAGGATTCGACCCCATTTGACCTTGACTTCCGGTTCAAACAGAAAGATGAAATTTAATATTTGAAAAAATCATAACTCCTAAACCACAAATTGGTTGTTTATTTTCTGTACGTCATCAGATAAAAGGTCTTCATAAACTATTTACGCTCTACACAAACCGGAAGTTGATATTTAAATTTTGAAAAATTCATAACTCCTGAACCAGACATTGGATTGATAAGGTATAATGACGTCACCATTTTATTAAATCACTCAGTACGAGCACCTTGTTTTGTAACAACAAAAACTGGTTCTCTAGTTAATATTTGCTTTGGGTAAAATATTGGTACTTTGTACTCATGTGGTCAGCAAATGCCCCCTTTCCATATGGACGATCAATATTGAATTGAATTGATGCAAATAATTCAACCTTTCAACACTTCCTGGATCAATTACTACATGTAGCTGATATTGCAGACTGTTGCAATATTTAAATGCTGGAAAAGTGAATTGAGAGAGTGACTGTGTAACTTTCATATTCCTTTCAAACCAAAGGTTCGGAGGTTTGCCCAGAAGATATCTACAGTTTTCAAGAGATTCACATCAATGGTGACATAGCATTTGCTGCCCAGCAGTACCTTTGTGTCACAGAGGATGTCGACTTTTTGAAGAACAGTCGTGGTTATGAGTTGATAGCAGAATTGGCCAAATATTGGGCAAGTCGTGTGGAGTTAAATAGTGCCACAGGAAGCTATGACATCCATGGTAAGTTTAAAAATGTTGTAATTCTCTAACTGCTGTACCATTCAGTAGGCCTATCATCCACATGGGTTTGATAGGAGCTTACCTAATGTACTTGTTTGCAGCAGCCAGGTATCATGTGCTAGTCTTGGTTCCAAGACATGGTATTTGCCTGTTCACACAACCAACAATTTAGAGGGTGCCACCAACATCAGGGATAAAAATCTATGTTTATACATGTAGATCCGAATTCCGAACGTTGGTTGTGTGTATGCGAAAACACCATGGACTAAGTACCAAGACTAATCAGCGTTCAGTAAACACAGTGGAAAACAACCATGTTATGCTTTGACCACATGAAAGGAAGAAGATGATCTAGCTTGCACAATTCAAAGTACAAACCATTTAACCTTTGTTTACAGAAAGATTGACTTTTTACATCCTCGTGCCTTTCTGGCAGGCAAGATACTGCACTGGTCATATGGGATTTTTACATTTTGCGTCATTAAATTCCACAGAAATTCAATCTTTATAAAAAGTAACAGCTGAACAAGTTTTGAGACAAGCGCTATCCTTTATATCAAAAGTTGATAAAAAATAAGATGGACCAGTGCAATTCTCGACTATGACACTCTGTGTGAAAAGAATACAAGGTCAAAGGTACATCCGGCGAGATCCCGCCAGGCGCTCAATGCTGGTATCTGGCATTATTCACAAGCCTTGAAGTGTGATGTCAAATGTGCAGGCTAGAAAGCACCTAGTCTTGATTGGCTACGCTGTTTTTTGTATTAGTCACCAGTAGAGGGCACAACATCGACTGGCTTGGAGCGACTGGGCAAGTCTACGAATCTGGATCAAAACAGTTCGAGCCAGATGTTTGTGTGAAACAGATATCTCTTCTCAGGTAATAGTGTTGCAATATCGGCAACTACATTTAACAAAAAAACAACGTTGCCAGTCAAGACTACAAATTGCCCTGCAGTACAGACCATCCTGAGACTGGATAAATGTGGCATGATAATGATTGGACGCCAAATTGCCACTTTGATAAAGTGGGCAGTAATGACAAAGACTCAGTTTGTGCGACCATGCATAAATGTTTGCAGATTTGACACATTCTGTTTCTGACTCCCTTGCAATCCCAACAGAGTTGCTGAGCCCCCCCAAGCGAGTGATTGATACAGATGTGTTTTTTTTTGTCAAGAGGAAGGAATAAGCTATCCATTAATAAATGTGCCATGAAAAAATATATATATAACACAGATAACCGATATATTTGTGATTGAAAACAGTTTCCAAACTCTTTTGAGGGGTTTATTTTGCAAAGTAATAAATTCTTTCACTGTTTGTGTGTAAATTGCAGGTGTAAAACCACCAGATGAGTACCACTCCAATGTAAGTAATTCAGTCTACACCAACACCGTAGCCCAACTTAGTCTACGATTACCGGAGTATGCAGGAAAGTTGATCAATGTTAGCGTCCCATCAACGTGGTCAGAGATTGCTGATAAGCTGGTTATTCTTTACAGTGATACTCACAAATACCATCCAGAGTTTGAGGGCTATACAATCGGTAGGTCATCAGTGGTTCGTTGTTTCATGTCTGTTTGTTATGTATCGGCTGTTTGAACTTCTATCTGAGGCCTACCTGAGGGACTAACCATTTAGAGACATAGCGGCCGCAAGTGGCTTGTACCAAAACGCCCATAGCGGCCGCAAACGGCTGCAAAGTTTAACCTACTTCTATTCACATAAAGAGGTCAAAATAAAGGTCATAGCCACATATGAAATTTTCTGATGTAGTATGTTGACATGGTATCCCAATTTCTACAACAAGAAACGAAATTGTCCCTTTCATTTTATTTATGTTGAGATTTTTACTGACAAAATTCCAATAAAGAAACTAACAATATTAGCAATGTCTGGGTGTTTTGTGATGATTATACGGAAATGAATGGTCTCTAAAGGGTTAAAGGCAAAGTATATGGTTTTCGGAACCGTTCCATTGTTTTAATCTTACACTAGTATACCTTTAAACTAACCTGTGAAAATTTCATTTCAAAAGGTCCCGTTTTTGAAGAATAATCCCTAGGAATACACAGTATGAGAAATGTTTCTGACAGGAAAATGCTTCTCAGATTCAAATTTACGAGCATAAAAACTGATATCTTTTTACGTAACCACCCTGTGAAATGTTTCTCATAATGCTTTTTACCATCGAAAGCTGCTGTAGGCTTCTAACCAATAAGTTGTTATTGCCTTTAGTGTTGGGAGTTAACAAACGTATTCATTCCCAGGAAGTTATACTTTTGGTAATTATTGGTTAGAAGTACAGCAGCTCTCAACTTTATAAAGCATTTTGAGAATCATTTCACTTCGAAGTAATGTGGTTATGGAAAAAGATATCGGTTTTTATCCCCCAAAATTTGAATCTGAGAAACGCTAACTGCCAGGTACGTTTCTCAGATTGTGTATTCCCATGACGGGTTATTCTTCCTGCATGGACATAACCGCTCCAAAGAATTAGACATGATTATAAGTTGTTTGGGCATTAAGCCCGAACAGTTCTTTGTTATTATTTTTATGAAGTTGTCTTTTCGTTTGATTAAAAGGCTCAAGAGTAAAGCAAGCGGATGCCATCCTCCTCGGATTCCCTTTGAGTCAGAAGATGGACAGAGATGTCCGTTACTCTGACCTAAATATTTATGAACCAGTAACAGACCCAGATGGTCCAGCGATGTCATGGGCAATGTTTTCCATTGGCTACGGTGATGTGGGGTCATTTGATGAAAGAGATGAGATGTTTAAACGCAGTCAAAAAAATAGCCAGCAGCCGTTCCATGTAAGTTTTCTCTGTTGTACAGTGATCTTAGGAAAGTTGTGTTTGATGCCACAATCATGACACACAGGAGTGCGTGTTCTTAATACTTCGCTGATTAGTTAAGCGTTTTCGCATGTTCTATTGAACCTGCTGTGACGCTGCTGTTATGATGAAACCATAACCATACTTGTAGGCTCAATTAGACTTGGTTTCAAGATGGCGGACTCTAAAAACTATTGAAAAATGCCAATGCAGTTATTTAAAAAATATAAAACCTTGAAGCATGAATGATGGTGTATTGTATTGACTCATTGGAATGGAAAGAATAAAAACTAGTTTAGTAAGTTCCTCTATACCTGCAAGAATTGAAAAAGAAGGATGCTGCACAGCAAATATTATTTTACAAGGCCTTGTTTATATTGACATGTTTATCTTGTTTACAGGTTTGGACTGAGTATCCATCGGGTGGTGGTGCTATTAACTTCATCACCGGTATGGGTGGCTTCCTCCAGTCTGTCCTGTTTGGGTATGCTGGCTTCAGGATTCATCAAGATTACTTACAGTTTGACTTCAATCTTCCTAATGGCACAAATACATTTAAGGTGAGTGTTCCTTCCATTGTTGCCCAGTGGCCCAATGCATCAGACTCAAACTCTGATGGCCAAGTCATTGGAGTTGGTTTATTTGAATCCTGATAATTGTGTATGATGGGCCGAGGGCACTACGATATTTCGTTGGACGCAAGTTTTGGTTTTAAGGCGAATGGCTCATCCATACTGTTTTATTGTACGAGGGACCTATATCCTGCACAAGCTGTTGAGGATTGTGCAGGAGTGGTGACCTGTGGGACAAGTGGGTCAATAAGCCAGTCGGTCACACAAGAGTGAGTTTCAGGCCTGGAATTTCATCTCTGAAAGGGCAAGGCCATTTTGATTTTGGAAAGGGCACTTGTATTGGAAAATCATAAAGTCTATGGGAAACTGTTGAAGGGGCACTAAGGCCAAGACCAGGGCCACGAAGGCCATGGCCTCCGTGGCCTCCGTGTAATTCCAGGCCTGGAGTTTAAACAAAGAGCGCCACCACTCATCAAAATGCGTTTAGAGACTGCATCAGTATGACAATACATTTAAACTACTGCAAAAACAGTCAATTATTAAAGCAATAAAGTGAGAAAATTAATAACATTGAGAAATATCAAATTGGAGAATTACATATCATTAAAGCAACACTTGGTTCAGAAAGCAGAAGTAGGGCTCCTCACAATAGCAATTGTGTTTTGAGGAAGAAAACAAAACTTGACTTTATATGCTGCTCATCACTCGGTTGTAACTGGGTACCTGCAATGGGAGAACTTGTTGATGAGAATCTTTTATAGCAACCTGTGAGCCCATTGGGTTGATGGTGCTGCATACTCCTGAGGAGTTAAGATGGTTTCAGCAGTGCATAAGGCCAACATAGAGTACTTAATAAAGTAAGGTGTTTTGACACTTTAATTGGTTCTAAAGTGGGTATATATCCAGCTCCAATACCTTAACCCTTTAGAGACCACAGCGGCCACAATTAGTGGCTTGTACCAAAACGCCCATAGCGGCCGCAAACGGCCACAAAGTTTAACCTACTTCTATTCACATAAAGAGGTCAAAGTGAAGGTCATAGCCACATATGAAATTTTCCGATGTCGTATGTTGACATAGTATCCCAATTTCTAAACAAGAAACTAACTTTTATCTTTTATTTTATTTATCTTGACATTTTTACTGAAAAAATTTCAATAAACAAACTAACAATTCATAGCAACTGTGCGTTTTGTGATGATTATACGGAAATGAATGGTCTCTAAAGGGTTAAGTATAAGTATAGGTTTACGTTATTCTATATTGCAATACAAAATGCAAAATATTAAATGGAGAAAGTGCTCAACATCAATGACTTACATTGTAGTTAAAAAGCTTAATTGTCTATCCTTTTTTATTTTACACCAAGAGAGATGAGGCAACAGTTGCTCAAACAAATTGTCTTTGATTTTTTGGACCCAAGCTATTTTCCATGTATGCCGTCTGGTCTTTGTGATGTGAAAAACTTTCTTAATTGTTTATCATTTTGAAGATTTCTGGATTAAACTACTTGGGTTCAGAGATGGATTTTGTTGCTGATGTTAAAACTGTGTCAGTAACTCTGATATCTCAACAAGTTGGAGCTACCAAACTACATATGGTAACAGAATCTGGTGCTACTTATGACCTTGTTAACGGTGAGTAAAACTAGTCATTGGTCACTGGACACTGTACAGCATTTCAGCTGATTTCATTTGATTTCATTTCATTTATTAATTCTGGTTGTGAAGCCAAGGACTCTCAGAAAAGCGAACTTATTCACTCTACTATAGCCAACAACCCAAAGGAGAGAAGACAATGAAGGAAATTTCAGTTTTAGGTGTGGGAGGAAAACCCCAGAGAATTATTCCAGGGAAAACCCACACAATCAGGCAGGGACTGAAAACCCAATCCACATAGTGCCCCCGTCGGGATTTGAACCAGGGTCCCAGAGATGGAAGGCAAGGCAAGATACCACTACGCCAACCTGACCACCCGTTAATGAAAGAAAGGTGGGGTGTCCCCCCCCCCCTCCCCAACATTTTGGCTTAAAAATATATATAATTATATACTCTACACAGATCATGACATTACACATTTACAAATTCTCACTAAGTTCGGACTCACTGCCTGCAGGCACAATTTATGCACAGCTCATTCGAAGAAGACATACATTTTATTTTTGACATTTTATGGAGATTGTTGCTTAATGTAGTTTTGATGTAAAAAACATTGATACAGATCAAATGTTAAGTTACTCCCAAATTACGCTACAAAAATATATTGTTTTACATGAAAAAAGGTTATACATAAGTCTAAAAACTTGCTAAGCACTTATTTTACATCACATTAAGTTATGTTAAAATTATCATAGGTCATTTGAACTGTCCACACAGGAATATGCCCACTAGCCTAATCACCCAAGCATACCTTATTTGCATAGGTCAAAAGGAAAGTAGATTAAGATACCATTTGCATACTTTTACATACTTCAAGATTTCTCTTGGGATCAAATACCTTTATAGGCTACTCCCATATAAGAAGGGGTAACTCAACCATACAAAGGGAAGAAAATCAAAGGGACTGTAATAACAGGACTCAGACCATCATTTTAAAGGAGCGCGATCGCGCTCGCGCTCCTCCGCGCTCCTTAATGTTTTCCAAGGAGAGCAAAAAAAAGCGCTCCTTACAAATTTAACAAGAGTATGTTTTTTCAAAACCCTAGTTGTTGATTAAAATAAGCCGCTTGAATCTCGGAGTTTGGCAGTGGCAACATCTAAAGAGTGCACGCTTTTTCTTTTCCCCCCCGTTAATTTTACCTTTATTTCACCGTTCGTAAATAAATTGCGGCCCGGCGGCGGCCGCACCACCATGCATGCGGTGAAGTATTTCTTCCATGTGCGTCGTGTATTGTATGCAGCTAGATCTATTGATATGTGTAGACTTCTCTCATTCCCCGCTTCATTCGCGGTACAGTTTGACCGAAGTACATGTACATGTATGTTTACTGCTGCAGCAAAGGAACATGTGTGGAGACATTGAAAAGTCTACTGACAACAACGCACGGTGTGTTGTGTGGATACCCGCGAAACGTTAGACCTTTTTCACCAGTCGTCACTACCCGCGTTCATAGGCAAAAGCGCCAGTTCTTCGATTCGTTTAATGTGTTTTACGGCTGGAGATATTTTTACGCATTGAACTATGACCTGGAAGAAACTTCGAGATAATTCATGCAATGAGTGTGCGTCACACACGTGTGAGGGGATCGTCGACGACATTTGAGTTGACGTCTTACATTATTTTTCCAAAATGATTTGGTTTGCGATCTTCGAGGATGTGTTTCAAGAACAATTTTCAATGTCCAAAAGGCAACACTTGACCCAATGATTCACTAACACAGGTAAAGACCCCAAACATCAAAATTTCTTTTAACAAAAACCATTGAAAACGTCATGACTGCTCCGTTCATATTTTCGTGGATTATTTCGGAAGATCATTATGATTGTATTTTTTTGTTTTTTTAGACACTATACGTCTGATTTCATCTTTTGTAAAAGTATTTTCCTCCTATTTACTCGTCCCCGGTCCCATCTATGGTCCCAATAACGCCCGAGGGGTTCACAGAGTGCGGCGCTGACGCACGCGTCAACTTGCCCAAATTCCGGACACCACAAATTCGGGCCTTGCCCAAAATCCGGACAAAATTTTTAGCGTTAGATTTTTCCGGATTTTTTGTGATCGCCTATTCTCATGCACATGCGCAGTAATTTTAAATCGCTCTCCTTAATTCACTTTCTTGATTTAAGGAGAGCAATTTACAGCTCTCCTCGGATTTATTAAAATGAAGGCCTGAGGACTAAAAATTTAATCAACTCTTAACTCTGAGATACAAAGTACAAATGTTTATTGTTTAACAACACTTCTGTATCAAATGTAGTATCATCCCACTCCAAATAAAAATCTAGTGTAGCATCTTGCTTGAGTAGAACAAGGTGAATAAGGTCACGTGACATAAACATACGTGTAGTTTGTACGACAAAACATGAATGCATGTGTTATTGCTGGAGATGTATGCAATGCATTCAATGAGCACACCATGGGCTGATTTCACAAAGAGTCAAGATTGATCTTAACTGTGTATCAATCTTAATTGCTAAGCAAAGTGTGATGTCACAGAACAAATACCTATGTTAATACTGAAAACTCAATCTAAGCTAAATCTTAGTACTTTGTGAAATCAAGCCTTGGGGGTTGATTTCACAAAAAGCTATTTGGAGAGTCTTGGCCGAGCGGTCCAATGCACCCGACTAAAGTTCTGGTGTTGCCTGATTGTGAGTTGGAGTGTAGTCTTGACACTTGTGTCCTTGAGCATGACACTTATAGGCACAATCACTTGTCATTTAGGTGTGATGTAAAGTGGAAGGTCCTAAATGCAGGTAAAAACAAACCATTACACTTTTCGTTTCATAGGTTCGCCCGGGTGTCTCTGGCATAGTTGGGAGCAGATTGTTAAATAGTTTTCTGTAGTAATAGGCACTTCTATGAAAGTAATGACTAATCGCACTGAAATAAATGCACCAAGGAAATAACTAGGGCATTGAAGCAACTGCCTTTGTCACCTCCATGAAGTATCAGGCCTTGTAACATTATCTGGGCATGTGTTGGAAAGGGGCAGGTACATGCAGCGATTCATCTAGGATGTGTGGCCACCCATTGTGACACCTATTTGCAGAAATAAGAATAAAACAAACCTTTTAGAAATTTGTTTTTAAAGAATTTAACTTTTCTAACTATTTTCTCCTTTTATTATATCTTTTTTTTCCAGACAAAACTGTGATTTTGCCAAGATCCGGTTGGGTGAAAATTGAAAATGTTTTGAAATATCACAAGCCCGTACCAAGCAGTACAGCCAGTACATCTAATATTTACTGTCTTCTCCTTTTTGTATTCCTTTTCTCATCATGTAATGTTTTGAAAATTTAACTCATAAGCGAAATAAAAAGATTAACAACATTGAAATAGAAACCAACAAAATAAACCAATTCTGAATTTATTTTCAAGTTTACGCATCTGCAATAATTAAAGGACTCCTATATTAAGTGTTGTAGCTTTGGGCAGTATACATGGCAAAATAAAGGATTACACACGTTCCACCAATCAAATGACTACTATCTGTGTGCATGTTGTATAATTTAAAAACTTTTTTTTTAGTTTGAAGTAAACAATTGATGATTTAGTTGACCGAAGAGCAAGCAAACACAATTTGAGATTGTCAAGCCTGTTACTTAAACAAATCTCTTTGCCAATTAGCTATTGAGGTTGTTGTGTGTATTTTGTGGCTATTGTTGTAGCTAACATTATAAAAATATACTTGTTTTGTTATTCCATCCATGCTTCCGTTTCCATGTCTTTCTCTATACTCCTTTTCTAAAGCGCTCTGAGACTTAACTGTATTTTTGCGCAGTTTAAAAACTGTTAATTATAGGTTTTCCCGGCCGATTTCAACAAAAACGCATTCAATTAAACACAAGGCTCAAAATAAATGCTTATTTTCATCACAATTTATCCGCCAATGGGATGCGCTTGAATGACTGAGTTTCCTATTGGGCTTTATCATTGATGTGTTTCAAATAATAATAGATTGTTTATGTTCAATAAATACCTTGGAGCGTTTATGCATTCTGATTGGTCGGCAAAGTGGGTGTGTATCAACAAATGATCACCCAGACTATAAACACTGACTCGTAGACTGTGTATACAAAGGCATTTGAGAGGTTTCTATAACAGAGTATCAGTGCGAATTATTTGTCTTGTTTGGTGGCTGGCCACTGTTAACGGACCTCGCCTTCGACTCGATCCAATAACAGTGGCCAGTCACCCAACCCGGTCAGTGCCATGATGTAAAGACCGGTGTCACGGTCTCAGCTATCCGGTGTGCTCAGCTATCCGGATGACCAACATTACGTCATGCTATGTCTGCGCACAGCAAGTGGAAGTGGTCCAGTTTTAGTTTTTACTGTTTTTCCTAATGAAAAGTATGGTTTTCATTTGCCATTGTTATAAATCATTAAAACAAATTATGTATTTTTCGGTTTGTTCAAAGCAGAAATAAAATTAAGCTGATACCATGTAATGGTTTATCTTATGAGCCTGACGTTTCGCTCAGTATGCTCCGATTGTCTTCAGTAATGTATTGTGTTAAGCATTATTTCAGTTGAGCCTTATGAAGTCTTACCCTAGATGTCTGTTTAAGAGTATTAAAGTTGCATGGCCCGACTTTCGCCGAGTATTTATTTTGTATTATTTTTTTCGTCTTTACTGTAATTTGTTTTTGAAGGTCGATGAGGTTTCGAGACGAAAAATATAAACAAACATTCGCATATGCCACAGACCTAGCACAAATACATGTAACATGCAAAATTGTTTGTACATGATGGCTGATGTTCTCTCTTGTTTCGTTCAATGCCTTAAATAAAAGCTTATAACTTTCTCGAATTTATAAAATAGCTATTGGGAGGACTCAGGTTGTTTGATTTTTTTTCTTTAAGAAAAGAGATCTTAATGTGAGTGTACAATTGGTATTGACGTTGCTCGTCTATGTCCAGAGGGTGTAATATTTGGAGGAGTCAGACTCGCTTTACTCAACCCGTAATTGAAACAAGATGATTGGAAACAAGGTCTTGTGTCTCAATTACCTTGACAGTTGTTTTTTAAATTAAAACAAAAAGACATTTAAAGCAAAAGGGATACCTTTGTAAAAACAGTCCAACAATTAGGAAGAAATACTGTAACGAAACGTAATGTAACGTAACGAGTGCTTGTAGCTTTTGCGCGTCATAGCGCTAAGGCGTGCTATACCTGGTGAGCATGCGCAGTAAGCTGCTTAGGTTATATTTGCGTGCGTCTCGTGCGTGCGGCGTGAGTCAGTTGCTGTTAAGCAACTATAGACCTATCTCCATTATTCCTTGTTTTTCTAAACTTCTGGAGAGACTTGTTTATAATCGTCTCTACACTTTCATCTCTAAATTTCATCTTCTATGTGATCAGCAATATGGCTTTCGCAGTAAACACTCCACCGATATGGCACTCATCGAGTTCATTGACAAAGTTACTACTGCTCTTACTAACAAACTTTTTGCTGTTGGCGTTTTCCTTGATCTCTCTAAAGCCTTTGATACAATCGACCATACTATTCTTCTCTCTAAACTGGAGCACTATGGGATCAGAGGAGTCGCTCTTCAATGGTTAGCCGACTATCTTAACAACGGGCAACAATTTACTACTTTTAATAAATCCGACTCTTGCCGCCTTAATACTTCTCATGGTGTGCCCCAAGGCTCCATTCTTGGTCCTCTTTTATTTATTCTCTACATCAACGATTTGTATCTTTCTTCTTCCTTGCTATCTTTCACACTGTTTGCTGATGACACAACTATTTTCCATTCCAGTCCGAACTGCGCTACTCTGATCAACACACTGAATTCAGAACTTACTCTCGTTTCTATGTTGTTAAGGCAAATAAATTGTCTTTAAATCATTCCAAAACCACCTTTATTCTCTTTTCCAAATCTAATATTTCAATCAACCTTGATCTTCCCCCTGTTACTATAGACAATATTCCTATCACCAGGGTCTACTCTACAAAATTTCTTGGTGTCATTATTGACCACAAACTTTCCTGGTCTAATCACATCTCTTCTCTTACAGAAATCACTCGTAATACCGGTGTCTTGTCTAAACTGCGTTATTTTCTTCCACCCTTTGCTATGGTCTTACTCTACACTACACTTATTCTGCCCTACTTAAACTATTGTAATATTGTCTGGGCTCGGTCAAGCAATAACAAACTGCACTCCCTCATTGTCACTCTAAAACGCCGGGGCTATCCGCCTTTGTACTTCTTCACATCTTCGTGCACACACTGCACCACTTTTTGCACAGCTCAACACCCTTACACTTTCTGACATAATAAACTCCATACTGGAATATTTATGTACAAGTATTCCAGAAATCTTCTTCCTAGTACCTTCTCTGCTTATTTTTCTTCTGTTCAAGACCTGCATACCTATCAAACCAGATCTTGTCATAATCTCCTGGTTCCTTTCACTCGCACCACCTATTCTATGAACACCCTTTCGATTCTATGGTCCTCGCTCAGTTGTGGAATGGCATTGACGAAGAAATCAAAAGCCAACCGTCAGTGGACCGTTTTAAAGCCTCGATCCTTCAAAAGAGTCATTATCTCTCGGTATGTATACATATAGCTTTCTTTCCATTGACTGCTTTGCCAGGTATATCATCATTTGTTCCTTTTCATATATACATATTTTCATTTTAATTAAGCGTTGTTGTTGTTTGTAAGTTGTTTTGTTCCTATTCGTACGTCCTCTGTTTGTCCGTTTATCTTGTCTCTGTCTGTCCACAGGCTGATTACTACAAGCCTCGGCTAATTATCAAATCGGCCTCCAGTACTGTTCCTTTTCTTTGATTGTATAAACCTTAAACTACTCAGTTTGCTATTACATTGTATATGCATTATGTAATGCTGTGTTTTTGACAGTATGGAAATAAATTTGATTTGAATTGAAACCTCACCACTATAGTTATCACATGCAGTAGTAATTATTATTAAGTGCCTTCAGTAATTAATATCTCTATGTAATTCTCATTCCCAGTAAAAAACTTAATTACTATCCCTTAAGGACACAGGAAAACCCTTGAGGAAATTATAAATAATAGGGTTTAAAACCCGCGGCTCTTGAATAATCTCTGTGTCATATTATTGGGTTCATGTGCTGCTCTGCTGTAGTTTATCTCCAGTCCATAGAGGCCCCAGGAAATAGTGTTGCGCGCGGCGATAGTATTGTTGCCAAACGACCTCCCCATAGTACTGTCATAATGGCTGCCGCTCGCCTGTGCAGTATCGAGTCAGACTTGACCCGGACGGGTTTCGCCACATTGGTGGGATACAAAGGCGTGCACTTTCAGGAGACTGCATCTGCAGTGATGGATTCTAAATGGATTTTAGGACCACACAGAAGCATCATAATCCATGGATTACTCGGGCCTTTGTTAGATATTCAAAAACACCTCACATATCAAAAAACCTACATATCATGCCAAGCATGCATCATTGCCTTAGCATATCTTCCCAAATATTCAAACTCACCCCCAACTTGCTTCGTAGTCGAGAAAAGGGGCATAAGGGTGAGGAGGGAACGCGACGTTTCGACCACACTCAACACCTTTTGCATGCTCAAAATTTTATCATAACACATAACATACATTGCGTACTGATTTTCAATATCCTTACCAAACCCATTCTGAAAATGATAACCTCTCATACCCTCTCCAATTATCTCCTTCCCCCTCACCCCATTTTCGCAACATTTTATACGCAAGAATCGCGCCCACCTAGCGGGTGCCGCGCGAAGCGCGGCATCCCGCTAGTAATAAAAAATACTATAATTATTATACGGGTCGACACTCACCCCCCCCCCCCCCCCCCCCACTCAACACCTTTCGCATGTTCCAAAATACTACCATAAGACAACACAACTTGCGTACCGTTTTGTACAGCCATAGGCTCCCTCCAAACAACCCATAAACCCCACAGTGCATTTGCACATTTTTTTTTTATGCACGAAATTGAATCCGCCCAGCTAGCGGGTGCCACCGCAGCCATTGGTGGGGGCCACCTCAGCCATTGGTGGGTGCCACCGCAGCCATTGGTGGGTGCCACCGCATCCGTAGGCTCGCTAGGTAGTGAATTATGAGTATCACAAACGAAATATTCGACCACTACCAACTCCCAGAACTAGGCGCTTGGTGGCGCTGTTCAATGCTGTTCTTTTCGCCGTACCTTTCTCCTCATGATCATGTGACGATGACTAAAACTAGGCGGGTACCGGTCAACTCGGTCCGAGGTCAACTCGGTCTGAGTCAACTCGGTCCGAAGTCAAATCTGTCCAAAATCATCTCGGTCCGAAGTCAACTCGTTCCGAAGTCAACTCGGTCCGAAGTCATCTCGGTCCAGAAAGTCAACTCTCCGCTCATGTCCGGGGCCGAAGTCATTTGATCCGAAAAGTTAAATTATTATAGTGTGGCGGGTTGACGGGACGTACATATGTATGTGTCTCGGACTCGATAGACGCATGCAGTATCTCAGATATAATATTAATCACCGTTTAAAAGAGACATCTTTCTAAAGCATAATTTAGGTAAACTAAAAAGTGAAACAAAATGGTAGAAAATGAACTTTCTTTGCATTCTCATGTAAGACATTTTTTTTCCTTTGTATGGTTGAAAATTTCTACTATTTATTGGGGAATTTTACTTGTATCTTTTACATATACCTTTTTTATTATATAATGATAGGGGCCTAATTAAGTTCAGTTAAATTGGACAACCAAACTCTTATGGTTCTTAATTTTTATGAAATATTTCTCATTTTAAAGTATTGCTTAAGTTTCCTAAATAGAATAGGTATTCTTTATTTTGTATTATTTATTATTAGTGTAAGTTTAATTACTTGAAAGTTTTGTTTATATAAATAATATACATACTTTCAATCAAACATTTACCTTATTTTATGTGTTTTAGTTTACTGGAACATTTATCTCCTATTTTCGGGGAAAAAAAAGTCATACATTAACTGCAAAATGTTTCTTTTTTTAAACGCTGATTATAGGCCCATTTAATTTATGAGATTACAAAACACACAATGATACTTAAGTTGGCTTCGGACCGAGATGACTTCGGACCGAGATGACTTCGGACCGAGATGACTTTGGACCGAGATGACTTTGGACCGAGATGACTTTGGACCGAGATGACTTTGGACCGAGATGACTTTGGACCGAGATGACTTTGGACCGAGATGACTTTGGACCGAGATGACTTTGGACCGAGATGACTTTGGACCGAGATGACTTCGGACCGAGATGACCTCTGACCGAGTTGAGCCATGAACCAACTTAAAAGTATAATAATACGCAAGATTACTGTTTTGTTTAGATCCAGCACAGCAGCAGTCCAAAAGTAAAGGTAAGAAACACCACCAGAAGATGAAGATGCACAAATTTATTTGTTGGTAAGATTGCTGTGCAGATAATATTCACACACAGTTATGACTGAGTAAGTACTTAGCTACACGAATTTACGAAAGCCCACAGACAGTATTTGAGTAAATTAGACACTTTATTTCATCATAACGAATGAAAAAGTGGTGGCAGGATACGGAAATTTTCCCGTGATTTGTTAGTGTTACTTGAATTCTTTCCCGTAGGCTCACATGATTGGACAACATGAAGGTGTCCAACCTCAATAACCTGTTGGCCATACTGAGCTACACATGCCATGTGGTGTTCTCTGATGCTGGATGCCCATGCAATGAGAAATACAAAGACATTTCTACGCTACCAGATGTTTTTGAGTCCTTAAGGTAAAGTCACAATCGGCACTGCCAGATATTAAAGTTACATTAAATGGGGAAGTACACAGGCAGGTCTTAGATGTTTTCGAGAGTCAGGGTGGTCAAGTGGTTAGAGTTAGACTGCAGGACTTGCAATATCACAAATCCAACAAAGCTAACCCCTGATTTCACAATGACTAGAGTTAAGTATTGCCGTCTAGTGACTGAGTTAAAACAATATTGATTTGTGCAATTCATAATTATAAACATGAAACCAATGTGTGTGTGGGAGAGATTGGCTGTTGTCAGCTTGGTATTTATATTCTGTTGTTGGAGCTTTGCCGAATTTCCCTGTTGGGAAGATCATTTAAAAAAAAATGTAAAAAGTAAATTTAAAAATAAGAACTACCATCTGCAAAGTTTAAAGGGCCTGTACACTATTGGTAAGATCGAAAAACACAAATGTTCACAGATTCACACATAACTTACATGATTTAAAGTAAGTAATGGTAGAAAGGGTTCCTTAAAATATTTCTGCCTAAAATGCTATCGTTTCTGAGAAATGAGTAAAACAATAGTTTTTATCGCGCGCGATAATAAACCCGATGTTTGAAAAACAGAAAACACATAAGGTCTCTTTCTCGTGACCTCGATGACCAATTGAGCTCAAATTTTCACAGGTTTGTTATTTCATGTATGTGGTTGATCACACAAAACATGAACACTGTCTGCGATTATTTTTTCAGCTTTGCCAATCCTGTATAATACCTTTAAGTCAAAACAGTACAAAGAGCTTGTGAAAGGTTTATGAAATTCAGTGGTTGCCTTTTACTTAGAGAAAACAACAAACATGTGGCATGTTTTGTTATGCCTTTAATGTTCACACTCATATTGGGCTTGTATTATTTTGATTGCTGCAGAAACCAATCTTTTAGTTGATTTTTATTTTTTTTAACTAGGCCTACCAATCTTGAAATTTGTCTTTTTTAAAAGGTACAGTCATGGATTGGTAAATACTCAAATTAATGACCATAAAATCTTACTTGGTAAGAAGTACTGCAGCTGTTGATGGAAAACTGTTTCCTCAGCAAGTAGGCATCAATTGTGTTGATCTTGTTGAGTATGAGGGGATCTTTCATGTTACTCTTTTTCTGGGCAATTCCACAGTTGTCAATGTTACATTGATAGGGAGGTGAATTCTGTTATTAACTTAAAATGTTGATATTTGTTGTTACCAATAAATAACTTCAGTCTGCAGACGTCTGAAAACTTTTTAAAGGACAATAATTCTATTACCAGGGATCAGCCAAACATGAATTATAACTTGGGACTGGCCCAAGGTTGTGTTTTAAAACTTTGCTGATTGTTTTTGATTCTTCAGCTTGCCATCGGAGCAATGTTGTTTACCAGCAGTTGGCAACGGTTACCTAGCAACAGTTGTCTATAGCGATACCATCTTTGTGAACGGTGTTTACAACGGTTTTTCCGGAAATAGTCATCGAGCAGAGATTCCATCCCCAGCAGCTATCACAGTCAACTCAAAAACTACTGTAAAGAAGCAATCTTACTCCTTGAGTGTTACAAATGGTAAACAAACCTTAAAAGGGAAGGTAGACATTTGGTAATCACTCTTAAAATTAATGGCAATAAAAACATTCTTGGTTAAAAGTAGCGTGCAGCTTTTGATAGTATAAAGTATTTAGAGAATCATTTCACTTCAAGGTAAAATGGTTTTGGATAAAGATTTCAGTTTTTATCACCCAAAATTTGAGCCTGAGAATCGTTACTGTCACTCAGATTTGCTTCTCAGATTGTGTATTCCAATCATAGATTATTCTGTTTAGACATTATCGCTCTGGTTTTTTGGCGATATCTCAAAAACACCTTCTGATATGAAATTTTCACAGGTTAGTTTTATTGTATATTATATCTACATTTATATAGCATTAAAACAATCGAACGGTTCCAAAAACCAAAAGTATACGCTCCCTAACATAAAATAAAATTGAATTGAAAAAAAACAACCCCAAAACACTAGAGCGGAATCTGTGACCTCTGGATTAACTTGTCCGCACTCTACTAACTGAGCTAATTTATAATTAGCCCTAATGTTGTCGGCCTCTCTTTCTCGTCAATATCTCTGTTCAGGGGTTGAATGGCTTCTGACTGACAGCCCTGAATAAAGATATATTGACAAAATAGGGAGCAGTTTCAAATCTGGAGGTCACAGTAAGCTCAGTTTTGAAGTGGTTGAAGTGCTCTACATATTTTTTTTATTGGGGGGGGGGGGGTTCATGGGTTTAAATCTCTTTTCAGATACCTTGAGATTTTTTCTGCAGGACTCATCAAACATGGGTGTAAAGCATTGTCCTTTGTCCTGAATGCAAAAATAGGAAATGTAGTTGCCTCTGAACATCATTTTTATTTAACCACAAAAGCAAAATGAGTTTCCTTGTGAAAATGTATTTAACTTGTAGGATGTTATTAGATTCTCATTTGATTTTCTTTGACAATGGCCTATTAGTATAGATGTCGGTTAAAACACCAAAACATTAGCCACAGCTTTATCTAAATGGGGCCAGCTACATTTTGCTGATGGTAGTTTATTACTTCCTGTAGCCACATGAATAACTTTCTGCACATAATGTTTAATACACTTCCTAATTCAAGTGACAATGTTGAATGGAAATCTAAAAACAAGGCCCAGTGATAAGCTAGCCTACTAAGACAAACGAAAAGCTAAAATGTTCACTTTTTGTATTCTTCTTGGCTCCCAGGAACATTCTATCACAGGATTGATACAGGAGGAGCACAGGTTGAGCAGCGTCTTTATGCTCATCAGACATTTCCATACATACTTATCAATGAAATAGCCATCCAGAGGACTGGGCAGATATCAGGACCCATTACTTTCCTGTTGACTAACAACACTAAAAATGGAAGCAGAGATGTGAAGTTTGGAGAGTTGTTTAGTTATGACGACACAAGGTAGGTTCATCTACAGTAACTATTTATATAGTAACACCTATTTCATTGCTGGGGTTATTGCTGTCAAGATGCCTAGGCCGTTATCTGAAGTGGGGGCTACGGCTAGAGCTACGACTGTTGCTAAGGATGTGCCATACCTCAACGCATGATAACGCGGCGATCCAGCCGTAGCTGTAGCCGGAGCCGCCGATTTGGACAAGGCCTTACCTTGGAGCAACAAACAGATTTATGCTCTGCTTTGTATCCAGATAGATCCAGATAGATGCCAACTTTTGCTTTTGGCCACAGCAAGCGTTGTCCGGATGGGACATAAAGCCGTAGGTCCCATGTGTTTTGTAGTACACGTAAAAGAAACCAGTACACTTATCACTTGGAGGGTTTGCCTTAGTGTTTCTTGAAGTGGCTGCTTAGTGTGCTGCAGCACGTTGTAAACCCTTATGAGATTGCTACATAAATCGGTCTTATAATTCATACAAACTTTACTACCTGTCTTTTAAAAAGTGTTTCTCTGTTCAAGCACCTTCAGCACCGTATTCGCGCAAACATGCACTTTATAAAACTCCAATACTATTAAGTGTTATTTGCTTTTAGAATTTGTAATTGTTAAGTTTTTACGATACATTGATGAATTATTTAATTGTTTTTGTTTTGACAGAATGATGTATGGTGAAACTGTTCAATCTGAAACAAGTGAAAGTTCCACCGTATCAATCGCCATCAACTGGACCGCCATTCCAGACTCTGTGTCTTTACCGGCTGATCAAAATTACAAACTTTGGACTTTCATCACAGCGATTGGACCCGATCAGACATCAGCCTCAAAATTTTACGCCCATGGTGTACAACTTGCTACAAAAGGAGTGTTGCATACTGATCATGTAATGGCATGGAGAGAGAAGTGGAACCATGGACGTGTTGAGGTTGATGATTTAAATCTAGCCAAAGCACTCTACGGCAGTATGTATTATATTCTCAGCTCGCTCCCGTCCCTCAACTATTACGATCAAGAGTTCCCCTTTCATTTCTACGGATTAAGCCCAGGGGGATTAGCTCATGGCGGCTCGGATTTGGATTATCAGGGACACGTTTTCTGGGACCAAGAAACTTGGATGTATCCACCTATATTGATGTTTCATCCATTGCTTGCAAGAGTAATGCTTGAGTCTCGCTCATATCACCTTGACGCTGCTAAGAATTTAGCCAAGTCCAGAGGATGGAAAGGAGCGCAGTTTCCCTGGGAAATGGCATTTTCAGGTACACTACTCTGTGTAATATACACTTTCATAAGGCTCTACCTCTTAACCCTGATAGTTCCAAATCCCCCAAAATCCTACTCTGGATTATGTCTGACTTGTGTAACTGTGTAGAATATTGATTTTCCAATGCAGCACCACATCTCTTGAATCAGCTACCTCTTCACATTAAAACCTCCAATACTATTCACTTATTCAAAAAGTCTCTCAAACACACCCCATGTCAAAAGTATTTAGTTCTTCTTAACTGAATTTTCTTTTGTTTCCCTACCCCTTTTGTTCTTTTTGTTGCAGCGCCTGAAAAAGAAGACGATAAGTACAAAAAGTACAAATCAGTTCACCGCAAAAGCTCACGAAATATTTGAAACAACTCACCAAAAAGTGTTCAGGTGGAACCTAAACTAAAAACGAAGCACTATATGAAGAAAGCAAACCGCAAGACGAGGTTACAAACTGGCAAAACAAGTAAAAAGACGGACAGCAACGGGAGCTTAAAAAAAGAAAGGCTGCCTATCTGGCGCCCTCTATCAATGAATTGGACATTTTGGTGAGGGACTGTACACCTATAGTCTTTAACATGTTTACATGTTAAAGAGCTGTAGTTAACAGTTGTACATGTGTATTGGTTTACAATGTTTGTCGTTACTATCTTTTTAAAATCATAATTCCATATTTGTTATTTGCTTTGGGTAAAATATTGGTACTTTGTACTCATGTGGTCAGCGAATGCCCCCTTTTTCCATATGGATGATCACTATTGAATTGAATTGATGCAAATAATTCAATCTTGCAACACTTCCTGGATCAATTACTACATGTACAATGTAGCTGATTGCAGACTGTTGCAATAGTTAAATGCTAGAAAAGTGAATTGAGAGAGTGACTGTGTAACTTTCATATTCCTTTCAAACCAAAGGTTCGGAGGTTTGCCCAGAAGATATCTACAGTTTGTACTTTTCAAGAGATTCACATCAATGGTGACATAGCATTTGCTGCCCAGCAGTACCTTTGTGTCACAGAGGATGTCGACTTTTTGAAGAACAGTCGTGGTTATGAGTTGATAGCAGAATTGGCCAAATATTGGGAAAGTCGTGTGGAGTTAAATAGTGCCACAGGAAGCTATGACATCCATGGTAAGTTTAAAAATGTTGTAATTCTCTAACTGCTGTACCATTCAGTAGGCCTATCATCCACATGGGTTTGATAGGAGCTTACCTACTTGTTTGCAGCAGCCAGGTATCATGTGCTAGTCTTGGTTCCAAGACCATGGTTGCCCGTTCAAACAACCAACATTTTAGAGGGCGCCACCAACATCCGGATCAAATCGCACAGCTCCCTCTATGTTTATTACAAATGTGCAGTGTGCAGTGTACATAGATGAATGTTGGTTGTGTGTATGCGCAAACACCATGGAAGACTAATTAGTGTTCAGTATAGACGATGTGACCTGTGACATCACATGTTTACAAAAGAGCCACAGAGCCTGGACTTCCTGCAGGCACATTTGTACACAGATCAATGGAAGAAAACAACAAATCTTATGTTTTATGGAGATTGCATTGTCTGATTTTCAACTTTTGATTTGAAGAAATGGGTGACATCTCAAAAGCTGTACAGCTGTTGCTTTTGTAAATTTTGAATTTATGTGAAAATTATGACACAAAATGTAAATTTTCCCATATAGCCTGTGTAGTGTCTTGCCCGGCAGGAAACGCTTTAGAATGTACAAGGTCACCACTCTGTAAACAAATGTAACATGGTCTATACACAGTGGAAAACAACCATGTTATGCTTTGACCACATGAAAGGAAGAAGATGATCTAGCTTGCACACTTTGACCACATGAAAGGAAGAAGAAGAAGATCTAGCTTGCACACTTTGACCACATGAAAGGAAGAAGAAGATGATCTAGCTTGCACACTTTGACCACATGAAAGGAAGAAGAAGATGATCTAGCTTGCACACTTTGACCACATGAAAGGAAGAAGAAGAAGATCTAGCTTGCACACTTTGACCACATGAAAGGAAGAAGAAGAAGATCTAGCTTGCACACTTTGACCACATGAAAGGAAGAAGAAGAAGATCTAGCTTGCACACTTTGACCACATGAAAGGAAGAAGAAGAAGATCTACATGTAGCTTGCACACTTTGACCACATGAAAGGAAGAAGAAGATGATCTAGCTTGCACACTTTGACCACATGAAAGGAAGAAGAAGATGATCTAGCTTGCACACTTTGACCACATGAAAGGAAGAAGAAGATGATCTAGCTTGCACACTTTGACCACATGAAAGGAAGAAGAAGATGATCTAACTTGCACACTTTGACCACATGAAAGGAAGAAGAAGATGATCTAGCTTGCACACTTTGACCACATGAAAGGAAGAAGAAGATGATCTAGCTTGCACACTTTGACCACATGAAAGGAAGAAGAAGAAGATCTAGCTTGCACACTTTGACCACATGAAAGGAAGAAGAAGAAGATCTAGCTTGCACACTTTGACCACATGAAAGGAAGAAGAAGATGATCTAGCTTGCACACTTTGACCACATGAAAGGAAGAAGAAGAAGATCTAGCTTGCACACTTTGACCACATGAAAGGAAGAAGAAGATGATCTAGCTTGCACACTTTGACCACATGAAAGGAAGAAGAAGAAGATCTAGCTTGCACACTTTGACCACATGAAAGGAAGAAGAAGATGATCTAGCTTGCACAATTCAAAGTACAAACCATTTAACCTTTGTTTACAGAAAGATTGACTTTTTACATCCTCGTGCCTTTCTGGCAGGCAAGATACTGCACTGGTCATATGTGAAATTTTACATTTTGCGTCATAATTTCCACAGAAATTCAAGCATTATAAAAAAGTAACAGCTGAACAAGTTTTGAGACAAAACAAAAGTTTATATCAAAAGTTGGTAAAAATCAAATGGACCAGTGCAGTTCTCAACTACGACACTCCATGTGAAAAGAATACAAGGTCAAAGGTACATCCGGCGAGATCCCGCCATGCGCTCAATGCTGGTATCTGGTGTTATTCACAAGCCTTGAAGTGTGATGTCAAATGTGCAGGCTAGAAAGCACCTAGTCTTGATTGGCTACGCTGTTTTTTGTATTAGTCACCGGGAAAGGACGCAACATCGACTGGCTCGGGAGACTGGGCAAGTCTACGAATCTGGGTCAAAACAGTTCATTTTGAGCCAGATGTTTGTGTGATACAGATATCTCTTCTCAGGTAATTAGTGCTGCAATATCGGGAACTACATTTAACAAAAACAACGTTGCCAGTCAAGACTACAACTTCCCCTGCAGCACAGACCTGGAGACACCAAATTACCACTTTAATAAAGTGAGCAGTAATAACAAAGACTCACTGTTTTTGTGACCATGCATAAATGTTTGCAGATTTGACACATTCTGTTTCTGACCTTGCAAACACAACAGAGTTGCTGAGCCCCCGAGCAAGCAATTGTTACATGTGGGTTTTTTTGTCCAGAGGAAGGAATAAGCTTTCCATTGATGAATGCGCGATGATAAAAAACACAACACAGATAACCAATATGTAGGTGATTGAAAACAGTTTCCAAACCTTTTTGAAGGGTTCATTTTGCAAAGTAATAAATTCTTTCACTGTTTGTGTGTAAACTGCAGGTGTAAAACCACCAGATGAGTACCACTCCAATGTAAGTAATTCAGTCTACACCAACACCGTAGCCCAACTTAGTCTACGATTACCGGAGTATGCAGGAAAGTTGATCAATGTTAGCGTCCCATCAACATGGTCAGAGATTGCTGATAAGCTGGTTATTCTTTACAGTGATACTCACAAATACCATCCAGAGTTTGAGGGCTATACAATCGGTAGGTCATCAGTGGTTCGTTGTTTCATGTCTGTTTGTTATGTATCGGCTGTTTGAACTTCTATCTGAGGCCTACCTGAGGGACTAACCATTTAGAGACATAGCGGCCGCAAGTGGCTGGTACCAAAACGCCCATAGCGGCCGCAAACGGCTGCAAAGTTTAACCTACTTCTATTCACATAAAGAGGTCAAAATAAAGGTCATAGCCACATATGAAATTTTCTGATGTAGTATGTTGACATGGTATCCCAATTTCTACAACAAGAAAGGAAATTGTCCCTTTCATTTTATTTATGTTGAGATTTTTACTGACAAAATTTCAATAAAGAAACTAACAATATTAGCAATGTCTGGGCGTTTTGTGATGATTATACGAAAATGAATGGTCTCTAAAGGGTTAAAGGCACTGGACACGTTTGGTAATTACTCAAAATATATATTAGCATAAAAACTTACTTGGTAACGAGCAACGGAGAGCTGTTGATAGTATAACACATTTTGAGGAACGACTCCCTCTGAAGTAATGTAGTTTTTGAGAAAGAGGTAATTTCTCACTAAAATATTTCAATCTGAAAAAGACTTCAGGCCTGAAGCCTTTTTCAGGCATCTGAAAGCACCCAATTTTGTGCAGCAAGGGTGTTTTTTCTTTCATTATTTTTATTGCAACTTCGATGACCAATTGAGCCCAAATTTTTACAGGTTTGTTACTTTATGCATATGTTGGGATACACCAAGTGAGAATACTGGTCTTTGACAATTACCAAACGTGTCCAAGTGCCTTTAAAGGCAAAGTATATGGTTTTCGGAACCGTTCCATTGTTTTAATCTATACCAGTATACAATTAAACTGACCTGTGAAAATTTCATTTCAAAAGGTGGTCCCGTTTTGGAAGAATAATCCCTAGTAGGAATACACAGTATGAGAAACGTTTCTGACAGGTAAATGCTTCTCAGATTGAAATTTACGGGCATAAAAACTGACATCTTTTTTCGTAACCAAATCCCTTCAGAGTGAAATATTTCTCTTAATGCTTTTTACAATCGAAAGCTGCTGTAGGCTTCAATTACCAATAAGTTTTTAATGCCATTAGTGTTAGGAGTTTAAACTAAACAAATACCTTCCCGGGAAGGTATACATTTGGTAATCACTCTTAAAATTATTGGTCAGAAGTACAGCAGCTCTCAACTGTATAAAGCATTTTGAAAATCATTTCACTTCGAAGTAATGTGGTTATGGAAAAAGATATCGGTTTTTATCCCCCAAAATTTGAATCTGAGAAACGCTAACTGCCAGGTACGTTTCTCAGATTGTGTATTCCCATGACGGGTTATTCTTCCTGCATGGACATAACCGCTTCAAAGAATTAGACATGATTATAAGTTGTTTGGGCATTAAGCCCGAACAGTTCTTTGTTATTATTTTCATGAATGTGTCTTTTGGTTTTATTAAAAGGCTCAAGAGTAAAGCAAGCGGATGCCATCCTCCTCGGATTCCCTCTGAGTCAGAAGATGAACAGAGATGTCCGTTACTCTGACCTAAAGATTTATGAACCAGTAACAGACCCAGATGGTCCAGCGATGTCATGGGCAATGTTTTCCATTGGCTACGGTGATGTGGGGTCATTTGATGAAAGAGATGAGATGTTTAAACGCAGTCAAAAAAATAGCCAGCAGCCGTTCCATGTAAGTTTATCTCTGTTGTACAGTGATCTTGAGAAAGTTGTGTTTGATGCCACAATCACACACAGGAGTGCGTGTTCTTATACTTCGCTGATTAGTTAAGCGTTTTCGCATGTTCAATTGAACCTGCTGTGACGCAGCTGTTATGATGAAACCATAACCAACTTATTGGCTCGATTAGGCTTGGTTTCAAGATGGCGGACTCTAAACAAGAAAAATGCAAAATGGAGTTATTTTAAAAATTAAAACCTTGAAGCATGAATGATGGTGTATTGTATTGACTCATTGGAATGGAAAGAATAAAAACTAGTATAATAAGTTCCTCTTGACCTGCTGGAATTGAAAAAGAAGGATGCTGCACAGCAAGTGTTTGTTTACAAGGCCTTGTTTATATTGACATGTTTATATTGACATGTTTATCTTGTTTACAGGTTTGGACTGAGTATCCATCGGGTGGTGGTGCTATTAACTTCATCACCGGTATGGGTGGCTTCCTCCAGTCTGTCCTGTTTGGGTATGCTGGCTTCAGGATTCATCAAGATTACTTACAGTTTGACTTTGATCTTCCTAATGGCACATATACATTTAAGGTGAGTGTTCCTAATTCCGATGTTGCCAAGTGGTCCAATGTATGAGACTCAAACTCTGATGGCCGAATCATTGGAGTTTCGGTTTGAATCCTGGTAATAGTGTAGGGGGGCTAGGGGCACTACGATATTTAGTTGGATGCAAGTTTAGATTTTAAGGCGAATGGCTTATACTGTTTTATTGTACGAGGGACCTGTATCCTGCACAGGCTGTTGAAGATTGTGCAGGAATGGTGACCTGTGGGACAAGTGGGTCAATAAGCCAGTAGGTCACACAAGAGTGAGTTTAAACAAAGAGCGCCACCACTCAACAAAATGCGTTTAGAGACTGCATCAGTATGACAATACATTTAAACTACTGCAAAAACAGTTGATTATTAAACATGTTAAAGCAATAAAATGAGAAACACTAATAATATTGAGAAATATCAAATTGGAGAAAATAAAGCAACACTTTTGGTTCAGAAGGCAGAAGTAGGGCTCCTCACAATAGCAATTGTGTTTTGAGGAAGAAAACAAAACTTGACTTTATATGCTGCTCATCACTCGGTTGTAACTGGGTACCTGCAATGGGAGAACTTGTTGATGAGAATCTTTTATAGCAACCTGTGCGTCCATTGGGTCGATGGTGCTGCATACTCCTGAGGAGTTGAGATGGTTTCAGCAGTGCATAAGGCCAACATAGAGTAATTATTAAAGTAAGGTGTTTTGACTTGGTGGTTTACTTTATTCTATATGTTGCAATACAACATTAAAAGCAGAAAGTGTTCAACATCAATGACTTACATTGGAGTTAAAAAGCTTGTCTATCCTTTTTATTTTACACCATGAGAAAGAGATGAGGCAACCAGTTGCTCAAACATTATCTTTGATTTTTGGACCAAGCTATTTTCCATGTATGCCGTCTGGTCTTTGTGATGTGAAAACTGTCTTAATTGTTTGTCATTTTGAAGATTTCTGGATTAAACTACTTGGGTTCAGAGATGGATTTTGTTGCTGATGTTAAAACTGTGTCAGTAACTCTGATAAATCAACAAGTTGGAGCTACCAAACTACATATGGTAACAGAATCTGGTGCTACTTATGCCCTTGTTAACGGTGAGTAAAACTAGTCATTGGTCACTGGACACTGTACAGGCATGTGTGAGAGCTCAGCATTTCAGCTGATTTCATTTGATTTCATTTCATTTATTAATTCTTGTTGATTTCAACTCTTAACTCTGAGATACAAAGTACAAATGTTTATTGTTTAACAACACTTCTGTATCAAATGTAGTATCATCCCACTCCAAATAAAAATCTAGTGTAGCATCTTGCTTGAGTAGAACAAGGTGAATAAGGTCACGTGACATAAACATACGTGTAGTTTGTACGACAAAACATGAATGCATGTGTTATTGCTGGAGATGTATGCAATGCATTCAATGAGCACACCATGGGCTGATTTCACAAAGAGTCAAGATTGATCTTAACTGTGTATCAATCTTAATTGCTAAGCAAAGTGTGATATCACAGAACAAATACCTATGTTAATACTGAAAACTCAATCTAAGCTAAATCTTAATACTTTGTGAAATCGAACCTTGGGGGTTGATTTCACAAAAAGCTATTTGGAGAGTCTTGGCCGAGCGGTCCAATGCACCCGACTAAAGTTCTGGTGTTGTCAGAGTGTGAGTTGGAGCGTAGAGCAAGGAACAGTTGGAGTGTAGTCTCGACACTTGTGTCCTTGAGCATGACACTTGGCCCAATCACTTTGTCATTCAGGTGTGATGTAAAGTTGAAGGTCCTACAGTGTAGATGCAGGATACAACAAAATGACACTTTCGTTGTTGGGAGAATTGGTTCGCCCTGGGTGTCTGTGGCAGAGTTGGGAGCAGGTTGTTAATCAATTTTCTGTTGTAATGGGCACTTCTATAAAAGTAATGACTAATCGCACTGAGACATTTTAAAGGGCACCAAGGCAATGACTAGGGCATTGAAGCAATTGCCTTTGTCACCTCCATGAAGTATCAGGCCTTGTAACATTATCTGGGCATGGGGTTTGAAGGGGGCAGGTACATGCAGCGATTCATCTAGGATGTATGGCCACCCATTGGCATTGTGACACTTATTGTTAGAAATAAGAATAAATCAAGCATTTTTGCAAATAATTTTTGAAGAATTTAATTCTTCTAATTATGTTCTCCTTTTATTTTATCTTCCTCTTTTTTCAGACAAAACTGTGATTTTGCCAAGATCCGGTTGGGTGAAAATTGAAATATCAGAGGCCCGTACCAAGCAGTAAAGTCAGTAAAGCTAATATCAGAGGCCCGTACCAAGCAGTAAAGTCAGTAAAGCTAATATCAGAGGCCCGTACCAAGCAGTAAAGTCAGTAAAGCTAATATCAGAGGCCCGTACCAAGCAGTAAAGTCAGTAAAGCTAATATCAGAGGCCCGTACCAAGCAGTAAAGTCAGTAAAGCTAATATCAGAGGCCCGTACCAAGCAGTAAAGTCAGTAAAGCTAATATTTGTTGTCATTTTCTTTTTGCATTCCTTTTTCATCATGCAATATTTTGAAAATCTACCTCGGAAGCAAAATAAAAGAGTAAAAATATTGAAATACAAAATGACAAATAAATCACTTCTGAATTTATTTTCAAGTTTACACATCTGCAATAAAGGATTCCTTTTTCATCATGCAATATTTTGAAAATCTACCTCATCAGCAAAATAAAAGAGTAAAAATATTGAAATACAAAATGACAAATAAATCACTTCTGAATTTATTTTCAAGTTTACGCATCTGCAATAAAGGATTCCTTTTTCATCATGCAATATTTTGAAAATCTACCTCGGAAGCAAAATAAAAGAATACAAATATTGAAATACAAAATGACAAGTAAATCACTTCTGAATTTATTTTCAAGTTTACGCATCTGCAATAAAGGATTCCTTTTTCATCATGCAATGTTTTGAAAATCTACCTCGGAAGCAAAATAAAAGAATACAAATATTGAAATACAAAATGACAAATAAATCACTTCTGAATTTATTTTCAAGTTTACACATCTGCAATAAAGGATTCCTTTTTCATCATGCAATGTTTTGAAAATCTACCTCGGAAGCAAAATAAAAGAATACAAATATTGAAATACAAAATGACAAATAAATCACTTCTGAATTTATTTTCAAGTTTACGCATCTGCAATAAAGGATTCCTTTTTCATCATGCAATGTTTTGAAAATATACCTCGGAAGCAAAATAAGAGTAAAAATATTGAAATACAAAATGACAAGTAAATCACTTCTGAATTTATTTTCAAGTTTACGCATCTGCAATAAAGGATTCCTTTTTCATCATGCAATATTTTGAAAATCTACCTCGGAAGCAAAATAAAAGAATACAAATATTGAAATACAAAATGACAAATAAATCACTTCTGAATTTATTTTCAAGTTTACACATCTGCAATAAAGGATTCCTTTTTCATCATGCAATGTTTTGAAAATCTACCTCGGAAGCAAAATAAAAGAGTAAAAATATTGAAATACAAAATGACAAGTAAATCACTTCTGAATTTATTTTCAAGTTTACACATCTGCAATAAAGGATTCCTTTTTCATCATGCAATATTTTGAAAATCTACCTCGGAAGCAAAATAAAAGAATACAAATATTGAAATACAAAATGACAAATAAATCACTTCTGAATTTATTTTTATCGATATTTGCCAGTTTCTAAATCCTTACATCGATAATGACACTTGTTGAGAATTGTGTAACTTTTAGAATAAGAGAACACACTCACCGTAAGAATACTATTTCTACTGATGCCTATTTAATTTGTTTTAATGCATAATAATCAATGTAGATTGTGAATCTCTTATATACAAATACTTTTCTATTTTAGTAATAATTTGTCTTTTTTAGAAGAGTAGATTTTAATATTGTATACGTTGTATAGGGAAAGTATAGATAGGTTGCAATATGACGTAAGTCGGCCATCTTTACGGGCAATTTGGAACACACAGTCATGCGTTACGCGTGAGAACGGCGTGCAGCACGCGCACATTTCACAAAACTCATTGCGTGATTGGTTAGTAAATGACGCGGCTGCGTTAATAATTAGAGCGCTTGACGCGCCTGCAAGCCAAAATGTGATTTGCCCGTAAATATGGCGTCTACTGGGAACTATCTATACGTTTGGTAATCACTGTAAAAGTTAATAGCAATACAAACGTAGTTGGAAGCCTACAGCAGCTTTCGATGGTGTAAAGCATTTTGAGAAATATTTCACTTCAACAAAATGTGGTTATGTAAAAATTTATCAGATTTTATCACCCAAAATTTGAATCTGAGAAACGTTTCTGTCGGAGACGTTTCTCAGATTTTGTATTCCTAATAGTGATTATTCTTACTACGTGGACATAATAGACCCTTCCCATGAAATATGCTAATTACATTCACGCATGCGTACAGACCCTGCTGGTTGGCAAACGCCATAGAGTTGTGCACTAAGTAGACGCACAAGCGCGTCTGCGTCACGCCACCATCAACCCCACACAAAAAGGAGCAATGTTCCATCATTTTGCCAACCAGCAGTGTAAGTGCGCACGCGTGATGTGCAATTTAAATATTTCTTGGGAAGGGTCTTATTCGCTCCGGATTTTCGGCGATATCTCAAAAACGCGGCCACCTTTTGAAGTGAAATCTTCACAGGTTAGTTTCATTGTATAAATCCACATTTAGGTAGGATTAAAAACAATCGAACGGTTTCCAAAAACCAAAGGTATAGACCTTTCTTTTGTTGATAAACAAAGTACGCCGGTTGGCATGGACGGCCGAATGTTAGCAAAACATTCAATCGTGTTAAAAAATGTTGTGACCAAATTCAACATTTACTGTAAAGATTCATGAACGGAAATACCTGACATGATTGGTTGATTTGTTTCCAACAAATTCAACACTATTTTTGAATATTTGTGTAACACTGCTTCAAACTGTGGCAATCTGTTTTTGATTTGAAGTTATGGCTTTCCATACTTTTCCAACCTGGGTTGGCAAAAACCCGGGCTGTGACGTTGCAAAAGAAAGGTCTATACTTTGGCTTATTAAGAGATTAGGTTCCAGTGTTGTGACAATTGTTCGGAAGTTGTCAGTTTGCTCCGCACATCCACACAAACTTTGGCTCTGTTTTGTCCTGCTGATAAACCAGCATAAGTGGTTAATAATATCATTTGTTTTCATGGCTTTAAAAAGGGTTACACTCCCCTCGTAGAAGTTTCTCCATCAGTCTTCGGGAGAAATTATGACAGTTATTTAGTAGCAGGTCATACGGACCGAAGCGAGTCAGATAGGTCGACGCAACCTGTTTGATCTCCGCAGTCGTGCAGTTGCTCTGACTGTGTAAGATCCATTTGATGGGGCAGCCGTGAGGATCGCGTCCCAGGGTGCCGTTCTCATATGATCGCATCAACCCTGCTCCCCACTCGAAAACATGTCCTCTGAAGTATACCTTTATTTAACAAACAGACCAGAGATACATTAAAAATAAAAACGCTTCACCTTCTAATTCAAGGTCATGGTAAGCATTAGTTGGTAACATTATTGTTGGGGTTATTAGAGGATTAGAGTTACAGCTTGTTTACTAGTATATATTATATGGTGATATGTAGACATAGGGCAGTTAGGCCCTTCTTAATTATAGGTTTATAGCTGGGATGATGTAGGGTTACGACCTATATAAGTTATAGATAACGTGACTCAAAGAGACCGAATACAACGACAAATAGAGCCACTAGCAAAGCAAAGCAAGAAAACTTGATTAAACAGAGTGTATACATTAAGAAGTAAAAATCGAAGACGGGGTTGACCCATGACAACCCCCCCCCCCCCCCCCCCCCCCCATCAACAGAGACTCCCCAAAGGCCAATCTGAGACCCCGACCGACCCCGTGAACCCTCTCCATACTCAGATATACATAAATCACAGCAAAAGTGTATAATTACCAAAGTATGGAATGGGTCAAGGTTGTCGGGAACTAAGCTGAAGGGATCGATGATTGGTCGACTGTTGAGTGTCACGTGCACTTTCGCAGTGTTATTTGGCCAGCCGCACATGTAGTTCAAGAACGGGAGCTCTCCAAGCCAGACATCTGCTATTGGATCTGGAGTCAAACAAAATAGTATACTGATATAAATAACAAATCCTCTGGAACAGATCATTGGTCGATTTATTATAATATTTAACTGATTTAAATAATGATTTTGGGGTTGAATAAAGACAAATTTACTAGAGTGGGGTTTGAACCAACAACCTCTGGATTACATGCTGAGCTTCTCAGATTGTGTAAACCTAGTACTTTTAGGCACTTTTCTTCCTGCATGGACATTATTCGCACCGGATTTTCGGCTATATCTCAAAAACGTGACCACCTTTTAAAATAAAATGTTCACAGGTTGGTTTGATTGTAATGTATCAACATTGACATCGAACGCTTTCAAAAACCAAAGGTATATACTGTACATTGCCTTTAAATCGAAGAAACCGCAATAAAGACCCAGACTTCTTCTGTTCCCACGGCATTTGACTGTTAAAGCACTGTCTCATTCCCCGCTAAAAGAATTATTTATTCAACTACAAATACTTTCTAAAAGCATGGTAGTCGACGGTTAAATTGTCTCAATACGTGACTAATTCCCTCAAGAGAGAGGGGGGGGGGGGGGGGGGGGGGGTGTCCATTTCAGGTTCAACCGCTGAAATCAACATAACGTTTTTAAAGGTATTATACAGGATTGGCAGAGCTGACAAAATAATCACAGACAGTGTTCATGTTTTGTGTAATCAACCACATACATGAAATAACAAACCTGTGAAAACTTGAGCTCAATTGGTCATCGAGGTCACGAGAAAATAGTGAAAAGAGACCTTATGTGTTTTCTGTTTTTCAAACATCGAGTTTATTATCGCGCGCGATGAAAACTATTGTTTTACTCATTTCTCAGAAACGATAGCATTTTAGGCAGAAATATTTTAAGGAACCCTTTCTACCATTACTTACTTTAAATCATGTAAGTTATGTGTGAATCTGTGAACATTTGTGTTTTTCGATCTTACCAATAGTGCACAGGGCCTTTAAACCATTGGTAGCGTCACACAAATTATTGACGTGGGTGAGTTTGAGTGGGAGAATTGAACAGGGGCAACGCTGCGACAATCCGTGTAGCGGAAGATTGACGAAGTGTACACGTACCGATGGAGTTAATTATGAAGTTCCGATCTGCTTGACATGGGGGTGAGATGAACAAAAAATATATAAATCGAGATGGTATGCATTAAACCATAGTTTGCAAGGAGCCGAATTATGACAAGTTGAAATCCATTTTCACATAGGCCTATATCCATTACAGATCGCAGGGTTGAGGGACGACGAAATTTTACAACCAAAACAATTGTCTTTGCTCAATGAGATTTTCCATGACTACAAATAAAAATGTGTGTATTATACCAAATCACTGACAATAGCTGTAAATGCTAACAGGGTCGTTGTTATTTTCTGAGCTAAATTTACTCTTGAATCTTGGCACATACTTTTAGTAGGCCTACATGTAGGCCTAAAGTCTCGTGGTTCTGACCAGTCTGCAACAAGTGTTTAGATGATGGTAAAGATTTCACAAAAATCCAGGCCATTTAAACACTGAATGTTTAATATTGCTGCTGCTGAAATATCCTATCCTACATAGAAAGAAAAGAACAAAACAAAAACGACCTATATCTACCCTATTTTGTCTGGGCCGTTACGCCAACATAACCATTTTTTAAGTTAAGTGATAAATTGGAAATCTGTCATACTCTGTATGGGATACCTTTCTTTGAGTTACTTGTCACGAGAGTCTAAAATCAAGATACTTTCGTCTTCCCAACCACCAGCGCACCGATTTGTGTTGTTGCTTAATTACTGTAAAGTTTTTGCTTTTATATCACAACACACCTAAATTATTGACGAGAGATCTTCAATATATAAGTTTTTCAAAAGATGGGAACATTTTTGCCAAACATCCCCGAAGCAAAACAGAAATAATTGTTTTGATAATTCAGTAAGGGTTAGCTAATAAAACATCTAAAATGTTGTTCAAAAGAATAATTTGGTGAAAATGTCATTTCACTTAGGGCCTGTCTAATGATCTTACCATTAATCTGTCCCTGGTCTCTCGTCGGAGGTGTTTGACCCGCAGATGTCGACCGTCTACAAGCAACTACACAGTTTATGCATATCATCAAAATCACGGCACTAAAACCTACCAAGATAGGCCCCTTCATCGTAAAAATATGGATTATTAAGACTATAGTTCCTTCGGAAGTGAATGTCTCTCAGAACAGTCCGTGTCACACTGGGGATCGCACCGATGAAGATGTTTTGCAAAAGGCACTAACTGGATTTCAAGTTTATTGCAGGAAACTGTGAGCGTGAATCATTCCTTAAAATATCTTTACGCATCTCGAGCTAAGGGTGCAGTAGTTCATTGAGGTGACTTCACAGGAAACTAAATTATCATTGAATAATAAGGCCGTGAATAGAACCAGCGACTTCGGTGGTGCCATTTTAGGGTGGGGGGGCGAGTTTAGGGCGGGGGGGAGAAGTAAGGGTCAACAGCATAATGGTAGTTATTGGTTTTGGGGTGTTTTTTTTTCAACAAATGTCTAACATATCAAAAACGTTATTAACCGAAGAAAGATTGACTAAAATAACAGTGCAGTGTGGAAAGTGTTTCACAGAAGGGAATATGGGGGGGGGGGGGGGGGGGGGTGCTCCATTTTCCCCTATCAGTTGCACCACCATAGACTTGTGAGCAAGTCGTTAAAAGTTTGTCGCAATAACGGCTGCCACGCGAATTTAAACTTCTCTCGCCTGCCGTAGTCGCGAGAGCAGGGGACTGCAGTATCGAGAAAAAATCAGTCTCGCAAGAAAATAGTCGATTGGGTGTGAGCAGTTTGGCTAACACCGCGACCCGCGACAAACAAGTATTGTCATAACTGAATAAAAGCATGTGACAAGCAGTGGCAGAGATGGGACACCAAAGAAACAAAATGAGTCTCGATGACAGAGGCAGGATTCAAGGTTTGTATTTAATTATACGCTTTGTTGCATCCCTTCCAATTTTAACATAATACTATAGAACCATTCGAAAACAGTCAGTACTAACAAGCTAAGTGACAAACTTTATCTGTGCGTTATATTTAATGTACTGTACATCATTTATTACCTGTGGTTGTGAAGCCACGGATCTCCAAAAAGTGAACTGCTAGCCAAGAACCCAAAGGAGAGGAGACAAATAAAGTTTCAGAATTAGACGTGGATGGGAAACCCCCAAGAAATATTTCAGGTAAAAAAACACCTTCAATCAGGTACATGTAGGGACTGAAAACCCTAATCATCATAGTGCCCCTTGCGGGATTCAAACCGGGGTCCCCCAGAGGTGGACCACTCGCTAACCCGACCACAGTGTACGACGTGTTCTACATTCCACAAAGCTATGTTTTCGCAGCACGATATGCGTATCTGCACAGAGGGGGTGCACCCAGTGTCAACTAATTATACTAAATGCTAAACATTCAAAAATAGTCAACACATCTTTGAGAGATTAGCCCTTTCTGAGCTTCGCTCATCTATTAAAGTGTGCACTGGAATGACGCCATGTTAGAAAAAAAAGGGGGGAAAAATAAAAAAATAAAAACGGCCCTGCGTTTGTGAGAAGACGAGTCTTCAGGGTATACTGAAATGCTACAGGTTAAATGTCAACAACTCAAAGAGGGAGCAAATGAATCATTCTCAACAATCACCATAAGTCATGAACTTCAAAGCTTTTACTTACTCAAAAATTTGGTTATACAAATTGTTCATCCTGGAACTTGCCGTATGATATGCCCCCCCCCCCCCTTTTTTGGCGGGAACCCTTGCAAGGGAGATAATTGTAGGCATACTTTCAATACCACAATGCTCGTGAGTTCGTGACGTAGTTTCTTTCCTAACAGTCTCTAATTGGTTATGACACACATTTGTAAAACACACAGAAA
Organism: Leptasterias polaris; assembly: GCA_037783415.1. NCBI lineage: Eukaryota > Metazoa > Echinodermata > Asteroidea > Forcipulatida > Asteriidae > Leptasterias > Leptasterias polaris. The sequence continues at coordinate 2,281,334 of JAZGTN010000055.1, forward strand.
TTATCGTATTTTGTTCACAACATTTCCTTAGAAACCCAGACCGCCACAAAGAACTTTAGGTGTTTGGATCGAGGTTGAGCCAGTCGTTGATGACACTTGTCAGCATCCACGCACGTCCTTGTCCCCAAGGGTGCACTACTCTAAATCGACCAAAAATTCATGCGCCAAGCTACTTATCATAATTTGTAAACCCACAACTTATTTTTAATTATAACGTTTTGGGGGTCATGCAACTAATAGAGTGTGTAATTATAAGAACTTATCACAACCTGGGGGTTCTGGGTTTCAAGTTTTGAGGAGATTTGATAAATTTGGGCTTTAAAGTTGGTCCTATTTAGCTTGGGAATTGGAGGAGTGCCTCATGAAAACTGGCGGCAAGTCGGTTTGGGAAAAAACACATTTTCGGGGGTGTTTTTTTCTGGGGTAATTAGCAAAAATTCCAAACGGCTGACCTGCCAAAAATTGAAAAGAAATCTGAAGTTTAGTGGTCTGAAAATATATTTGATTGGTTTTCAAGAGGCTGAGAGACTTTTAACTATTTTTTGAGAATTTTTGAATATTTAGCATTTATCATTGTTTGCTATGGGAGTCTATTTAGAGGGGTGAAACCCCAAGAGATCAAGGTAACGCGAGGACACCACCACAGGGCGGGAGTGCACACAACAAGTACCCTACTACTTGTACACACATTATTAGCTTGTGACGCATAGTCTAAAACAATCGTCAGCAAATTTCGCATAAAAATGGGGGGGGGGGGGACCCAGGGGCACGTGCCCCCCCCCCCCCCTCCCCCCGTGTAAAATTTGAGGGGGGGAAAAAATATAAAAAAGGATAAAAGCTATATATGTATTTTTGAAATTAGTGACGAATAGGGCAAAAATAAATAATAAATAAATTAAGGGGTAAGTCCGGCATTGTTTATTAAATTTGGGCAATTTTTAAGTTGCGACACTGTAGGCCTTAAATTGATACAGTAAGCTCTACCGATGCCTGTGAATTTACTTAACTTGACCTAGGAAATAAGCTATACAAAATTATTGGAAATAATATGGACAATTGAAAAATAGGCAACAAATTAAAAGAAATCGTAAGGGGCGTGTGCGGCATCGTTTATCAAATTTGGGCCATTTTAAGTTGCGACTGTATAGGCCTTAAAATGATACAGTAAGCTCTACCGATGCCCGTGTTTTTACTTAACTTGACCTAGGAAATAAGCTATATTATGGAAAATCTTGACAATTGAAAAATAGGCAACAAATTAAAAGAAATCGTAAGGGGTAAGTCCGGCATCGTTTATCAAATTTGGACCATGTTTCTATGTTACGAGGTTAGGCTCTAGCATTATGCGTAGGTGCTAATGATGCCTTTTTATGAAGCTTGACCCTTGGTCAGTGAAATATTGATACTGATTTAACAATTATTGTCTTATGAACTTTTAAGAGCTTCAGATTTGGGGGGAGGCTGCTGTAAACAAAAACTTTGAAGCCCGTCTTTATTCTGACGGATAATGACATGACCAATCCGTTAATTCACGTTGCAGAATTGTGCAGTAATTTGTAAATGGAACAGTAGCCTGTGTCGCTAGGGCATGTTTTCAGTCGTACTGACCCTGGTTCGAATCCCACTACTACCTATTATTTTCTTTTATTAAGTCACCGTTTTCACAATGTATTATTTAAGTAGTGTTTAAAATTACCTTCAAACACCAACGGGCACCGCGGTGCACTGGATTGTTCGCATGCGTGCAGTCCAGAGCTGGTACACCCGGTTCGAGCCCTACTCCTATCAATGTAAGGGACATGACTTTTACTGCTGGCCGCTGTAATGGATTGGGGTTCCGTCATGTCTCTCCCCAAAGTGGGTAGGGTGATTATTCCGGGTGGGAAAGAACAAGGAGGGACCGGGAACTAGCCAATCCCTGAAGGGAACTACATGGGTGATCACCCTGCTGGTTCGACCAGACTTTGAGTCCCCTGAACGCTTGGTCGTCACTCTGACTAACTTTCTGCTCAAATTTGTTTTAACTTCAATTTCTTTTTAAGGTATAGACTGTTTCCTCTTTCCTTTTGACGTTTCATGTAAAATGAGCCAAAATCGCGAGGGGGTATAAGCCTTGCTGTCCATATTCCTTTTGACGTTTCAAGTAATTGCAGCTAAAATTACAATGGGTATGCCTAATTCTTGCTGTTTATTCCTTTTGACGTTTCCAGTAATTTCTTCCAAAAATAACAAGGGGTAAGCTTTGCTGTCCATTTCTTTTGACGTTTCATGACATTTGAGCTAAAATTACAAGTGGTAAGCATTGCTGGTCATTCCTTTTGACGTTTCATGTAACTTGAGCTTGTTACAAGTGGGAAGCCTTACTGTCCGCTCCTTTTGACGTTTCATGTAATTTGAGCCAAAATTACGAGGGGTAGGCCTAAGCCTTACTGTTCATTCCTTTTGGCGTTTCATGTAATTTGAGCTAAAATTACAAGGGGTAAGCCTTACTGTTCACTTTTGACGTTTCAAGTAATTGCAGCTAAAATTACAAGGGGTAAGCTTTGCTGTTTATTTCTTTTTACGTTTCAAGTAATTTGAGCTTAAATTACAAGGAGTAAGCCTTGCTGTCCAATATTTGTTTGACGTTTCAAAAAAAATTCAGCTAAAAATACAAGGGGTATAAAGCCTTACTGTCCGTTCCTTATTGACGTTTTAAGTAATTTGAGCTAAACAAGACAAGGGGTAAGCCTTGCTGTCCATTCCTTTTGACGTTTCAAGTAATTTCAGCTAACATTACAAGGGGTAGGTCTATACCTTGCTGTCCATCCATCCCTTTTGACGTTTCATGTTTATATGAGCCGATGTTTGAGGCTAGTAATGAGTACATGTTCAGTTTAATTGAACATGAGCAGTATTACTATTTTTATGGACAATAATTACAGCATTGCATGAACTGCTCGGGCAAGACTAATTATGTATACTCCCCTATTTTGGTTTTATAGTAAGTTTCTATAAGACCCTTTAGGGCACTGAAATTATCAATGTTTGCGCCCCAAGTTACAGGTGCTTCGGATAAGGGGTTGGGACCCCTTGCCATTTGTTCAGTCTCGAAAACTTGTTTTCTCCGATTTGCCTCAAAATTAAATCAAAGAGACTCCGTTGTATGTAGAAGACGGTCGCCAAGTTACAGGTGCTTGGGATAAGGGGTTGGGACCACAGATGCATTTTAATCTTGATTTTGAGGCATCGTTATATCAAAAATCAGGCAATATCTTAAAAAGTTTCCAACGTAGACGACTCAAACCAATAATTATCTGCTCCTCGCACTCCGTTTTACCTCTATACCAAATTTCAGGCGATTTGGAAACAACATTTTTTCCGGCCGATTTTGCCATTTTTTTAGTCTTGAAAACTTTTTCTCTCCGATTTGCCTCAAAATTAAACCAAAGAGACACCGTTGTGTGTAGAAGACGGTCGCCGAGTTACAGGTGCTTGGGATAAGGGGTTGGGACCACAGATGCATTTTAATCTTGATTTTGAGGCATCGTTATATCGGAAATTAGGCAATATCTAAAAAAGTTACCAGCGTAGACGACTCAAACCAAGAATTTTCTGCTCCTCGCACTCCGTTTTACCTCTATACCAAATTTCAGGCGATTTGGAAACAACATTTTTTCGGCCGATTTTTGCAAAAACGGCAAGGGGTGTACCCCTTGCCATTTTTTCAGTCTCGAAAACTTGTTTTCTCCGATTTGCCTCAAAATTAAATCAAAGAGACTCCGTTGTATGTAGAAGACGGTCGCCAAGTTACAGGTGCTTGGGATAAGGGGTTGGGACCAAAGATGAATTTTATTCTTGATTTTGAGGCATCGTTATATCGAAAATCAGGCAATATCTTAAAAAGTTGCCAGCGTAGACGACTCTCCGTTTTACCTCTATATACCAAATTTCAGGCGATTTGGAAACAACATTTTTTCGGCCGATTTTGGCAAAAACGGCAAGGGGTACCCCTTGCCATTTTTTCAGTCTCGAAAACCTTTTCTCTCCGGTTTGCCTCAAAATTAAACCAAAGAGACTCCGTTGTATGTAGAAGACGGTCCAAATATGGAAAATCAGGCAATATCTTAAAAAGTTGCCAACATAGACACTCAAACCAAGAATTACTTGCTCTTCGCACTCCGTTTCACATCTTTACAAAATTTCAGTAATCCATCAGTGTAAGTAATTTTTGAGGCTGGTAATGAGTACATGTTTAGGTGAACATGAAAAGTAAAACACCGGTGTTGGTCATGTTTAAGGCAAGTAATGAGTACATGTTCAGTTTAAGTGAACATGAACAGTAAAACACCGGTGTTGGTCATGTTTGAGGCAAGTAATAAGTACATGTTCAGTTTAAATGAACAAGAGCAGTAATTACCCCTTGTAATTTTGACTACATGAACACATGAACTAAACACGAGTGAACAACAAGGCTTCCCCTTGTAGTATTGGCTCAAATCACATGAAACATCAACAAGAATGAAAGGCTTGCTAAAGTTACATAAAACATCAACATGAATAAACAGCCAGGCTTATCCCTTGTATTTTTGGCTCAATTCACATGAAGCATGAACAGGAATGAACAGAAAGGCTTACCCATCCATTGTAACTTTGGCTAAACTTACCTAAAATATCAACAGGAATGAGCAGCAAGGCTTACTCCTTGTAATTTTGACTAAAATTACATAAAACATCAACATGAATGGACAGCAAGGCTCACCCCTTGCAATATTGGCTAAATTTAAATGAAACGTAAAAAGGAATAAACAGCAAAGCTTACCCCCTTGTAACTTTGGCTACAATTGTATGAACAATCAACAGGATTGAACAGTTTACCCCTTGCAGTTTTTGGTTAAATCACATGAAACACATCAAAAGGAATGAACAGCAAAGCCTCCAGAATTTTTGTCTAATATATCAAGAAACATCAACAGGAATGAACAGCAAGGCTTATGAGTTGCGCTTTGTGAACTTTCTTATAAAGTTATATAGGTAATTGAAGTTTTTATATGCGTTACCGAGACCATTCTAAATCCTAACGCAACATTGAACTGGATTCTTAAGGTATTTTGGTGTTCTTTGGTGGGAGCAGTACTTCGACTTTGTTATGAGTGATCACTAAAAGGTATAAAGAAAAGAATGATCTAATACAAACCTTGACGTTTCATGTAATTTGAGCTTAAATTACAAGGGGTTAGCCTTGCTGTCCATTCCTTTTGACATTTCATGTAAGCTAAAATTACACGGGGCAAGCTTTGCTGTTCGTTCCTTTTGACGTTTCAGGTTATTTGAGCCGGAATTATATACAAATGATAAAACTTGCCGTTCTTTCCTTCTGACGAATTTCAGCCAAACTTACTAGGGGCATTTTCCGAATTTTGACAAACATTTTATAAAACTGCGGACTTACCCCTTGTGATTTTGTTCAAAATTTGATACAAAATGCTGGATTTACTTACCCCTTGTGATTTGTCTATTTTTTTTATATAAACAAATTGGAATATTTCTGGATATAACAATACAACTCGACAACTATCCAGAAATAGTCGCTCTTACTTGCCTCAAAATTAACTTAAAAAAATTACTGTATAATAAGGAAACAGTCAATATACCTTAAAAAGAAATTGAAGTTAAAACAAATTTGAGCAGAAAGTTAGTCAGAGTGACGACCAAGCGTTCAGGGGACTCAAAGTCTGGTCGAACCAGCAGGGTGATCACCCATGTAGTTCCCTTCAGGGATTGGCTAGTTCCCGGTCCCTCCTTGTCCTTTCCCACCCGGAATAATCACCCTACCCACTTTGGGGAGAGACATGACGGAACCCCAATCCATTACAGCGGCCAGCAGTAAAAGTCATGTCCCTTACATTGATAGGAGTAGGGCTCGAACCGGGTGTACCAGCTCTGGACTACACGCATGCGAACAATCCAGTGCACCGCGGTGCCCGTTGGTGTTTGAAGGTGATTTTAACACTACTTAAATAATACAATGTGAAAACGGTGACTTAATAAAAGAAAATAATTGGTAATAGTGGGATTCGAACCAGGTTCAGTACGACTGAAAACCTTCCCTAGCCACACAGGCTACTGTTCCCTTTACAAATTACTGCACAATTCTGTAACGTGAAGTAACGGATTGGTCATGTCATTATCCGTCAGAATAAAGACGGGCTTCAAAGTTTTTGTTTACAGCAGCCTCCCCCAAATCTGAAGTTCTTAAGACAATAATTTTTAAATCAGTATCAATATTTCAAATAGTATAACTGACCAAGGGTCAAGCTTCGTAAAAAGGCATCATTAGCACCTACGCATAATGCTAGAGCCTAAACTCAAAACATGGAAATATGGTCCAAATTTGATAAACGATGCCGGACTTACCCCTTACGATTTCTTTTAATTTGCTGCCTATTTTTAAATTGTCAATATTTCCAATAATATAGCTTATTTCCTAGGTCAAGTTAAGTAAAAACACAGGCATCGGTAGAGCTTACTGTATCATTTTAAGGCCTACAGTCGCAACTTAAAATGGCCCAAATTTAATAAACAATGCCGGACTTACCCCTTAATTTATTATTATGGCCTATTCTTCACTAATTTCCAAAAATACATTCAGCTTTCATCCTAGGTCAAGTTATAAATATATATATCTATTTTGTCTTCTTTAAATTTTACCCGGGGGCCCCTGGACCCAGTAATCGATGTTACGATTTGCCAGTAAATTTAGAAGAATGATCTGGATCTGAAGTGCTTAAAAGTGTGTATTTTTCTCTGTTTTTAGGCACATGGAGGCTTGATTTTTCACCCCTCAAAACGCCAAAGGCTCAGAGCGTCAGAGGGCGTTTCCCCTGGACCCCCAGCGGGGCTTCGCCCCTGGACCCCACCAGGGGCCAAGAGGCCGGCCCCTGGACCCCACCAAATTTGTTTTAGCCCCCCTAATACGAATCCTGGGTGCGCCGTTGTGCCCCCCGGTTAAACAAATCCTGGATCCGCCCCTGATAACAATGTAAGAAATATCACCTCCAAGTTCAAGTGTGATTTATCGGAACTATCGAGTAGGCCTAACTGTTAAAGGGACACGTACGTTGCCTTGGATCGGGCGAGTTGCATGGTCTATGAAAAGCGTTTTTAACCGTTTGTCATTTAATGAATAATTCTTATGGTTAGAAAGATGTTTTAAAAATAGAAAACAACGATCCACACAAATATGCCTCGAAATTGCGTGGTTTTCATGTTACTAATATGGCGAACTAACACTTATAACAGTAACACGGTACGCCATTTTGTTGAGTCAAAAATGTTGCTCTACAATGGCCTGCCGTGTTAGTTCACGATGTGGAAGGAAAACCACTCAATTTCGAGGCATATTTTGTGTGTGGATCATTATATTCTACTTTTAAAACATCATTCTAACCATATGCATTTCATATAGTAACAAACGGTTTCAAACGCTTTTTATAGACCAACTCGCCCAATCCAAGGCAACTTGTCCCTTTAAGGATCATCCCTTGGGAGCCAATACGACAAATTACACTCAGAGCGAATTTGTGAAAACAACGCAAATTGGTTTTAATTTTGTGCTCGCATTACCTTTATTTCGATTGCTGCCGTAAAAATAAATAAATAAACAAACCTAATAAGTTAAATCCTTGCCTTGATTAACGTCTGTCCTCGTTTCTAGTTTTACCATGACCTTTCAGAAAGTTAACATTGTCTTTAATACCTCACAAGTCTGCACGAAAGATTAGGTCTACAAAGAATCTCAATTGTTGAGGCTCCTTTTTAGCCAGCATGCCCGAAGGTGTCGATGAAAAAACTTTACTAAACAAAATACACAAATACAACTCGGTTCAAAAAGTAGTGACATTGAACGAGGTCACTTGGTGAAGTTGGCAAACCGTGGTAGCACCCCCCCCCCCCTTTTAGACGTGAACAAACAGTTCTGTAGCAAAAAAAAAAATCCCTTTCATATTTGTATTATCAGATATTGAATACCAGCATTAAAAAGCTCTATCTATAAACCCAGACACATTTTATTACGATGAAAAGCCTATTGACTATAACAACCAACAGAGGTGAACTATCACTGGTATGCACCATACACAGTAATGATTGATTCTAACTAGGGATTACACATGGATATTATAACAGAAAGTGATGGATTATTGCTGTTGACTTTGAAAGCAGGTCTAATGCGCAGCTACTGGGGTTCACAAGTTCAAAGCTTCTAGGTGGCTGCTGGTGCAACTGGGACCTAAAGAATGCGATCCTGTCGTGTTGCACTTGTTAAAGCGTCCCATTTATTTTATCACTCCAAATTTTGACAACCAGTTTGTCTCACATTTGGAGCGATGGCGTCGTCGACTCCATGGACTGCGTTTTGCGTCCACTTACTGTTACGTATTTTAGGGACTATTTGGCAGCAGCAGTGTGGCGTGAGGGCGATCACAGCCGTCAATCCCCCTGTTAGCACGGCAGGGGTAGAGGGGAGAGAGGCCGAGTTTTCGTGCTCAGTGGCGGACAAATCGCCAAGTGAAACCCTGACATGGCAGCTTGAATGGGATGCGACGAATTTCCCTCAGTTTGCCCATATAGGAGCTGAGCAGAACACCACGTACATGTTTAACAACTCGGCCTTTTCTGAGAAACATGCTGCATACACGACAAGGTAACATGTTGCTACTGCCCATACAATTGTGGGAGTGGCTGTTTTTTGTTGAATAAAATCGCCAATTATATTAAAACCTGATTGTAAGTTGTTTCTTCACAGTTATGTGTTCCCGTATTCAACTTTTAAACGTGGGCGTGGGCCAGCAGCGTGCTGTCTGCTCCTACATCCATTTCCAATTCCCAACCACCAAACGAATGTTTTAATTATGTGGAATGTATTTTAAAAACATTTAAAAAAAACATTTCAAAACAGAGTGTCATGTTTTTTGGTTTCCAGCTATGCTGTTAATGGCTCCATCCACACAGCGACTCTTCACATTGCCGATGTCCAACCCTCAGATGAGGGCACTGTCTCCTGCGTCTATCAAATTAGTGTGGGCGGATCACTCATAACACGAATGATACCCGAATACACAGCTGCAAGATTGACAGTCTGGAAAAAACCCTCGCCATCGTGTTCCTTTAACTTAGATCACAATTATACAGAGGTAAATATCACCGTAGGTTCCAAGGTAGAGTTAATTTGTGCGGACTCAATCGGTGTGCCGACACCCAACCTGACTTGGTGGTACGACGAAAAAATGATCAAACAGGACCAAAGGTGGAACCCTGAGGGAGCCAACACGCACATGATCACGCTCCGACCGGAAGATAATGGAAGATGGTTCACATGCGAGGGGATGAATGCAGCCGTAACAGAACCGGTACCATGTAGGGTCAGGCCAATGATGGTACCACCAACTGCAGAAATCAAACCAAAGTTTACTCAACTCACTAGAGGGAATGGAAATGTAGAGCTCCTTTGTACCGGCAGTGGTCTACCCACGATTAATTCGTACCGGTGGTTCATTGACAAGTTGCAAGTTCATGAAGGAAATCACGAAACCTACGGTCACATCAAAATCAACAACAACCAACCAAATGAGTCAGTTTTGTTGGTAAAATCCTTCCCTGAAATCGGGAAAATCATTATCTCTTGCGAAGTTTCCGTGTATGAGGAGTTAAACACTAGCGCTAGCGGAATGGTGGAAATCACAGAGTCAAAGAAACAGTACAGCATCAACTCCAAGGACAAGTTTAGACTAAATGCATCAACTGAGATGGTTGTTATTCTGTCATGTGTGATTTTCTTTCTGCTTCTTATTTTTCTTGTTCTGTTCGTGTGGTACCGCAGGCATAGGTATATTCCCCGTGAAGTCGATGATGACACTCGCACGCTAGCTATAGCCAAAGGCGAAGTGAACGGAGGGCTAAATAAAAGACGATTTTGGGGTTACATGGTTACATCGGTTTGAGAATGAAGGGAGGGGGGGGGGTAAAAACAAATCGATACAAGTCTACGTGCCTCGTTAAAATCTCGTGCTAACATCCACAAACAGTGTTACCTACTAAAACAAAACAAAAATGAAAAATGAGAAACCAACACTTGGCCTTAAATCACGGCGCACTTGAACAACAAGGCTTGTGTATGTGTTATTAGGAAAATTAAGTGGAACAGGACAAGAATTACAGAACAACTTTGAAAGACAAAAGTGTACTTTGCTGGTAAGGCTTAAGAACAATTTTAAGGCAGCATACTTGATGCACAATACTAATCAACCATGTAACACGTGGATCAAAATGTTCATAATATGACGTTGAGTTTGTAATAAACTGTACGAGTCGTTACAAATCTATGCAAATCGGAGTTAATATTTACATTTACAATCAATCTTAAAATAACTTGCTCGTCGTATAATACAGCCTACCATTTTCCAAGTATATACACGTGTAAATAAATAAAGCAAAAGTAGTATAGACAAAATTACCTTTGTTTACAGAAATGGTCACCTTGACATTTTAATGCATTTCCTGACGGGCAAGATACTACACAGGCCATTATTATGGGAAATTTACATTTTGTGTCATAATTTTCACATAAATTCAATAGTTACAAAAGCAACTGCTGTACAGCTTTTGAGATGTCCCCCCTTTCTTCATATCAAAAGTTGAGAAAAATCAGACAATGCAATCTCCATAAAATATAAGATTTATTGTATTCTTCCATTGAGCTGCGTACAAACTGTGCCAGCAGGAAGTCCAGGCTCTGTGGCTCTTTTGTAAACATGTGATGTCACAAATTTTGCACTGGAGCCAGAGTAAACTTGTGGACATCTCGTTAGTGTTTGTCGCGGTGATTGTCGGGTCGCGTGGAGGTAGTATCGTAATAAAGACTACTCTCGCGCGAAGTTGCTGGTTGCCGACGCTGCCGACACTTCGTAAATGTGACCAGTCGTGGGAGCACTAGTCTTGCGCAAAGCAGCCCTCTCGCGGGATATTGCGAGAGAGCCGTTCGCTATCACCGCGAAAGACATTTAACGACTTGTCAACAAGTCTAGAACCAGAGCCGTGGTTTCAAAAAGGTTGTAAGTAAACATGTTGACCTTACAGGTCATCCTTGTTGGGTTCCCTTAACGGTAGGATCATTGGTAAAACCTCAACAATTAATGACGATAAAAACTTAATTGGTGGAGAAGCACTGCAGCTGTTGATAGTGAAATTTATTTTGAGAAATCATTCAAAGTAATATAGTTTGGATAATAATTCACCACAAAACATTTTGAATGTGAGAAACGATACACGCGTGAATAGTTTCCCAGATTTATGTGGGCTGATGTCCGTGTTCGCGGATGCTACCGACCGTCACCCGGATGCTACCGACCGTCACCCGGATGCTACCGACCGTCACCCGGATGCTACCGACCGTCACCCGGAATGGACGCTCTTGTGAAATTATCGTGACAGTTTGTTGCTGCTTTCTCAACAAGTAGGCACTGTATTCATATGGAACTTTAACGTGCGACTTTGATCGTATCTTTCTCTATAATTGGCCTATATCAGCATTGCATTGACATAATAGCATTATGACACTACCTTTAAGTCAATATGATAATTCAACTATCATCGGTAACGATAGCACATTATTTCCTCATGAGCTCGGTCTTGATAAAATGTATATCATTGTGTACAAAGATATAGGTCTACTCTCGATACAAGGGGAAGAGATGACTGCAAAGTCACTCAGCGATTACAGTTTATTTCCTTTTATAGGTTTCTATGTGATCCGCACATGATCATCAGTGACCTACTTAGTCCTCTCTATGACTTAAACCTCAACGTACATGTACACGGGTGTTTATATTATAGTGGCCTATGATTTCAGCGCAGATAAGGGTGGTGGCCTACGATCTGGTCAGGTGCAAAGGTTACCACACCACACATTTCCCAGTCTTTGGTCGGAAATACCAACCGAAGGAACAGGAGAAGAAAACAAACACAATTGTCCTAGCCTATAAACCCTAACCTAATCTATAGACCATTGCCTTTGTTTACAGAGTGGTGACCTTGTACATTATAATGCATTTCCTGACGGGCAAGATACTACACAGGCCATTATGGGAAAATTTACATTTTGTGCCATAATTTTCACATAAATTCACAAAAGCAACAGCACAGCTTTTGAGATGTCCCACCTTTCTTCATATCAAAAGTTGAGAAAAATCAGACAGTGCAACCTCCATAAAACATAAGATTTATTGTATTCTTCCATTGAGCTGCACACAAACTGTGCCTGCAGGAAGTCCAGGCTCTGTGGCTCTTTTGTAAACATGTGCTATGTCACAGGACACATGGTCTACAGTCTCTATGAATACTTTGACAAAATAGATGCCATTCTATTGCTTAAAACCGTACAAATAATTTATGCTAACATTGGGAAGAATTGATGATGTAGCACTCATTGTAGTACATTTTGCCAAACTTTAAGAAGTACATGAAACTATCTCCATTAAATGTGTTTTTTTGTTTGTAGTACAATACTTATCGATGTTTGTACCCGTATGGCGGTTTTATATAGAGCGTGTCAAGTTTCACATGTAATGTGGTACTTGAACATTTCGAGAACCTTGGTATAGACGATGTGACCTCTGACGTCATTTGAAAATCATAACATGATGCGCGCGCATGTCGCCGGGCAAAACCTTTGTGTACTTGACAGCCAGCTAGAAAGTAGACACAATATTACCATGACTACGCGTCTTTTTGCCCGGCGGAACATGACTTGGACAACAGACTTGTCGACAGAGGGCGGTTTGAATGTAAACAGAGGTCACATCGTCTATACATTGCTTTGTTGTGTGAAGGAAACCTAATCTTGCGCTTTATTAGTGACAAACGGCACGAGACTTGCACACAGTCTATTGTACATAGTCCAATGTCTATAAACTCATGCAGTTGTACCACGTATAAATTATATTTTGGTACAACAGCATGTGACTACATGTGACTACCCCACATACATTACGAGGGCATTTACTTTTTAACTTGTGCATAGGTTTAGTCTCTACCTTTACTAAAAGCAATCATTTAAATTATTACATTTTAAAATTGTCATACATGTAGTTCGTTCATGCCCTTATACACCTCAAGGGAAAATAGTTTCATGGATACACGAGAGTAATATTTTATTTTAGCTTGGCTCCAGTTGAGAAAAGGAGACACATTTCGTTACAAAAATCATGGAGAAAATCTTATAAGAAAAAGACCCTTCCCAAGAAATATGTAAATTATACATCGCGCGTGCGCACTAACATTTTGGTTGGCAAAATGAGTGAACATTGCGCTTGTTTGTATGGGGCTAATGGTCGCATGACGCAGACGCATTTATACGTCTGCTTAGTGCACATATATCTCTGTGGCGTTTGCCAACCAATAGTGTGTACGCATGCGTGAATGTAATTAGCATATTTTATGGGAAGGGTCTATTCCTTGAAGATCTTGTGTTAGACACACTTTGAATGCCTGGCGATGAGTACATGCAAAAACAACCATCATCGCCTCAACACAAGTTGTCCAACCGTTTGAAACTACAATATCTGTGCTGTGTATGCACTAACACCTACCACAGAACATACTGTGGACATGGACATGTGTGTGTACTGTGTGTGTACTGATGCATTTACAATAATGGTGTACATTTTTTATGTTAGTTTGTATAATTACCTGTGATTATTATTGTCATCAATGTTAAATGACCCTTCAGCTATAGCTGCTGGTCATTTTATCTGTGAATACTAACAAATACAAAATAAATAAATACAATATTAATGATAAATTCCATTGCATAGATTATCTCAAAACCGCAGTGGATGATATTGAAAGGTCTGTCTTGACAGTAGGAGGGTTGACTGTGTACTAAGTAGATGCATTCACCACATTAGATCAATATTGCAGGCCCAAGTAAGTTTTTATGCTAATATATATTTTGAGTAAATACCAAACGTGTCCAGTGCCTTTAAGTGACATCTATGTAAATTAAATTAATACCAAGCAACTGCATATACAAGCTTTAATTGGAATCATAGATAAAATGCAACTAGCGTATATCTCCTTTCTGCAAAAACTCTCTTAAAAGTTGTTTCTGCAACTGCAAGTTAAGTAGCACCACAGTCCTAGCAGACAAGATAAATGTTGATGCTGTACCTTTTTTCTCAGAGAGAACACATTATTGTGCTGGGATTGTCTTTTCCTTGCTGAAAAGTCATGGAGCTGCTTGGTGTGTGCTCTGAAGTATTTTCAGTTCATTCTGCTCGTGCTTTAACCTCAGCCGGAGTATGTGTTCAAGTAGATCCGCTCTGAAGTAGAGTAAAAATAATCTTATTCAGAAGAGAATTAATAAGAGTAACTAGTTCCTATACAGCAATCCTTCACCTATCTTAAACTCTTGGTGGCAGCAGACATGCCGCCATTACTGCGGTGGTACCTGGGTGCTACTGCGCTGCCTAACGACGGGTTTAAGGGTTGGGCAACACGGCGATCATCTGATCAGTCACGGGTTATTGGACTTTTACTTTGCAAATCGCTTAAACCCGACGCTAGGCAGCGCAGTAGTACCCAGGTACCACCGCAATAATGGAGGCATATCTGCTGCCACCAAGAGTTTAAGATCGGTGAAGGATTGCTGTATAGAGCGAATTTCACAATAACATATCAATGCGCTTTACATTAGTGTCCTGGTCATTGGGCCAATAACATTCCTTTAATCTTTCTCGGCTCCCTGGGGAGTATACAGCTCAAGGACACAAGCGTCACGACCGGGACTCGAACCCACACCCCGATGACTAAACCATCAGACCTTGAATCCGATGCTCTAAACCACTCGACCATGACACCCTAAAAGTACCAAACCGTCGGCGCATTACACTGGTTACCCAGAAATAAATTTTACTCCAAGAAATATCCAAGATATACACAATCAGTTGATAGTTGGTTAGGATCTTAAAACACAAAATTATTGTTAATGGGTCAAATACACAACTGACAATGTGGTTTCATGCATTATCTATTTAATTTTTAAATGCATCTTATATTTGTAAATAATAAATTTTGCTTACTATTGAAGACACAATATATACATATAAATGTTTGCCAAACTTATTAAACTCATTTAATCAATAAAATACATGTTTACAAAAATAACCAATGTCTATTGAAAAGCTGTTAATTTCAAGTGGTTTTCTCATTGGTTCTTTTTATGCAAATTCTAGAACTAACTTCAGCTTTATTTAACCTCACATTAAAGCACAAATTGTGTTTGTTTTCACAAAACCATGATCAACAGATTTTGATACAATTTTCACAGGTTTGTCGAATGGTACACTGAATGTTTCTTGAAGGATGAGAACAACATTGACATTTGTCAAAGACCAGCTTCTGCACTTTGTGTGCAGGGTTTCTGCGGATCCTTCAAAAATATTAAAAAGTCTTAAATTGAACTGTCCAAATTTAAGGCCTTAAGAAGCACTAAAAAGTATTCAATATGGTATTCAAGGTCTTAACAAATGGATGAAGGCTGTAATGAAATTCCCTGTGAGCTCGTGAATAACCGACTTACACTGCATGTAAAAGAAACAAAAAGTGTGACTGGGTATAGCTGTTTCCACTGCTATATTCACTAAAATACTTTCTCTTAAATTTTTCTTTAGAAAAAAACATTAGAAGGATCTTACAAAGTCTTAACTTTGACTTTTTAAAGTGTGCAGATACCCTGGTGTGACCCAACACTTAAATTAAATTAAAAATCCTGTGAAGTTTAAGCTCAATCAGTCATCGGAGTGAAGAGAAAATAGAAAAAAAAATAAAAAATTGCTGTTTTAAAACATCAGATTCAGAACGCACAGGGTCAAAATTAATTATTTCACTTATCCCTCAAAACCCAGAGCATTTTAAGCAAAAATATTTCCAGGAAAGTTTTCCACCATGACCATCTTTAAAGTTTTACATTCTGTGCAAATCTCTGAACATTCATATTTCAAATTTCACCAATGTTGTGCACACTGTTTAAACACTAGAGGATGGAAATGAATTTATACAAAAAATAAAAATTAAAAAATTAATAAAAGACTTGATATACCTGTAATCTTTATGTTTTAAGATGTTGTAAACCATCCCCCAAATACAATTTCAATTCATCATGCTGAATGCATCTTGACATAGAGTCAATCTCATACCCCAACAAGCAATTAAGATAATTTACATGACAATAATCTACAAGAGTGATTGACAACTTACATGTGTTCAGCATTTGTAATTCCCATCTTCTCCATTCTAATAGGATCGAGTCGCACCAAGGCACGCCCTACCATTGAAAACAAAGTGGAAGTCATTCTCTAGGAAGGGGGGGAGGAGGGGGGGGGGGTGGGACATCATGTTGGCGTACAATACACGTAGCAGTATATCTGTGTGTGTTTAAATGAAGGGAGCCCTACAATGTAAACAATTGTTTGAATGTCACTCTCAGCCATGTCAGCAGGCAGGGTGGTTACCGGTAAGTCATAAAGTAGTAAATAAAATACTGACCTGCCGTCGATTTCACCAAACTCTTCCTAACTTAGGACTAGTCCAAGGCAATGCTAAGAGATAGGACTTAAGACTAGTCCTATCTCTTACCATTGCCTAGGACTAGTCCTAAGTTAGGAAGAGTTTGGTGAAATCGACGGCAGAAGCAATGGGATATACACATACATGTACCTGCCAACATTGAAACCTCAGAAATCGGAACACCAGTTTGTACGAGTCCACAGATAGCGCACAAGAAGTCGTGCGAGTAAAGCGTACACATACAAATTATGTGTATTTAAAAACAATGTACAAACATCATTGTATCCCGTAAGAAAATCTCTACAGTCGCAAGCAAATTGCACCCTCTTTTGCCAGAACTTTTTGATCTAGTTCATTGCTGTCTCTTGTCAGAAATAGGAATGTTCTGATTTTTTACAGCCTGTAATCTCAAAAATCGGGACAATTCCAAATCCAATCTGAACAGTTGGCAGGTATGTAATAAAGCACCCTCTACTCTAAGCGTCGAAGATTCAAATCCCAAGAGCAAATGGCCATCAATGACAGACAGTATTTAAGCACATGACAGGAACCAGAAACACAAGCATTAAAGGATGTGTACAACATTGGTTAGATTGGAAATATATAAATGTTCACAAATTTGCACATAACTTACATGGTTATAAAGATGGTCATGGTTGAAAACTTCCCTTCAAATAGTTTTGCTTTTAAAAAATTGCTTTAGATTTTAGGAAATGAGTAAAACAAATTAGTCAATATCACTGGTGATAATATCCAATTTTTGAAAACAGTGAAACATATCATGGGGTTTTCTACTGTTTTCTCATGACTCCGAAGACCGATTTAGCAGAAACTTTCACAGGTTTGTTATTTCATGTATATGTTGGGTCACATCAAGTGTGAATACTGGTCTTTGACAGTTACCAATGTTGTACACACCCTTTAATTCCTAACTTTTCACATGAAGTGTTCTGGTTACTTTTTGTACACCTCTTCAACCTAATACTCGGGAGGTCAGGTATCAATGAGCAATAGCAAAGCAATTACAAGTGATAAAATATCTTGCTCATAGACACCAGACAGGATTTCAACCCACATTTTGAACACAAAGAGCTTGAACAGGGTGCACTACACCATTTGCAACCCTCTTCTACGTTACTATCTTTCTTGACTTCAAAATGGCCACGTAAAGAGGCTCTAACTGTCAAGTCTCACCTGACAAGTCGTGCTCCTGGAATACCCGGCTATATTGATTGTAGTAATGAGTGTGATGTTTCCTTAGCCAGCGTATCACCTCTGCATTGCCCCAATGGTACACAGTTTTTTTAGTCCGACTGTTGCCACTCCCGTCATTTGGTTTCTGGGGGAGAGAAAGGAAGGGACAATTTATAGGCAATACGAATTTCTGCTATATTTGAACTATGACTTTTTAGAGATGTGCACATGATGTGGTGATACGCCCACCATGTGCGTTCATGCAGTATGACACACAGATTAAGACTTTCTGGCATTGAGTTACAATGTATGTATCTCCCATGGCAGGCATGGGTAAAACTCAACAGCATATTCACTGGAGTTTGGTGCTTCAATGCTGACATGTGGAGGTAGGGCTTATGCAAAAGACGGTTGACCACATCCCCTCTACCACCCACCAAACGGTCTCCATGGCTTGATTGATGTTGATGCAGATGTAGACTGGTCCCCTGTCTTTATCCACAAGGATAAAGACATGCACTGGTTTTACAGGCCCAATGATTTCATTAGATGCAATGATTTTATTGGATATAAGTGCTGTGACGTAAGCTTTCTGTGCTATGATTGGGCCGAGGTGATCAGTCGTCTGCATTCAGCAATACGTGCATTAAGTTTACATCATGTAGTGTTGTTGTACTCCGTGTGAAATGCATGCAAGGTCAAAGGTACATCTGGCAGGATCCCTTCAGACTATTGCAGATGCAGCGACTCGAAAGTGGCTCCTCAGCAAGCACCCATAGATCTAACTATTCGCTACGGGTTGCTTGGTTTACATGCAAGAAGAACAACAAGTTATTCAAAAACCAAAGATGTGATAAGATTTGTATACTGTGACTGGATGGTTTAAGGATAAAGTAGCCTAACCAGTTGAATATAAAGGATTTGAGTATTGATACAGGGTTTGCCCGTAACTTGTTTGGTGACAACAGGACCAATGGGCTTGCTGTTTCACTAGTCCACATTAATAAATAAAATAAGAGCGCTTTTCAACACTGAACTACTCAGCCGGACCAGAATTTTGACTGGTCCTCGGGTGCTTTAACTATATGATCAGTCAATGAGTCAAGTGGTTATGTTCTACATGTGGGTTGTGCAAGATTCTTTGACTTCCCCCTTGACTTTTCTTTTGGGAGTGTCAATTTATCATGACTCAATGAAAAATAACATCTTTTTATTCAACTTTTGTGGCACTGGGAACCCTGCATACTTTGAACACCCTCAAGTCTTGCTTTACCATTTTGTCAATTGTTTTTTTAGTTGGCTGTGGGTTTGCCTTGTTCACTGATGATCCATTTGTCATGCCATGTCTTGTACTGCTAGTATTCTCTTCCATTGCATTGGTTGATGAATCTCACTGTGTTAAAAAGAGAAATAAATGTAATAAATGCCTGAACAGTAGAACAACATAAATTGTTTGTAGCTGTGTTAACTGCAGCCTGATGGTGACTGGAGTCCCACCAGGGCTAAAGCGCATCCTTACATCTGATGGGCAGTTCGCAATACAAAATGCAGGCTTCACTATAGCAGGCCTACCGTCTTTAGAACATTCTGACATTTATTTTGTCGAAAGTAAGATGTCGGAATTTACAAAAAAGGAAAAATTGTTACAATGCACCTGGTACCGCACATTTAGGTCCACGATTTCAACAGTTGTTCAAATGTCTGTTAAAATGTAATTTAATATAGCCTTGTTGGTATGGTAAGAATCTCTTACCTGAAAATCACTCGTAACTGGGGCACTGTACTCCCTTTTTAAAATTTTGACATACTACTACTACCAGTACTAGCGCCCCAGAAAATCTGTCTTCATGACACATTTCGGTAATTTGCTCATGATTTTCTGCAAACACCATCCAAATGAAAAAAAAGACATTAACAAAATTGCTTTAAAGGCACTGTACACGTTTGGTAATTACTCAAAATATATATTAGCATAAAAACTTACTTGGTAACGAGCACCGGAGAACTGTTGATAGTATAAAACATTGTGAGAAACGACTCCCTCTGAAGTAACGTAGTTTTTGAGAAAGAGGTAATTTCTCACTAAAATAATAAAAGACTTCTGGCCAGAAGCCTTTTATTCCTATCTGAAAGCACACTAATTTGTACAACAAGGGTGTTTTTTCTTTCATCATTTTCTTGCAACTTCAATGACCAATTGAGCCCAAATTTTCACAGGATTGTTATTTTATGCATATGTTGGGATACACCAAGTGAGAATACTGGTCTTTGACAATTACAAAACGTGTTCAGTGCCTTTAAAATAACTTAATGGCTTCTCAATATGTAAAAGATAAAACATCAAGGCATTTAATTGCACTCACGATCATTTTGTGTGTGCTCCAAATTGATGTTTTTGGGGTCAACAACAATTACTCCAAGATCTACACTGTATGACTACGAGGTTCGTTCATAGTAGGCCTACACTATATTTAAAGGCACTGAACATGTTTGGTAATTGTCAAAGACCAGTATTCTCACTTGGTGTATCCCAACATATGCATAAAATAACAAGCCTGTGAAAATTTGGACTCAATTGGTCATTGAAGTTGCAAGAAAATGATGAAAGAAGAAACACCCTTGTTGTACAAATTAGTGTGCTTTCAGATAGGAATAAAAGGCTTCTGGCCAGAAGTCTTTTATTATTTTAGTGAGAAATTACCTCTTTTTACAAAAACTATGTTACTTCAGAGGGAGTCGTTTCTCACAATGTTTTATACTATCAACAGCTCTCCGTTGCTCGTTACCAAGTAAGTTTTTATGCTAATATATATTTTGAGTAATTACCAAATGTGTACAGTGCCATTAAGTGAATGAAACCAAAGAATGTAAAAGTCACCAATCGTTGGTTCTGTGGCCACCCTACCACATGACCTAGCAGTACCTGTTTGGTCTGCGTTAGGTAACTATCAACATCGTTTTGTTTTGCTCACTTGAGTTGAGGGAAAAAAACAATAATTTTTGAGCTAAAAAAAAACCTCTGGGAGTAAAACTAGGGCATTAACATGCCTGATTTTTCATCTTTGACATTATTGCATGTGAGGTAACTATAAATAAATAAATAGTAAACTAACTTGCGGGTACAACCATGTAATAAAACTCTTTTGTAGGAGTGTTGGCTCTGAAAAGAGCCGGTTTGGTCTCTCTGGAGAGCCAACACTCCCACAAGAGTTTTATTGCATGGTTGTACCTGCAAGTTTGCTATTTATTTACCTCTTACCATGCAAAGCTTCCAACACCATTTATTATTGCATGTATTGAGAAGCCAGTAGGCAGGTACATTGTACATGTAGGTAGTTTTCAAGCATTTGGGCATTTTTGGAACAGGATTGTGCGGAAAAACAAATTACCGAAACGTGTCGACTTGACATCGTTTCTCCGGTGTAGACCTAAAAATCATCGATTTGGAACACAGAAAATGATCGTGAATATAATTAAATGACTGATGTTACATTTTTGACATAGGGCCTATTGAGAATCCAGTTGGCGATTTTCAAGCTATTTTGTTCTTGTTTTGGGGTAATTTTGGCCTGGGGTCATTTTTCGTGGCTGGGTGCGTGTAAAAATCAGATCAAATTGCCTTATTTGGTAGATCTTACAATGGTTTCTTGGGCGCTAGTTACGACCGAAGATGTCAACAATTTTCGTGGCTTGGTTCTGTAAAAATCAGATCAAATTGCCTTATTTGGTGGATCTTACAATGGTTTCTTGGGCACTAGTTTTACGACCGAAGATGTCAAAATTTCAAAAAAAGGAGTACAGCGACCCAGTTACTGGGTCTAGCTGGGACCCATTTTTTCTCAAGCTTAGCAATAACAATTTTAAGGCGCATTCCCTCGGGCAGGTCGGTGGTTTGTACAACATTGGTAAGAATGATAATAAATGTTCACAGATTTGCACATATTAAACTTACATGGTATAAAGATGGTCATGGTGGAAAACTTCCCTTGAAATACATGTAGTTTTGCTTGAAATGCCATAGTTTTTAGGAAATGAAAAAAATAATATTCTTTATCCTGCAGGATAATTTCTGACGTTTGAAAAGAAGTTAAAACACATCGTAAGGGAGTTTTTCAGTTTTCTCATGACTCCGAAGACCGATTTAGCTTAAACTTTCACAGGGTTGTTATGTAATATTTCATGTAATGTTGGGTCACATCAACTTCAAGTTTGGATACTGGTCTTTGGCAATTACCAATGTTGTACACCCCCTTTAAGCCACTATTCCACTAATAAGATGTGTTCACTTAGACTTACCTAGTCTTACTAAAGTTAAAGTAAGAGTCTTATTTATAGCTTCGCTTGCCCCGAGTGTTTTGGATGTTTAAATAAATAACCTAACCTTTACAATTTGTTTCAATTTCCTCGATCCGATTCACTTCCTCAAGTCAATGTTTACTGAGTTGCGTTGTGTATTCGTTTTGCCCACAGCCCGACTGGCCGATTTGGCCGATGACACCATGATTTGATTGACAATTATGACAAGCTACAAACTGTCCTAACTAGCATTGTCTAGTGTATCTATGGCTAAACTTCAGAAAAAAATAATGTCTTGACGTGTACTGACCAAGGTCAAGGATTCAGACGATACAACCAGTCAGGTAATTAACTCAATCAGACCGTGGAGGTCGAATGTTAGATCATAAAAGAACGATATCTGAATACTTAATAATATACCATTACCATAAAGTAGAATTTGTTATCCCGGGACCTCCACACTGTGATGACGCACGCATTATTGTTTTGCGTCAGACGAAGATGGTCACTCATCATACACACTGTCATTGTCAATACTAATAATACGGAAATAAACATTATTTTTAGAACCGCCCTCTTTTGACAATTTTTTTTACAAGGGCGCCACCATCATCGTTATAATTCACCCCGCCAATTTTCAATAAAGGGTGCACCACACTAAATAAACTCCAATAGGAACCAATGCTAAATGCTCAGCCTCTTGAAAACCAACCAAACATATTTTTGGACAACTAAACTTCAGAATTCTTTTCAATGTTTGGCAGGTCAGCCGTTTGGAATTTTTGCTAACTACCCCCGAAAAGGTGCTTTTTCCCAAACTGACTTGCTGCCAGATTTCGTGAAGCACCTCTCCAAGTCAAACATTATCAAGTCTCTTCAAAAGTTGATGCACAGAGCCCCCAGGTTGTGATAAATTCTTATAATTATACAATCTATTAATTGCATGACCCCAAAAAGTTATAATTTAAAAGACTTAGAGGGCCTTTTATATAATCAGTTTGGCGCATGAATTTTTGCCTATTGGGTGTGGTGCACCCTGACACAACAACTCTTTTACAAGGGCGCCACCAACATCGTAATAATTCACCCCGGCCGTCAATTTTCTGGAGAAGTCCGCCCTGTTTTGTTAATATTATTATCATTGATTTCTATTATAAATAAACATCAATGCATGCATGGTTATTATGTACTAATAGTGGGATGACGCGCGAAGTCACCCCGGCAAGGTGGACGCGATTCGTATGCATATAAAATGAGTGTAGTCCGGGAGCCCGGCGGTTTTTTTTGAAATTGTTTATTAGTGCAAAGGGTTTGATATGTGGCAAAAAAAACAAAACATGTATTCTTAGATTAAGAAAATAACAACTGTTCAGTATAAATCTAAACATTGTACTAAAAAGGAACACCTAAAACCTGAAAAATAGTAAAATAATAGTACAATGCGTAAACCATACAAACACATAAGAAGGAAAACCAATTCACTCTGTATAGGTAAACGAGAAACAAATTGAAGCCACGTATCGCTTTGTGAAATCTACATTTTTTGCCGTTGCCCAGTTATTTGGGCATAGCTAGCTATAGTCTGAAGTTCGGGCGTGACTGGCTGCAGCTAAATGGCCAGGAACGACGTGTGATTTGTCACATGCTCGACACATACACTATGAGTGGTCGTTTAAGATGAAATGCGATGGCTCCTTAATTTGGAAATAGTTTAAGTTCTTGTTGTAAAGTGCAAAATTTCACCTTAAAATAATATTAAATCAAAACATCAGTCACGCTACAGTGACGTGGTTTCTACGGGATGGGGTAAGGGGTGGGGTTTAATTCAATTACTAGCGGAAAGGAGGTACGTTTTTCTAAAATGTTATAATCAATTGGGCTGCCTCAAAAACCTTCAGCTAGTCTGTGGCAAGATGATCTTAGTATGAATATTGAGGTAGGTTACTCCACTGTCGATGAACATTTATGAAGTTGTCTTCATAATCAAGACAGTCCCTAACAACATATTGGGTAGCCATTGAAAGACTTTGTGGCGTATCATGTGGGCATATTGCAGAGCAATCACAACCAAAGTGTGGTAGCTACCCTTGTTGAACTCTCCGAGTTGACCTAAATATTGTTTAGGATTTCAGCACAGTCTGTTTGTTCAATTCCCTGTTGTTTGTTATTGTATATTTGTACTTTTTAGAACTTATAAACCCAGGTACGGCACAAATCCATATCAATTTTCGCCCGACAGTGTATAACTATAATTATAACACAAACAAAGAATAAATATAAAAAAGAACAAAGTAGCAGAAGTTTTGACAATAAGAAATCACAATGCTGCAAAGGAGAATCACCATGAAATACTGCAACCCTAATGACATGTTAAGTAAAGCAAATAAATGGCCTGATGTTGCTATACAAACAGAGTCTTTCTCAAAGTGTTCATGGGGGGGTTCATACAAACTATGTGTTCACACAAAGTGTACAAAATATCAGTAAATATTTTGTCTTTTACCTCTCACAAATGTGTATACTCATGTTAAATTAAGTAAAGTACTTTTTTAAGAAAGAAAAATGTAAATAGTTATCTGAAACTGAACGTAAAATATCCACCAGTGATAAGAAATGTATTCGTTTCTAAATGTTTTTTGTGTACGTTTAATACTTTATGATATTCCATAAATATATTGTCTGGTTGTCTAGCCGGAATAATTTAAGTATTTTATATTTCCAAATTAGGTTTTTTGTTCTTCTGATAGTAATTCAATAATATCATCTACTCAACAATAAATGTACTGCCCAGCCAACATGAGAGTATGTCACTACTTTAGGTTATCCCGTTTAAGTGCACAAAAAGCAAGGATTGTTTGCACTTTATTACAATAACGGCGATCAGAACATTACATGTTTGGTTACAAGCTATTTTCCCGACTTTTGAAGAATTTTTAAACGGAAATTAATTATCTTAAGGATTGGTTCTGATATGAATATAACTAGTAACTACCCCGGAATTTTGTTTTCCATTGAATCCCATTGAGTCCCATTGATATGTCTTTATTATTATTATTATTATTATTATTATATGGGAATCCTATGAGATAACCAACTAGACCCAATGAGATTCTGCAACTTCACATTGTTTCCAATAGGAATATTATGTGGTCCCAGTACAAATGAACTGGGTTGAATGGGATACTTTGTAATTCCAATTGTTTCCAATGGGACTATGTGGTCCCATTCGAAATGGTTGAGTGGGATTCTGAAAATTCCCATTGTTTTCAATTAAACACAAACTGGGTTGAATGTAATACGTTGTAAGTCCCATTGTTTCCAATAGGACAATTATGTGGCCCATTTGAAAGGTACTTAATTGACATTGGGATCCTATTAACAATGCGATCCCATTTGAATGGGATATATTGTGGATTTTGGGACATCAATCCTAATCTCAATGAGTTCCCATTGAGATTGGGACCTTTGTTTCAAATTCCACAATCTGTCCCATTCAAATGGGATCCAATTCGATCCCATTCAATAGGACCAAATGGGAATTTATTTCAAAGTGCGTCTTATTTTCATCTCAGAGGTTTTGAGTGAGTAATTATATCCCAACCAATTTTTCCAAGTGACTCCCTGAGCAAATTGCTCGTTTTTCCCATTGAGATACAGCCCGTTAAGATCAGCTTCGAAGCAGTCTTTGTGCCACCAGGCGCCTTTGTAGAGCTCTACACAGTTACCACGTACAGTATCGTTGTCTTGGTCTTTAGTACTGAACAACATTCCCTTGCTGTAGGTCATTGCGTCGCCTGAAATAACAAAAGATGCTTTAATTTTACATAAAGCGTGAGAACAACTTTTGTTTTTCTTTTCTTTTTTTAAAACTAATTTTAGTTTTCGATTGCGACTTTTTGTCAAATTTCCAACATTAATAAGCTATAGCAAAAACTTTGAAACATTTACGAATTTAATGAATTGTCTTAGTTTTTCTCTTGTGGTTGGGCTATAGATTGGTAAATATTCAAACAATTAATGACAATTCAAACTAAGTTGATAAGAAGCACTACAGGTGCTAATATTTAAACTATTTTGAGAAAGAATTCTTCCTAAGTGATATGGTTTGGATAAGTGTTCGCCCCCAAACGATTTGAATGTGAATCGATTCTGAGATTTCTTAGGGTCGGTGACAGCTCGCGAATGCTGCGGCCAGAGATGATGTTGGTACCCGTTGCCACCTTGCTAAACGTGGATGGAATCGACCTTCTTGGGAAAATGATACTCTTAGGCAGTTTTCTCGGCAAGCAGACACTGAATTCAGACGTTTATATTAATGACTACTATTATTACCTCTCTATAACTTTGCCTATAAATCACCAATATGTGGCAAACAAACAATCTATGACCCGACCTTTTAGCTAATACGTTAACATTAACACGATTTTTTTTTCTCGAAAACTGTGTATGCCCAATGTTCACCATTGAGAACAACTGCTCTGAATTTATTGTCATAACTCTGTGGACCTTACTTTGACACCGTGTAAAATTTAATTAAATAAAAAAAACAAAAAACAAGGCAAAATTTGGCAAGTGCAAAATATATATATATTTTTTTTTACTGCAATTGCGGTAAGGATACTGATTTATTACCTGCGTTTCCAGAGTAAGTTCCCAAAGACATCTTGTATACGTCAGTCTCATCAGCGATGCTGAACGAGCTATACAAGGCATACCTGGTTGCGTTATCGAAGTCAGAAAGTTCCACGTAGAGATTGTACTCCCCCTGAGTCGTCAGACGGTGCAAGTAGTCGTTACCGAGCCAAAACTCTCCCTCTAGATTCCCAAAGCCCTGGCGGTAGCTGGCAAAAACCAAATAGAAATCCACACTGCCGTCCATCCGCCGCTGGAAAACCTGTCAAAGGAACGATGTTTTTTAAATACCCTAAACTACCTCAATCAAACACAATTTTACTAGTTCATTCACTAGCGTGTTATCTTACCGTCCATCCACCACCCTCTGTCTCCATATCACAATAGACCTTGAAAGCCTCACCGGAGTCTCGAGGTTGAACCGTGTACACGCCACTCATCGATGCATTATCATTGTCAAGAATGTCAGAACAATCTTTTGGAACCAGGACATCTGCAAATAATTAAATTTCATTTATTTACTACCAACAGATAAATATTGCAGATGAATTACTCAAAAATTCATTATTTGCAGGATATGAATCTGCGACCTCAGGATTGACGTAAATCAGCATAATCCACCCACCTAGACAAAATTGTTTACAATTGATAAAGCTATGACAATTCCGTCGTTGCGTTTCTCTCCGTCGTATGAGTCTCGTTTATGTGGAAGGCGTGTTTAAACCAAATCAGGAAAGAGTACTTCATGTCAATAAGGATTTAGGAAGTTAAACAATATCCATTGATGTTTGGCTGATTTATCTAACTTTATATATTAATGGGAACAGTGTGGTCGATGACTCGACTGCAAACACCTTAAACTTACCATCATTAAGGAGCTTCACTAAGGCAGATACTGAGACTTGCAGCTCTTCCAAATCACGCTTTATCCCCTCAATCCCAGAAGTAACATTTTCTAGATAACCAGAGACTGTTCCTTGCAACTCGTCTAACTGAAGTGTTGTATTCTCAAGCTCAGAGGAAAAGGATTGCCAGAGACTGCTGTTTGCAGTTCCTCCAGCTTTACTTCCGTAACCTTTTGTTCTCTTGATACGATGTCTTGAATAGTCGAAAAGCTGCAGCCGGTCCCAGAGTCCATTGGGGGAGAGCCATCGCTATTTACAGACTCAGATCTCACAATAATAACAAGCACGAAAAAAACAAACGGCCTCATGACGATCCAAATTTGCAAGATATAGTGTTGGTGTACATGTATAGGATTTGAAACAGGAGATTGACAGACCATTATATAGCTTCCCAGCAGCCACGGAACCGTGACGTGAATCACCCTCAAAACAGACACAATCGGGGACACCAAGCTGTGGTGGTCACGTGGCGTACAGTTGGTACACAAATCTTACAAACCATCGCACGACAAGTGCGCAGTGTTTAAGCACGGGTATAGCTCAAAAATCCGATGGAGGAGACGAATAATTAGGTGTTCGGGCAGTAAGCCCGAACAACTCGTTGTTATTGTTCGTTTTTTTTTTCTCTTTGTTTTGCTGAGCTTTTCAATGGGCTTTGTCCACAAGCAAACGCATACTTGCGAATCTTTGATCAACTCTGAATCTCTAGTTTTTGTACGTTTAAAAAAAAATACTTCTTCGGCTTATCCCCCGCGATTGTCAGCAAAAAAACGCACACTTCCGAAGCTCACACAACCTTCAAACTTCACATAATTGTTAGATCGTTACTTGTAGAAGACACCGCTGGAGTGACGTCATGATGACGTCATCAGGTGTCGAATTACAGTAAATCAAAGTTTAATATTCCAAAAAATCATAACTCGATAACTACTGAATGGATTTGTACATTCTATACATCATCGGACAGGTCTTGGAAAACCCAACAAACAATTCACAAAGAATTACCCCATTGTACATTGATTCCCGGCTCAAAACGGAAGTTGAAAATTTCAAAAATTTCAATAATTTATATCTAAAGAACTTCTCGTACTTAAATCAAAATTTTTACACCAGGTTGTTGGACCTTGTGCCTTCTCAAACATTTGCACAGAGATAAAACTAGTTTGACCTTACTTTCTGGTCGAAATCGGGTGTTAAAGGTAACGTAGGCCTATATATTGACCCGCATTTAAAGCACATTAAAAGATCTTCTACTGAGACACGTACAACCGTTTCTAACCCAGTGGCACGGTAGCTGTATCATCCATAAATGTAATAAAAACCATAAATCTTATAAAAACCATAAATGTAATAAAAATCAACCATAAATGTAATAACAACCATAAATGTAATAAAATCAACCATAAATGTAATAAACCCATCAACCATAAATGTAATAAAAATCAACCATAAATGTAATAACAACCATAAATGTAATAAAATCAACCATAAATGTAATAAACCCATCAACCATAAATGTAATAAAAATCAACCATAAATGTAAAAACCCAATCAACCATAAATGTAATAACCACCATAAATACAATGAAAATCATAAAATTTTATGTAATAATCTTGTGACAACAGTATACTAGTCGTAAACATGCGCCCCGTGTCCTCGTGCTCACACCCCCAAGAAACCTATGCCAACTAGACTTGACTCAAGTCCCAATCCCCTGCAGAGTCCTTTTATGTTCAGTCCCATCGCTTAACGTCAGAATTTTGTTTGCACTGCACCAATATGTTGCGCAGCGGGATAGGAACTTGACAATCCCGCAGTTTCCTGATATGTAAATTTATTCACTTATGCGCATATGTAAACTTTTCTGCTAGATACATATTGTCCAATCAAACCCGTTTAAAAAGAAGACTCGTTAACCCTTTCACTACCAACAGATACTTGCAACTAATACAATGGTGACCAGAGAAATTTCATCGACATGACCACTTGGTTACCAACAGTAATCTGTAAAGTTTTAGGTTACAGCGCCCTCACAAGGCAGATTGGGGTTAGCCTAGGTCCTAGTCACAGAATGCAACTTGTACAAGCAACCAATGTTGACAATGAACTATATTATGAAATGACTGTTTCCTTTGGCATATTGCCTTTGACTAATTAATTGCCTTAAACATATATTAGAGGTTTGGTATTATGACCAATAAATACAAAATTTAGTAGTTGCAATGTGAAAGCTTAACATTTCTAAAGTTGCTGTTCATACCAATCTGCATGAAAATTATTTCCCTCAGAAAATTGGTTTCTGAAACGTAAAATGAACCTATATGTAAATAATGAATTTCTAAAAGTGCAATTGTTTTTCTTTCGAAGCACCATCCTCCCCCACCCCCCCCCCCCCCTCCCCACCCCAACCCGCCACAATGTTGGAAACTTTGGTTGGCGCTCATAGGATTCAACATTAAATATTGCCTAAAATAAACAAGAGAGTTTTGATTACGCACAATATGAACTGGAACAAAATTACTGCTAAAATCAAAACTATTATTCGTACCACATTTAATGTCAAAGGAAATGAGCTTTTCATGCTCCTTCGCTTCGCTCATACGCATGAAAAACAGTTTTTCTTTATATACTGACCGGGGAAAGAAAGAGGCAAACAGAGACAAGTTTTATGTTCATGAATAAATAATAATTTAATTTACAGCTTGGGATTTGGTTCAGCACGTAAACGCTGAGTGTAAAACAAACCACAAAAACATAGGTAATTTGATGAAAAAACTATCGCATTAACAATTCCTTTAATTGATAAATAGAAAATTAAATTGAAAAAATAAATTAAATATTCTTTATTTCAACATTAGGCTCTCTACGCCCTTACTTTTCATTGAAGCAAAGATCTGGGCTTCGGTAATTCAGGTAACACGTTATCGAAATAAGGAAGATTTCCATTTTATTAATACTTGAAAACAGAAAATTATATTCCAAGTTCAATATACAAATGGCACCTTAGGCCCTTCCGAACTCGGTCGGGGAAAAACTTCCACTTGCCCTCACGGCACTTGGGCACTCGGCCCGAATAAACAACAACATAATACAATAGTTAAAGCTCTTAATATCCATTACACTATTGGGTTTAATTCGTGGTCAACATATTTTCTGTTTTATGATAGAACTGATTTGGAAACCAACAAACGCTCTTCAACGTCCCTCTGGATATATCTGTTCTTAGCTATGGAGGTTTTCCACCTCCCGTGTTGCATTATCAGTTCTTCAGGCACATGTTTGGATGCAAGATGAGTGGCCCATCCTGATCTTAAACTGTGCAAGCCGTAGGCTTTGGGATTAGTAACGCCTATGCGATTAAGGGCATCAGTTAAAAGCTCTCTAGATCTAGTGTAGCTTAAATGCCGGTTGTGTACACGCTTATGTGACTGTGAACTTGAGTGAAAAGAAAGGGGTGTAAAAAATATTATTTATTTTTTTTTTTTTTTTTTTGACCAATTTCAATGTCGCACGCCGTCATAAATCGGAGCAAAATTTTTACGGGTGAGTAACGGTCTGGGGTGTCCGCAAGATAGGCAGTGTTACCATCCCTGAAAATATCTGTTTTGGATTTCGGAATGAAGATGGAAAGACCTTTATTATCCCTTAGCAATAAAATGTGGGATGCTTTCATTCCAGAAATTTCATCGTGTCTGAACAATAAGGCAAATTTCAAGGACAAATAGGAAGCTGTCCTTAACTCTAGAAGAGTACAACCAGGGTGAGCGAATTGATCGACAATGGCCTTGATTTGTACCAATGTCAAAGGTTGCTTGTGTGAAGGAGCTTTTCTTGCGCTCGTCACTATTTGTTGTACTATTGGAGAGTCAACGGGATTGTTTTTGCTATTAATAATAGCATGTAACCACTTTATTGAGGCCGCGGTCGTGGTTATTACACTATCTGAATTGCATTTAGACTTAATGTGAACTAGAAAAACGGCAACAATTTCATCACTTACAGGGAGGGAAATAGGGAATTGTAAACTTCTCAGCCACGTAAAGAATTCTCTACATTTGTATAAGTACGCATTGATTGCAGAATCTGATTCTTGATATCAAATGTTTGCGGGAAGTTAAGCCAATAGGGTTGGGCACGTATAATCTGTACAGAAAGACAAGATTTGAAATTATTTTATGAAAAAATTAATTAATAAATTGAAAAATCTAACTTAACTGCACCAATGAGCCCATTGAATTCTTGAGACCCAAGCAAAGAATGTTGATTTCTACCATGTTTTAGGGCAGAGTGACCAACTGTAGTGGTAAGATCTTTAACCCAAGGCTTGTAGCTGGACCATAAAAGTGGCCAGAAGGCGTTGGAAGGCCACCACGGGAAAACGAGAGTCCCCTTCCCTTTGCACATGGAGATGTGACTTAATACACTCGGAATTAGGACTACTGGGGGAACTAGTAAGGCGTTTTCTCCGGACCAGTTCTGTGTGAAGGCGTCAACGCCTGCAGTACCTGGATTCCAAAATCTTGAGAAAAACTTTTGTACTCTGGCATTGAGAAAACTAGCAAAACAATCAACTGAAAAGGGGCCCCAAAGCCGACTGATGGAGAGAAAAATTCATCCGTTAAACACCAATCATCAGTGTCAATAATCCTACTAACATAATCAGCTTGTTCGTTGAGGCTTCTAGGAATCCAGTCTACTTCTAACCTGATTGTGTTTTGTAGACAAGTGTTGAATATTTCAAAAGCTAAATTTTGCAAACTTTGTTTCATGCTACCAGCTTCGATAATTCTTGCAGCACTCTGACTGTCTGTGAATACTTTAACTTGAGAACCTGAAATTATAGGGAGAAAGGATTTCAAAGCGAAGGCAATGGTGTCTAGCTCTCGCCAAGTAGAACTTTGAGCACTTTCTTGTTGTGTCCAGAGTTTATGGGCTGTATGAGTATCATTGCACATGACTGCTCCAGAGCCAGTTGAACTGGCGTCGCAACAAATTATCTTATTTGTCTTATGAAATTCAAAAATATGACGCACATTCAAATGAGAGACATTATTGTCCCAAAACTGTATCTCTACATTACAACTTTCACTGAGCTTAATGATTTTGTTTTCGTCATTGGCCGTAGCAATCATCATTTGGCAATTTCTTGTCATCAACCTAGAGATGCTCCCGATTACAGGCGAGAGTGAAATGATTTGACCCACAAATGAATGTAATTCTCTTACGATAACTATGGGAGATTGTTGCAGAAGTCTGATAATTCCCTTTAATTTATCTATTCTTCTATCCAGGACTTGGAGAGTGCCTTTATTGGTATCCCATTTCATTCCAAGCCATTAAATGTAAGTGGTAGGAGTCCAGATGCTTTTTGTCGAATTAGCAACCAAACCAGCTCTAAACAGATCGGTCCTGATGTGAAGAGAAATGTCTTTGGCTAGGTTGAGATGATGCTGGTGAGATTGTGGAGAACTTGGAATAACAATCATACCATCATCCAAATACAATGCAACTAAGATACCACAAGAACGCCAATGTTTAACAAGAGGTTTTAGCGTTTTGGTAAAAATGTAAGGAGCAGATGTAAGACCGAAAGGCAGCACATTAAATTCAAAAATTCTTTGAGACCCATTGACACCATGAAAAGCCCAAGAATTGTTGAAATTCAGGTGCAATGTCAATATGGTGATAACCCGATTTAAGGTCGAAAGATATCAAAAAGGCCTTTTGTGACAAATACTGTAAGCCAATTTTCCAATCATCTAACTTAAATTTTGACTTCTGAACATATCTATTAAGTTGACTCAGATCAAGAATCAATCTTTTCTTTGATGATGCCTGGCATGCTACAGACAAAGGACTACATACATAGGAACATTGAAGTTTTTCTGTTATTCTACCAGAAGCAAGTAATTCCATGATGGATTCTGTAACAGATGAAGTTTCTCGTAAGGCTGAATGGTTAATATGAAAGAACATTGGAGGCGGGTGTGCTATGAAAGGAATTCGATATCCGTGGGAAATAACTGATAATATCATATCTGGAGTTCCAATACATCTCCAAAATTGTAGGTTTTTCTTTAACCTCCCTTTAACCAAAAAGTTATCCGACTCTGGAATGATTGTCTGGAAAGACTGATAGGAACAATGTACCTGCAAAACATCACTGAACTTGGTTTCTAATGATTTGATAGTGCTAAGCTGAGTTGGATGCTTGGGGATGTCCAATAGCTGCTGGCCCATCTGATGGGAGGACTGTCGCGTCTCTGTAGGCGTTTGTACTAAAGTTGGCGATGGGAGATGGTAGAGGTCGTTGTGAGACGGGAACCTGCCATCTGTCGTTGAAATAACCGATGGCTGGACTGGCTCTAGCTCTCTGTCTGATACGAGACGGATGGTTGGGGCCATAACTGAATGGGCAGCTTCGTGACCAGTGGCCTTGCATTCCGCAAGAGAAACAGTTGGAACCAGCATTTGGCAAGCCTAAGAAATGGCAAAAATAAAAAGGAAAATATCCGCAAGTACCAAATGTCTTATAATGGCAATATACTTTCGTGATATTAATTTAGATCTTCGAGACGATATTTGTGTCTGGTGTTCTCATAAGCAATAATGCTGGGTGGGCGGGTGGGAATAGCTAACAGTTACGAAAAGGGTTAACTTAGCGTGTGCCGAAACCTGAAGTGACATGCTTCAGTGGGTGTACCCTTAAATACTAGCTAAGCAAACAAAAAGGCCCGAAAATGTCATGTGACATGGAGGGGCGGGAAACGTAATGAACTCTATTATGCAAGATATTAACGCAAGATTGAAAAGCGATTGGAATGTGGATGGAATGCACGAACAACAAATCCCCGCCAGTCAACCAAACAAAACTATATTTTCATGCTCCTTCGCTTCGCTCATACGCATGAAAAACAGTTTTACTTTATATACTGACCGGGGAAAGAAAGAGGCAAACAGAGACAAGTTTTATGTTCATGAATAAATAATAATTTAATTTACAGCTTGGGATTTGGTTCAGCACGTAAACGCTGATTGAATTAAGACAAAGTATAATTTTGATGAGGGAATCAGAAGTAATTGGATAACAGTTTACTAACTAACTTATATAAAATAATACCTCGAAAAAGCAAACGATCAGCAGGATTAGCCGGCGATTTGAATATGCCATCTTGTGAAGAAAGACGTCTTCTACGTTTTCGGTTTTCTATGTCTTTGAGAGCGTCTTCTTCCGCAGTTGACCTTTTTCTGCTGCTCGGAGGACAAATGCTCAGAAGAACTCTTCTCTAGGTGAGAGTGTGTGACCCATCCAGCCTTACTGTTGTCTGCAGTGCGTATTTTCTTCTTTCTCTCCGCGATGAGATCCTCTGCTTCTTGGATCCCTTCTATTGCAGACTCAGTGTCGTTCTTTTGTAATAATGCGACCTTGATCTTATCCAAGATAATTTCTAGATGTCCGCAAAATTCGAACTGAGCGACGTTTCCTGGTTTGTTGAGCTCCTTCGCCGCTAGTTTGTTTTTGAGCTCTTTCAAAGAAGAATCTTCTTTGGACTTTGGAAAGGAATTGAATTTTTCGTCGAAATAGTACTTAAATTTATTGAAAATGTCCGCAGGATCAAGACTGTGTCCTTCTTGTTGCGACATAGCAACATTTTGGATAATAGCTAACAGTTACGAAAAGGGTTAACTTAGCGTGTGCCGAAACCTGAAGTGACATGCTTCAGTGGGTGTACCCTTTAAATACTAGCTAAGCAAACAAAAAGGCCCGAAAATGTCATGTGACATGGAGGGGCGGGAAACGTAATGAACTCTATTATGCAAGATATTAACGCAAGATTGAAAAGCGATTGGAATGTGGATGGAATGCACGAACAACAAATCCCCGCCAGTCAACCAAACAAAACTATATGTTCAAATTAACACCCACCATGAACTCATATGTAAAGAAGGAACTAACATTAAATATTGCCTAAAATAAACAAGAGAAGTACAAATTTACACCTATCAGAACCAATATGTAAAAGTGCAATTGTTTTTCTTTCGAAGCACCATCCTCCCCCCCCCCCCCCCCCCCCCCCACCCGCCTCAATGTTGGAAACTTGGGTTGGCGCCCATAGGATTCAACATTCAATATTGCCTAAAATAAACAAGAGAAGTTTGATTACGCACAATATGAACTGGAACAAAATTACTGCTAAAATCAAATTTACACCTATCATGAACCAATATGTAAATAAGGAAGTCCAAAGTGCTATACTTGTACTTTCAAAGTACCACACCCCCCTACAATGTTGATTGTTGACTGGCATGCGCTTGTGTGATTCAACATTGTAGCGGGGGGGGGGGGGGGGGGGTGTTCCGAAAGTAGTGAAAATTAATCGCTTGGTGTGGAAATTCTCCAATCATGGTATAACAGCTTTACAGATTTTTTTACATAATTGGCTTTATTGTTTAATTGTTGACCTAATTTATCGCTTGGTGTGGAAATTCTCAAAGCATGGTATAACACACATTGGCTTGACACATTGCTTACATATCATGCGAGTTTGTTTCCTATTAGAGGTCGAATACAACACAGTCGCGTTTCTTCCCGCCAACATTCGGAAACAGAAAGTGCTGAGTTGAAAGGGCGTTTGGAGCACTTGACAGTTGACTGGCATGCTGAACTGGGTTGTACTCCAAGCTTGAAATAAGTGCCTCTATCACCTTGACAGGAAATCCAAGTAGACAAACTCTTGTTTGTATGGATGCTGTTGTATACGACATTAGCATTAAGCAAACATATGTCTAGGATTGTGATAAATCACCCGATTCGACTACCCACCGCTGTTAATAAGCAAGGCTTGAGGGGGGGGGGGGGGGGGGGGGGGGGGGGGGGGGGGGGGGGAGATGCCATACTATATAAGCGTGCCCGAAATTATATTATCGCATTATATAATACGCCAGGCACACTTAGAAGCGAGGCCGGCGTCGCGCGGTATAGTTTTCACAGCTGGTCGGGATGGCTTGTATTGTCATTTATTATCTAACAGCTATTAGTATAATTTGTTTCTACACAAACAATGGTAGCTCTCAATTCAATTTTCTATTTCGGTTTCATAATAATTAGCCACTCAAGGAGTGTTGCAATCATATGGCATATTTTACTTTCCTCACTACGGAGTACTTTACAAAAACAACTTTAAAACCTGTGACAATCGATTTTAGTCTAATAATAAACGGTGTACATATAAAATTGACCTTCAAATAGAACATTGTTTTTTCTTTTTAGTTTGTCCTTCCTCCATGGTAATAGCAAGTTTTTCGTGTTTGCACCATCATGTTGAAAGATTACAGTTGGTTTGGGTGTTTTTTAATGTCATTCATCAGCTAACTAGCTACTAACAAACTAAATGCACATCGGTTTTATAAATACAAGGCACTCGATGGCGTTGTCATCACAAGGCCTATTCTAGTTTGATCACGACGTAATATTTTGTATATATATATATATATATTTGTTAAACTTCAGGTTTCAAAAATTCATTTTAGTTTGGTTACAACGTTCATACAATTTGTGTTTTGACTTTGTATCGGCGACTTTTTCTTGTTTAGACCATCACTTGTAATAATAGCTGAAACAGCTGGTTGGGTTGGTTTGATTTTGAATTATTAGCTAACAACAGCTATTAGTATAATTTTTTTCAACACAAACAATGGTATAGCTCTCAATTTAATTGTCTATAGGCCTATCGGTTTGCATAAATAAATTAGCCACAAGGATTGTTGTAATCATATGGCATATTTTACTTTCCTCACAACGCAGCACCCTTTTTAAAACTTTAAACCTTTGAAATCTATTTCAGTTTGATTTCAAGTTGTTTTCAGCTCATATTGTAAACGGTGTACTTAAGTTGTGTCCGCTAAATACTGAAGTTTAGACCATCACTTTGAATTGTTCAAACATGTCATTTTTAGCTGAAAAATATTATGATTATGATTTAGATCACAAACAATCTAAGCTCTCGTTAAAATTGTCCAGATCGGTTTTTAAAATATAACAGCCATTCGTGTTAGCGTTGTCACCACATGTATTTCCTTAGTTTTATGACAACGCTGATCTTTGTTCTAACCTTCAGGGTGTGAAAATGTTTTTAGTTTGATTACAACGTATTTATTATGGACAATTTTTCATATCATATCCTAACGTTGAACCTGAGTTTGTTTCGGCGAAATTGCAGTTTAGACTATTACTTTGAATAGTCAAGCACTTGTTGTGATGCATTTTAGACTATTACTTTGAATAGTTCAAGCACCTTGTTGTGATGCATTTTATTGTCATCTATTGGTTAACAGCCCTTAGTATAAAGTTTGAAATCTTAAACAATGTAAACTCTGAATTTGTCTTATCGGTGTTCATAACAAAAAAGAAACTCGAGGAGTCTTGCTGTTCGAAGGTGTTTGTTAATTCTATCAGAAAATAGTCTTATTGTATCAACAACTCGTTGTGAAATGGAATGTTAGTTTGATTGCAAAGAACAGAGGATGGTTAATATTTTTGTTTATACTTTTAAATCGTAGACATTATGTGTTACTTTATATTGGCAAAGTAATAAAGTTTAGACTACACGTATAATAGTTTTCACAGCTGGTCGGGATGGCTTGTATTGTCATTTATTATCTAACAGCTATTAGTATAATTTTTTTCTACACAAACAATGGTAGCTCTCAATTCAATTTTCTATTTCGGTTTTCATAAATAAATTAGCCACTCAAGGAGTGTTGCAATCATATGGCATATTTTACTTTCCTCACAACGCAGCACCCTTTTTTAAAACTTTAAACCTTTGAAAAACTATTTTAGTTTGATATAATAGTAGATATATTTATAAAATGATCATCACATCGAAACATTGTTTTCTTAGTTTGTATTGGCCATTTATTTCGTGTTTGCACCATCACGTTGATAGATTACAAGTTGGTTTGGGTGTTTTTTAATGTCATTCATCAGCTAACTAGCTACTAACAAACTAAATGTACATCGGTTTTTATAAATAACATGCACTTCAGGTTTTCAAAAATTCATTTTAGTTTGGTTACAACGTTCATACAATTTGTGTTTTGACTTTGTATGAGCGACTTTTTCTTGTTTAGACCATCACTTGTAATAGCTGAAACAGCTGGTTGGGTTGGTTTGATTTTGAATTATTAGCTAACAACAGCTATTAGTATAATTTTGTTCAACACAAACAATGGTATAGCTCTCAATTTAATTTTCTATTTCGGTTTTCATAAATAAATTAGCCACTCAAGGATTGTTGTATATATGGCATATTTTACTTTCCTCACAACGCAGCACCCTTTTTTTAAAACTTTAAACCTTTGAAAATCTATTTTAGTTTGATATAATAGTAGATATATTTATAAAATGATCATCACATCGAAACATTGTTTTCTTAGTTTGTATTGGCCATTTTTTTCGTGCTTGCACCATCACGTTGATAGATTACAAGTTGGTTACGATTTTTTTTTTTTTTTTTTTCATCCATCAGCTAACAGCTATTATAGGACATCAAAAACAATAATTGCTCTCAAATTAAATGTTTATCGGCTTTCATCAGGCACACGAAAGGCGTTGCCATCACATGCCCTATTCTATATAGTTTTATCACGACATAGTATCTTCTTCTTCTTCACCTTCAGGTTGCGAAATTTCATTTAAGTTTGATTACAACGTTCATACAATCTGTGTCTTGACTTTGTATCGGCGATTTTTGCCTATTTGAGTTTCATTACAGTAGTATTTGAAAAAGTGATGCATTGAATGATGTCATGCTGACGAAATGTGAAATTTCGGCTTCGGTGGGCAATTTTACTAATAACCGCTGTATCGTTTTAACACTAATGATGTTACTTTGACCGATGTTCTTAAAACATCGAATACAAATGAAAAACAAATGCACAGTGTCTTAGTCTAAGTTGGCAGAGGGCGATTAAGCATAGACTCCTGCATTAGGTATTTGTTTTAATAAACAAAGGTATAGGTTGAAGGAAGGGGCCAACGAGCACGCACTTCCCCTTTATTTTTTGCCACAGGAAAAAAGTTAATAAACAAACGGCAAAGCAGCAAATCTCGTAAACTGGGCATAACGTCATGAGTAAAACGCCTCTGTCATACTTTAGATTGCACCAGAGAGCATCTAAAGAATTAGTATTTTTTTTTTTTTTTTCACCAGGGCCCTAAAGCGGGCCCCGGACCCCACGCCATATGGATTCGCATTTGCTCGTCGTTCAACAGTTTATATTTAAACGTGTCCTGTGGCCCCTTTATAGCCGACCGGTTTCCCCTAATAATTTAATAAAACAATTAATAAAAGGCAACTAAAAGCAAAGTTCAAGAGGGGAAAAACAATGTGTGAAACGCCTCTGAAGTGTCCTAAAGAGCACCTAATGTTAGAAACATTTCCGGGGCCCATATAAGCGGGCTCTGAACCCAACGCCGTAAGGCTTTGCGATTCGCTTGTTCGTTCTTCTCGTAGAAATGCCCCACATGCACGGCAAAGGGTGTGACGCATGTTCACGTGTGGGACACCGCACCCCCCACAGTCATACGAGGATACATGTTTAATCGGTGTTATTGCATTTATTTAACTTAAGGTGTGTCTACCGCTTTAACAAAAAACCTAAATCCGCACCGGTTGTAGCAATACTAAGGACATAAGACTCTTTAGAGTAACATGCACCTATAACTGATGACACCACACTGAAAGCCACGCCCACTTTATACAAACTGTCCCCACTGATTACCAATAGCCAATATGAATTTAAGTTTGTCAATGGTGAACTATGCAAGAGAATTTACAATAGTTTGGATAGCTTTCACATACGGTCTACAGACACAAGGATCTTCTCAGAATATAAGTTTCTATCATATTGAACGACGAAGTGGTGATTTTGTTAAAATAACCCACAAAGCGTATATTTGGAGCTGGAAATAGTGAAAACTTGGTAGCATGCGGCGTGACAAGGTGAAGGTCACACTTCAAAATCACACTAATGCACAGGAACCTTTTTACAAAACAGACCAACTGGAGTGTATAATACATCAGGATGGCACATTTGTTTTCAATATTGGTAGAGTTGGAATGCACCGTCATAATCATCAACACAACATCGTTCATCTGTAAGACAACAATATTCAAATATGGAAAATACTGTCCGTCCGTTTATTCAACCAAAATTAAACAGGAATATACAAAGCTGGATGAATAATTTGCATATACTAATGGAGTACATAAAGCAGAGGGCGGTAGAAACCTAACAAGATATTCCTTGTGTTGGTTCCGATCGACCAACATTATAAAAAGCGCACATGTATATACACTATAATTAAACTTTCAAAGTATGTAATTGAACGAACTGAATTAGAACATCAACCTAAACTAATAAAACAACAACTAGCGTTCATTGAATCCAACTATGAACGAATATTAATGAAACCAACGACTTACCAAATGTTTGTTTTGTTTTTATAGAAATAATACAAAGCAAGGACCTTCTGATAAACTAAGAGCTTCCTTTAATAATCCATTTTTGTTTACAAATATTGACGGGTGCACTTCACAGGCCAACATTCATGCGCCAAACTGATTATCATAATTTGTATGCCATCTAACTATTTTGAATAATAACGTTTTGGGGATCATGCAGTTCATAGATTGTGTAATTATAAAAAGTTACCACAACCTGGGGGTTCTGTGCTTTATCCTTTGAGGAGATTTGATAGATTTAGGCTTTAAAGTTGGTCCTATTTGGCTTGGGAATTGGAGGAATGCTTCATAAGAACTGGCAGCAAGTGGGTTTTGGAAAAAGTACAATTTCGGGGTGTCAACTGTTCCCGCTTAGGTCCACCGAGATCCAACAGTCAGTTTTCAGCTAGTTTGTTTGTTTATTAAGATGATCTTCCTAACAAGGGAACCAGGCAATACTCCACATCTGATAGGAATTAAGCCGTATCCGAATAAGGGGTTACGCCTACATCTACGAGTGTTAATAATAATAATAATAATAATTAGTTCTTGTATTGCGCATTTCACAATAACGTCTCAATGCACTTTACATTAGTGCCCTGGTCATTGGGCCAATAACATTCCTTTAATCTTTCTCAGCTCCCTGGGGAGTATACAGCCCGGGCTGCTGTGGCGCTCAGAAAGCTTTTTCAAACACAATATCAACCTCTACCCTCGCAGGTACCCATTTTCCCCCTGGGTGAATAGAAGCAATTATAGCGAAGTGTCTTGCTCAAGGACACAAGCGTCATGACCAGGACTCGAACCCACACCCGATGACTAAACCCCAAGAACTTGAATCTGATGCTCTAAACCACTCGGCCATGGCAACCTATGTTATTAAGGAGTGTTGCTGAGGATGTCCTCCACTTCAGCCATTGATGCTAAGGCGATCCAGCCGTAGCT
Source organism: Leptasterias polaris (assembly GCA_037783415.1). Classification (NCBI taxonomy): domain Eukaryota; kingdom Metazoa; phylum Echinodermata; class Asteroidea; order Forcipulatida; family Asteriidae; genus Leptasterias; species Leptasterias polaris. The sequence goes on from JAZGTN010000055.1 coordinate 2,323,417, forward strand.
GTGTGCCGCCAATTCGAACACAGCCTAAAGCTCGTTTCATACTTCCTGCGAATGTGAATGCAAACGATTCACATCTCAACTCTTCTGAATTATTGGCTGCGAATTTTTAACGTAAAAATTTTATATCGCATTCGCATTTGCATTCGCAGGAAGTATAAACCGGGCTTTAGTCTGCGTGAATAGAATTGATCAGTAATTTCTATCACCTTTCCTTTTCTCCTTCCCGCTTGCTTGAATTTCTATCACCAACAGACACTGCAGCTTGCTGTTTTTTATACAACCACACGGTGTCAATACCCTCATCAATAGAGTCTGTAGGTGTCCAATCCTCAGGGAATGGAAAGCGGCAGGCAATCACCACACCACCATCCTTTAGTTCCTGCTCCAACTTCTCCTGCAGTTTGGGCATCTAAAAAAGGATTTAATTGTAAATAAAAACTCGTCAGCAAATTAACATTTGACGAAGGGGTCATCACGGTAGCAGTGATAAAAATGTCTGTTCTTTGAAGGTACTTGATATCTAAAGGGTAAATTAATTGTTTCCTCTCAAGTTTTACAAGTTGAATAAAAACTAAATATTGAGATTTTAATTTTAAGTAATAAAATTAAAGGGGAAGAGACTGAAAGAAAAAAAACTTTACAAAGTCAAGAGGTTTGAGTTTTGTCAGCGATTGTGTGCATGTTCATAGTTCCATTGAGGCAAATAAAATTGAAAAAATTGTTATTGTTTTATTATATTTGTTTGTATTATTATTTTTGTATTATATTTTACCTATTATATATTGATATTTATTTAATTTTTCTTTGAGGGGGGGATCTTCAAATGCAATTTCTTCAACTTAACGTTACTTTGTGAGCTGTCAGATTGAAATTAATTTAGATTTTTACTTTTTTAGTACTACCAATCATACACTTGTCTTTAAAAACATTCCTGGACAAGTGTGGTTCTGCTGACTACTTCATCGCTCCCAAGAGGTCAATGTAAACAAATTCCCCTTTTAGTAATTTTTTCATTCGTTCGACCCAAAATTGAATTTCAAAATCCAGTAATTTTCTCTTGTATTTTATTACTTGAAATTCAAATATCGGTACCAGTGACGCTCAATTGAAAGGACAACCCTTAGAAGATAAGAAAACGTTAAAACTGTAACATGAAGCTTGGCAAGCGGACAGAGTAACATGACACCAAGTGAATTAAATGTTTGGGTTGCCATCTACTTGCATTCATGCTCAATATACCACGACATCGAACATTCCACATTAATTCTTCCTATTGGTGTCACATGGATGAAATAACAAAACAAACAAAAAACTCCTTTCTTTTGTTCAATGTATAAATTCTTCAGAATGCTGTTTGCAAATTTTGTTTCACTAACAATTACCAATTTGTTTTAAAACCTATATTTATATCTCTGTTATAATTTACCTCAATTCGTCGCTCGTATTAAAAAAATGTTATACTCATTACTGTTAACATTTTCAGCAAGTTTCAGAACTAAATACGTAGTAGTTTTGTAATTACACTAATTACTAAAAACGACGTATCACTAGATTTGCCGTTTTGTCTTTTCACAAAGTGACCTATCTAGATACGCCACTTTACCAATGATGTACTATGCGCTACAGCGTGCGCAGTTCGGGCGCGCGTGTAAAATTTGCGCACCACGAACTGACCTAACTCAAACCGTGGTATTTTCACGAAGTGACCTAACTAGATACGTCTCTATTATGCATTGGTTTGTACACGGTGCTCTGCGGGCAAAACTCGGATTTTAATTTTCACAAAGTGACCTATCTGTTTAGGTATTATTTACTAATTAAAATAGTTGCGGGGATTAAATGAAATTGACAGTTCTGTATTAATAAAGTAGTCGGCTTTATTTTTGTCTTAAAAAATTGTACACAAATAGTTAGCAGAACCCGAAACAGCAGTTTGAAAAATAGTGCAACTTCATTCGTAATTTTCTCCAAACATGTTTTTTTATACTGTGTACGAGTTAGGTCGGTTCGTGGTACGCGCGACGAATTATGACCAAATAATGGTTAATAGTGGGGTGTCGGGCCAAGCAGTTTAGGGCAAAAGTTCTGGAATTTACAGAATGTGGGCTCAAATCCTGGATTGGTCAGTCCTGACACTTGTGCCCTTGAGCAAGGAACTTATCATATTTGCTACTCTCCACCCAGGAGTAGTAAAATTTGGGAACCAGCAAGAGCTTGGGAGTACAACCTACGATGGACTGGCATCCTGTCCACGAGGAATGAAAACATTCTCAGATGTTTAATGCCAATGAAACCGGATATAAACACCGGCCTGATGAGCCATATTGGCTCGGGACAGACTTTGCTACTCTTCAGTGGAAAATAAACCAGTGGCAGATTTTTAAGACACAGTTTGTAAACTGAACTCTTTCTGCAGAAATGCAGTCAGAAAAATGAACAAAACTGCTAAGGTATGTCTCCTGCCACCAAGTGTCTATCAACAAATCTCACCATTTGGGGAACTCCGAATACAACGGCGCTGTCGTATCTAGTCAGATCCACCTTCCAGAGGTCTCTTCTGTAGAATGAAGCCTTTTGTTGTAATCCTTGAAGTCTGGCTGTTAGTTTTGAGTACCAGACTAACCATGGATTCAGCTCATAGCCTGTGGCCTGTAAACCCATCTTGGCTGCCTCAAGTACCTGGTCAAATAACAACAATATTTGGCTAGAGCTTCTTAGATTTGTATTTGAACAAACTCACAATCATCAAATAATCCATCAACAATACATTGTGGGTTTTTTTCCAGATAGATTTATCTTGTTACTTAACTTGTAACATCTGATAAAATCTTCAAAAAGATGTTCCCTTACTCTTATTTTGTTTTTGTGTAATATCAGTTTGTCATTATGCTGTCGGAAAAAAGACAGTTACAGAACAAAGAGGACATCAGTTAAAAGTAGGATTGTGCATCACTCACACATAATGTATACTATGTATTCTTAAACTTTATGATACACATAGCCTGTTTAGATAAAGGTGATTCAGTAAACTTGCATTACATAAGGTACATCTAAGGTACATAAAACTTAATAAACTCAACTACATTGTATCATGTGCCTCAGACAGGTACCATAGCAGTAATGCAAACTATGTACAATATGTAGGCCTATAGTACATGTAATTGTGGCCTTGTAGTCTAAATGACATAAAAAACGAAGTGGCAAAACAATGCGGCTTTTAATGGCTTGCGGAAAACAATCTCATTTTTAGTCATCTGGGCCTACAGCTCTCAGTCTTTCTGAAACCTTCATTTCGACGAAGAATGATTTAATGCATGATTCATCACAATGAATGAGCAAAGTTAAACAAAACAGTATCCTAAAAACAGAATGATTTGATGTGCGAATGTAAACCTTAGAAATTGTATATGATCAGAAATGACTTGACAATAAAAGTACATGAAAAAAGTGTTGTACTTACAATTCTTCCATCTCCGCTGCCAAGATCTACAAGTGACCCTCTGGCCTTCCCCGAGGAGAGCAGCATCTTGAAGACATTGGTGACCTGCTTCTCTGTGGCTGGTACATAAGGCAAGCATATCTTACGGAAGGCTGGAAGGACGAAGGGTGTTGCTACTGCATAGAGTCCACCAATGACAGCTCCTGATATTCCCACTAAAACAAGGCCTCCTTTTAGGCGACTTCTTGAAGGAGATTTGCCAATGTGAACCTACAAATGCAACAGTTAAACATGAGATGAGTTACATGTGTTTTACAGTTTGACTTTAAGAGTCATAGATTGGCAAATAATCCAAAAATGAATAACCATAAAAGCTTAGTCATGACTCGGTCAGAAGCACTGCAGCTGTTGATAAATTTAAAGATTTTAAGATAGTTTGTAAACTTGCTTGTTTAATATGGCTCATCTGTAATTGTTATTTGTCTGATTTTCCTCTTGCTTTACTGTATGACGAGGATTTACTCTCGTGCGCCTTGATCTTGAGCACCTTAATTTGGGGGATTTTGGCGATTGATAATCATAATGATAGTATTTACTATTTTGAGAAAGGGTTTTTGAGAAAGGGTTCCCATCAAAATAATAAATGGTCTGGATTGATTATTTTCCCCCCCCAAAATTTGAAACTGAAAAACAATTTATGCTTGAATAGAATCGTTTCTGAGATGTCTGGTCCGGGGTCTAGAGCTAGCTAGCTGGCAAGGCATCGCAAAAGCTGCAATTACCCTCCCCCCACCCACCCTCCCCGTTTTCATCATTGTAAATGTAAACGTTATGAGATAATTTGAAACTAAAGTCGGACTCACCGTTTCATTTACCATGATGTTACTCGAGTTAACTGAATTAATTAAATTAAACCACACAGTGTCTTAATTTCATCGGCAAATCATCAGCTTTCCCAAAACGACGTTTACGGGCGCCGCCATCTTGTATAATATAAATCCAATGACCAATACTGGCCACTTGGTGGCGCTATAACTTATATTTGCGGGTGCACCACCCTAAGTTATACAACCAATATTATCGAAAAATACTCAAAAAATAGTCTCTCCAGCCCCCCCCCCCCCCCCCCCCCCCCAAAAAAAAAGTCTCTCCAGCCTCTTGAAAAACAATCAAATGTATTTTCAGATAACTAAACTTCAGATTTCTTTGCAACTTTTGGCAGGTAAACTGTTAAGAATTTTTGCTAATTACCCCAGAAAAAACACCCCGATTTTATTTTTTTATTTTTTTTTCAAAACCGACTTGCTGCCAGTTTTCATGAGCTAACGGACCCCTCCGATTCCCGAGCCAAAAAGGACCGTAAAGCCTAAATTTATCAAATAATCTCCTCAAAAGTTGAGGCATAGGCTGCGATAAAAATGTTATAACTACACAATCTATTAATTGCATGACCCCAAAACTAGAATTCAAAAGATTTTGAGTGGTGGGTTACAAATTATGATTATATATGATGAGTTTGTCGCATGAATTTCGGCCTAGAAAAAGGTAATCAATTAATATTTTTGGTCAAAATATTTTGCTCAAAAATATGTTGAGAATAAGTTGCTGATTTGATATCTGAACAAAACAATGTTGTTGGTTTTTTCTTTTCCGTTTGTTTACAACAGGGTCAAACATGCATGCTTGAGGTTTTTTTTTAAATACTTACCTTTCTGAAGAAATATAAATGATATAAAATGAAAACCAGTCAGGGTATGAATGCCGACTATTGTTTCCGTGATACCAGGCTAGCTGTTTCTTCCCAAGAATGGCACCAGTTTAGAGTTACTGATACCAATCGGTAAGCAAATTAACATGAAATGAAAAACCACACATTAGGCCTAGGTTGCACTACTTCAATGGTGTTTATCGTAAAGATTGATCGAATTATGTGTACGACCTCAATATTGTGACGTTATCATGTACAGTTTTTGAGATATTATAGAGAACGTGTTTTTCGGGAACGAATGTCATTTATTACGTCATTTTGGGAGCTTAGGTCACGCCCTTAACCCGGCAGCAATTTAATTTTGCGATGTTCCGATGATTCCCTAGCCTTTCACCAAAATATTGAGGGCGACATTCCTGCGCATTTCGCATGGGGATTGAATAAACTTAAAAAAATGTTCTGTGCTCCCGACTCATCCATCTTGAGGGGCAGGTACCACACAATTTGAATTGCGAACTAAAGAGATCCAACGTGACTTAACAAGTATTAAAGCTTTTCCCTCAACTGTACTCTAGTGAACATGAAGTTCAGCGTATATCGTTATGCCAGCCAAAACAATGTGTAAACATCTTAAGGACACTTTACTCGTCTGATTGGACTCCTCTAATTTCATAGAGTTTTTTACATATTGTTCCTACCTATGATCTTTGACCTAGGATGATATAAATGGCGAAAAGTAGAGGAGGACTCTGACACAAGCTTGAGAAGATGTTGGTGTTTTGAAGAATTTGATTTGATTGTGCACAACAATAAACTGTTTCATATAATAGTAATAGTATCAAATCAAAGATGTAACATGCATATAGACCTCTTGCATACGCCGTCTGCCTTGTCTGAGGTAAAATATTGGAAACGCGCACGCGTGTAAAGTGCTACACAGCTTCAAACGGGGGGGGGGGGGGGGGGGGGGGGGTCTTTCATTGATCTCAATGAGGGCGCTGTTTGAGCCCATAACCATTTTTATGCGAGGGTCTAGTTAGTGCAGAACATAGAACAAGGAACAGACCCCAACCGTCTCACGTTGCGATTTTCTTTTACAAGCTAGTGTTTCTCTTTTACGTGTTAGTGTTTCTTGAAAAACATACAGAGAAACACTTCCACGTAAAAGAGAAATGCTGCCACGTGAAATGTAAAAGAGAAACATTACCACCACGTAAATAAGAAAGACTGCCACGTAAAAGAGAAACACTTTCACTTAAAAGAGAAAGACTGTCACGTAAAAGGGTGCCATGTAAAAGAGAACCACCACGTAAATAAGAAAGAGTGCCATGTAAAAGAGAAAGACTGCTACGTAAAAGAGAAAGACTGCCACGTGAAAGAGTGTCATGTAAAAGAGAACCACCACGTAAAAGAGAAAGATTGCTACGTAAAAGAGAAAGACTGTCACGTGAAAGAGTGCCATGTAAAAGAGAACCACCACGTAAAAGAGAAAGACTGCTACGTAAAAGAGAAAGATTGCTACGTAAAAGAGTGTCATTTTAAAGAGAACCACTTCCACGTAAAAGAGAAAGACTGCCACGTGAAAGAGTGTCATGTAAAAGAGAACCACAACGTAAATAAGAAAGACTGCCACGTAAAAGAGAAAGACTGCTACGTAAAAGAGAAAGACTGTCACGTAAAAGAGTGCCATGTAAAAGAGAACCACCACGTAAAGGAGAAAGACTGCTACGTAAAAGAGAAAGACTGTCATGTAAAAGAGTGCCATGTAAAAGAGAACCACCACGTAAAAGAGAAAGACTGCTACGTAAAAGAGAAAGACTGTCACGTAAAAGAGTGCCATGTAAAAGAGAACCACCACGTAAAGGAGAAAGACTGCTACGTAAAAGAGAAAGACTGTCATGTAAAAGAGTGCCATGTAAAAGAGAACCACCACGTAAAGGAGAAAGACTGCTACGTAAAAGAGAAAGACTGTCATGTAAAAGAGTGCCATGTAAAAGAGAACCACCACGTAAAAGAGAAAGACTACCACGTATAAAAGAGTGCCATGTAAAAGAGAACCACCACGTAAAAGAGAAAGACTGTCACGTAAAAGAGTGCCATGCGCCACGTAAATAAGAAAGAGTGCCATGTAAAAGAGAAAGACTACCACCACATCAAAGAGATGACTGCATGCCACGTGGTGAAAGAGAAACACTGCCAAAGAAAAAGAGACCCAAAAAAAAGGACAATGTGCCAGTAATATTGGGCTTCTATCATTTAGTGTAATTGGGTCTTGTTCAGATAATTTATTGTTAACACTTTTAGTTACATTGAAATAATTATTAGGTCATACCAGTACCAATCCACCAGAGAATTATTATTTGCGGCTGAATTAATTACGTTAAAGTTAAGGAAGTAGCATTGAAAGACCGTAATCCGCAGTTAAATTTAAGCCTGGTATGGTATTAACGGGCCTAAAATTACTGTTTTTATACCCGTGTTTCGTAGTTTTCTTTCAAACGTGGTCATCAATTAATAAACATTTTACACGGGTTGGTCACATGTGTTTATTGAAAGCAAGATTACAATTAATTTAATCTTTAAAACTAATAATTTAAACTATCGTAGCAAAATAAAGTACCTATTAATAACTATATACCAATGGCAATATTACTACAAAACTTGATCTATCTTTTAGATACAATTTACAACGACACGTACCATATTGTACACATTGTAATAGTATTCCTCAAACATAAAGTTAATATAACTGTGAACACTCTAAAAGCTCATTGGTCTGAATTGACCCCATAGTTTCCAGGGGACTGACCCATATCTGGGTCAGGCTGACACGACAAGTGACTAAAAAAAAGGGGGAATTCAAAACTCGGATTCTGCGTCTGTGCAGTTTGACCCATTTCTGTGAAATTTTGAGACATACTGACTAAGCCTGGGCGACTAGTGAAATTTACTACTCGACTAGTCGCGCCTCAAATAGTTGCAACTTCGACACTAGTTTAATTCCCATGATGCACTGCGGTATATTGTTTGCCGCTGGCGCAATTTATTATAGTAAAATTCACGCTGACAGGATTGAAGGATTGTGCCACTGATGTTTGATTGTGTTTCGTAAGTTAATTAAGTTGTCGTGAATAGTCGTGAGCGACACAATTGGTTCGCGACTATTTTTGTAGTAGTCGTGTGGCGGCGCGATTAACCGAGTAGTTGAAAAACGGTAGTCGCGACTCGACTAAGCGATCAATAGTCGCGACTTCGACACTAGTCGCACTAGTCGCCCAGGCTTAATACTGACCCAGATATTGGACAAGCCCAACGGGACCCGGAGTTCAATTCTGACCCGGAAGTTTTTTAGAGTGTAAGGAAAATGTAACAGGTTGTAAATGATATTTACGGCAATGAATATTGGAAAGTATTTATGGTGGCCTTGTAATGAGCCACTTTATGTCAGATCCTACTCTTAAAGAGACTGTACAACATTGGTAATTGCCAAGGACCAGTATCCACACTTGTTGTGACCCAACATATACATGAAATAACAAACCTGTGAAAGTTTAAGCCCAATCGGTTATCGGAGTAATGAGAAAACGGTGAAAACCCCGATTGTATAATGTTTTAACTTTTTTTTTTTCAAACATCGGATTTTATCCTGCGTGATAAGGACTATTGTTTTACTCGTTTCCTAAAAACTATGGCATTTCAAGCAAAAATATTTCAAGGGAAGTTTTCCACCATGACCATCTTTATACCACGTAAATTATGTGCAAATCTGTGAACATTTATTTTTTCAATCTTACCATTGTTGTACACGCCCATTAATTGCTTTAGCCATAATTAATAGATGGCAGCCTCACCCTGTGGTCGTTATGGGCCTTTGTGAAACCTCCGGCTCTGTTTCATTATGAGTAGGTGCACTTCTGATTATGAACTTACTTAAAACACAGACGGGGCTATAGCTGGAGGTGAGCCGAAGCCATGCTTTCGAAAAGGCATTTTGTGTCTTTATGCATTGAATGCCCTTTTGGCAGCATATTGAGAGGTCCAGATAGGCATATACCCGTATAGTAATTGATATCAACAAAATGTTTTTAATTTTTTTTAAATAATGTAAGTTTCTTTACATGGTGTTACCGCAAACCTAAGGTAATAAAGTTTTTTTTTTTAGTAAACAATGTATATACAAAAAGTAGTAATAGGTTAATATTTCACACACACTCATACACAAACTTTAAAAAAAGTTTGTTTATCTTCTTTCCGTTTAAATCATAATAAAAACCGAGGCCTATAGCTTGGTCCTTGTAGGCATCTGTTTTTAAAATAAAGATGTCTTTATTTATACTTGTATACGGCAAATGACGCTAATTTAATCATGGCGCTGCAAATAAGGTTGCTGTTGTTATATCACCGTTTTCTCGGTATATATGATGGGGGTATCATGGCCGAGCGGTTTAGAGCATCGAATTCAAGTTCTGGTGGTAAAGTCATCGGAGTGTGGGCTCGAATCCTGGTCATGACACTTGTTTCCTTGGGCAAGATGCTTTATACTTTAATTTCTTCTCTTCACCCAGGGGTATTAATGGGTAGAGGTTGATATTGTGTATGAAAAAGCTTCGGAGCGCCACGTCAGCTGAGAGAGATTTAAAAAAAAGGAATGTTATTGGCCCATTGACCAGGGCACTTATGTAAAGCGCGTTGATACATTATTGTGAAATGCGCTATATAAGAACTAGTAGTTAATATTATTATTATTAATAGACCCATTGCAATGGCCGCCGTGTAGCTGAGTTCAAACAGTGCCATCGTGTAAGTGCGTACCCGCCACGCACAACTCGCAGCCAATGATAGGCCTTCCTTTGACCTCAGTGAGGGCACTGTTCAAGCTTGTGACGTCATAATTTGCAAAGGGTCTCTATGGTTTCGTTTTGCAACGCTACCCGATGTTTCTTGATACAACTGTTAATTTAATTGCAACAAACTGCTAGGAAGACGAGCTAGTCGATTTTTCCGCCACTGGGGTTCCGGTCTAAATCCAGTCTAAAAGTGTGTTGTTGAGGTGGGACCATCACCAATCACGTGGTTGTCAATTCCCTTCGATTCGTCGTACTTCCTCTTCTCGGTAACGTCATGAACAGTAATGATGTCACTGTTATGTGAGAAGATCGATTTCTAAAAGAAGTAACAATAGTTTAAAGTATTAGTCTTATTCCTTGCTGATATCGTGTTCTTTTCGTCTTTCTTTTGGTTAACTTCTGTACGACTATCCGATGGGAGGTGATAATTAAACCGCATAAGTTTACCTGATCATCTGATTGTGAGGTTTTCAGGCAACAGCAACATGATTTTCTCCAGCTCCAGAGCAGAGTGGAATCAACGTCTTGCTCACCATATATCGCTAAAATAAATCATACAAATAAATTATTAAAATAGATTAATTAACCAATACATAATAATAAAATGATTAATTTTTTAGAAGATTTCGAAGAATTAAAACCGGTGACACAAAAACAGTGGGTTTAAGAATGAAACATAAAAATCAAACATACCTACAATATTGGAAATGAATAATACGATTGTCATGGTGTTTGTTGCTCGGTTAAAAAAGTGGTGAAGTTAGATTGCTTCAGGCTAACCGCACTTAGCGGAAAGAAGAAGACATCGAATTACCACAATAGACTGTGCAAGTCTCGCGCGTATCCGAACGAGAAAACACGTCAAACGAAGAACTTTTTTATTTCTGAAATTAAATCTTTGTTTTAAATTATATCTCATGACAAAATCTGAACAACACAATTAAATCATTACAATTTTATGAAAAGTTTTAGCTTTTGAAAAAAATACACAACAGTGTGTTAATTATTATTTAAAAAGAAATTAAAACTCTGGGACAAGGATGCTTATTTGATGTTAACTTTTTAGAAACCCCTTACGCGGATTCGTGATGGTCAAACGGGTTTAAAATTGACCCAAATCGCAGTTTAGAGGGTGCTGACGCCTCAACAACCATATACTGCAATGAAAAGGGTTCGCTTTGCAATTAAAGCATCTGGCGGTTATAACCGCGCATCCAAAACAAGCGTTTACATAAGTTTTATGATCGGAGGCGAGCACAAAATTCTTATTTTTTTGCAATAACCGGAAGCTGAGGCCAAGTTTAATTCTCGGGTTTTCTTCGTTATATTTTTGAATTGGTTTTACTTTAATATTTTGTTATCACTTAGTATTACATTCCAACAACATGTATACTTTTCTAGGTCATAACCTACGTTAAACTAAAATAATTGACGAAACAAAATCTCGCCCACGTAAAACTCCATATGGTTGGGACCACTATGGTCCCGGAAGTTCGAATGCGCGCGAGACTTGCACAGTCTATTTCGTATAAATACCTTCGAATATCAGACTAGCTACAAGTCCAACGGTCACTACCAGAATCATGCACACCATGGGATACCAGAGACGGGATACATTGTACAACTCTATAAAGAAGGACCTGTGTTTTGTTAAAGACAAAAGTGAAGGACGATAATAATCGGAGGTAGCACAACAATAATAATGAAATGTCACGGTTGTTCATAGTGGGCGCATAATATTGATAAGCTAACTAGTTTACCAAAGTAATACAATAATGCACATTCTCTTTATTAACAATAATAAGTGGACAAAACCAAATAATTGTTTATGTTATTACTTATAATGAAAACTGGTATAACTTGCCATTTTCTCGCACGTGGGTATAACTATTTTAATGGAGGTCCCAGATATATAATTTTGATCAGGTGCGTTGTAACCTAGTGGCGTGGATTTTTCATGTTATTGTTATTTTTCTTTAACCGTTGCCTTCAGAAGAAAAAACGAGTATGCATTAAAAATGCAGCCAATAATTCGAATAATGTTGTCTTTTTGACAAATATTCCAGAATCGTTTTTCTAAGATCGATTTTTTCTTTTCTTGGTATTTTCACTACGCAATGCATGCCGCAGTGCCAATGATTAAATGAGTCCGTTTCGACACACTTACCTTGCCGGAGGTAGAGCTGTTGTAGATGCATTGGTTACCATCAACATCATTGTTGCCATCACTGAAGAATTACTCGTTTCATCGTCTGCAAAGTTGTCGTCTTTGCAACCATCCGTTGAAAGTTTTAGGGTATCGGGAAGCGGTTGATAGAACAGCGAACCTACAAACAGCCAGATCCCGACGGCAGTTCCAACCAAGAAACCAACCAGTGTCCCCTGTTGTATTTACACATTATTTTTACACGCATACATTAATTACATGTGCTGATCTCAGTAAGACTAATTGATCAATGTGTGTATGTACGCCTTCATAAAAATTGTAGATTTCGTAAGGATATACCGATTTGATTCCGTGCGTTCTGATGACTCAATGTATATCATGTGAACTTTCCAGCAATATTACGGCGATTTACGTGGAACCACAGATTCCAAACTATTACCGCAAACTACAGGTACTGTTTGCAAAATTATTATATTATTAGGCCTACATCACTAACCTAATTGATATGGAAGCGCTTGCTTCCCTGAGAACAATATATTATGGTGTAATATGTTGATTCCATTAACAAAGCATTGAATTGCAAACAACAAAAAAGACACCAACAGACTAGGGGATTTGTTAGTGATTGCATTATTAATATGAACACTGTTGCAAATATATATTCATTGCTATTGTCCAGCAACAGTTAACATAGTCCCCATTATTGCTTACATATGATTATTATTGCATTCCCAGAATGTATATATGATAATATTAATAATAATACCAACGCTTACACAGCGTCCTAATCATGCAGGCGTGCTCATAAGGCACTGAACACATGTAAAACGAAAAACGGCACTAGTCAAAAGCTAAACAGGAACTTTTGTTTGGACACATTAAATAAATGAAGAAAATTAATTGGTTTAATTTCTTTCTGTAGAATCGTCGTATAAATGTCATGAATGGTGATTATTCTGTCATGCAACTCTCATGGACACTGTGAGACTTAATTTCTTTCTGTTGAGTCGCAATATGATTATTAGATAGTCCACAAGAAAAAAACAAAACGTTGCACCTATGTCTGACCCTCGCCGATTTGACCGGAAAATTTGATTTCCATTTTATTTATCTATGATATTTGTACATATTCGAACAAACATTATATGATAAGCTTTGATTAAGTTATAGCCCGGGGAAAACAATCCGCCAATGATATTCATTCATTCATGATAAGTGGTTGTTAATTAAAAGAAAAGCATGATTTTTATGTCAGGTTTCCCAATAATTATCTCACGTCCATCAGTCAAATTGTACAAACCCTTTTTTGCATGTTTTTTTTTTTTTTTTTTTTGCATTATCCGCGACATTAGTGTTCGAAACTTCGTGAACGTTTTTCGTTTAGAAATGTGTGTCAAAGTTCGTTCAGAGAAGACGAAGAAATTGAGAAAGAAATAGACAAATCTCTGGGTGAAAATTCTGTCACGCAACTTTCATGGGCACCGTGAGACTTATTTCGTTATGCACAGAGTGCTTGTTGTGTGGGAAACCCCCCCCCCCCCCCCCCCCCCCCCCCACCCCAAAATATAAATAAAATAAATAAATAAATAAAAATAAAAAAATAAAAAAATAAAAAATAAAACATAAAAAATAAAATAAAATAAATAAAATAAAAAAATTAAACAAAAATAGTTCACTTACCGGGTCCCAATGATTAAATATTATGCACGAGTCTTTCAAAGGATATCGGTATCTTACCTTTGAGTTAGCTCTCCTGCAAAAAAATCCAAGGATGAAAACAGCACAGACTGGACCATTCGTGATACCGACCAAACCAATGATCGCCTGGGTTAAAATAGAAGCATTATTATCATATTTCAGACGTATACATCTACTGGCGCTTACATGTATATTAATGCACGCTTTCAAGAAAAACAGATAGAATACGGACTAAACAAAATACGGACTAAACAACTGCCAAAGGATTGTCCAAAAATACAGTTTAATAAAACTTTCAGTAATAAAACAGTTTGATGTCAGTTTGATGACATTTCTCACCGGTAAAATATTTCCGAGTTGTCCAACTAGCATCGTTGTCGCAATATTCAAGGCACCGAAGACTAACGCTATAAAAACAAACAAACAAACCACCCCCTATAATGCACTGGATTCTCATTCACAAAGGGAAGGTATACGTTTGGTAATCACTCTTAAAATTAATGACAATAAAAACATATTAGTTAGAAGCCTACAGCAGCTTTCGACAGTATAAAGCATTTTGGGAAACACTTCACTTCGAAGAAATGTGGTTATGTGAACAGATATCAGTTTTTATGACCCAACATTTGAATTTGAGAAACGTTTCTGTCAGAAACGTTTCTCATAGTCGTGTATTTCTATTAGGGATTATTCTTTTTGCGTGGACATAATTATTCGCTCCGAATTTTCGGCGATATCTCAAAAACGCGACCAACTTTTGAAGTGAACTTTTCACAGGTTGTTTTAATGTATATATCTACATTAAGAGGATTAAAACAATCGAACGGTTCAAAAAACCAAAGGTATACTTTGCCTTTAGACCGAAAACACATTTTAGTAATTTTAGTAATAATTACTCGTTCAGTTTTTAGCAAAAACAGGTGAAACCCTTTTAAAGGCACTGAACATGTTTGGTAATTATCAAAGACCAGTATTGTCACTCGGTGTATCATAACAAACCTGTGAAAATTTGGGCTGAATCGGTCATCGAAGTTGCAAGAAAATAAAGAAAGAAAAAACACCCTTGTTGCACAATTTTGTGTGCTTTCAGATGCTAATAAAAGGCTTCATGCATGAAGTCTTTTATTATTTTAGTGAGAAGTTATCTCTTTCTCAAAAACTACGTTACTTCAGAGGGAGTGGTTTCTCACAATGTTTTATACTATCAACAGCTCTCTGTTGCTGGTTACCAAGTAAGTTTTTATGCTAATATATATTTTGAGTAATTACCAAACGTGTTCAGTGCCTTTAAGGTTCTATCCTCAGACAGTCCCGATTGACATGGTCTATGACCCTTTAGGCAGTATGACTCATGGACTCAGAATCTCCAGTTAGAGAACTCATGGACTTGTGTACAAAACATACTGCATTTTCACAGTGCAAAATCATAAGAATTAAACAAAATGTGTATATGTATATATATGTATATATATATATAAATAAAAATAAAATTACAAGAAATTTGTTTGCCAAAACATCTCTACAACGTCTGGAAGGTTATTAACTTTGAAAAAAGTTTAAACTAAAATTTAAAACAAATATATATATATATATCTCTACAACGACAGGAAAGTTATTAACTTTGAAAACAGTTTCAAATCAACCTTATAAAGGAGTTATACGCGTTTCCCCGCGGTCTACACGCTGCAGTAACTGATGACAGCCGTGTATTATCCTTAAAACAGAGGTGGGGCAACGCATCAGGTTTCAATGGAATGGCTTTTACTTTGCGTTGTGCAGTTATGTTATAAGAGCGATTTGTTGTAGCTTTGTTTTTAAAGCCGGTACAAAGGCAATCTTTGTAGAGCATTTGGGCAATAAATTTCAAAATCATAGTATATAATACCAAAAACACAAACTAACCTGAGAAAAAAAATAAAAAAATAATCGAGTTTATTTTAATTGAGTCAATCGAAACAAGCCATGGTGATTTTGGGCCTTCGTATAGCTATTTCCTAGATTTTGACAGCATTCCAGACGTGAATACATCTCTCATTTATCTTTCAGAATAATACTAAGTGTTTTTTGTTTTTCTTATGCTCACCGAGTAGCCTCGTTATCATGAGGTATCTAGAATCAGACATATCCTTCCAAACTTTGGAAATGACGTGTTCGCCAGTAATCGTTGCGATGGAATTCAAGATCGAAGACACGGTGCTGAAAATAAAAATGACAAAAATATTACATATAAATGTTCATTTTTGCACCGGGGAAAAAGAGTAAAAAACTATTACTAGGATGTACCGTGTGTTATGTCCAAGTGCGAAAATACCTGCCCGAATGGATTTTTTTCCCCGCTAATCAGTTGACTTTCAACAGGCTGTGCAGGCGACTGGACGCACAACTATTAAACCCTCAAACGAGGCACCTGTTTCGGTGGAACTTCTGTTCGGCAGCCTGTCAATCGCTACTGACAACATGTGTAGGTTAAGAGGGCTTGTGGGGGCTTATCTCCGCAGAAACTGTCGGCAAGACATCAAAGGCAGTTGGTGAACAGTTGTTTTCAAACATCTCTCTGGAACTTCAGACTTATGGCGATTTAACGCCCGAGTTGTAGTGTCATTGACATTAACAAGGCGGCCATTGCTTGTGTACAAACCAGAGGGAAAGTTTTGTGTACACGCACAATGGATTTTTTTCTTCTCCACCCACTTTGACCGACCATAGACCCCTGTTGATTGACACCCCTTCTAGACTGTGAGTTATGGTACAGGGAGGATATCATGGAGTATGGCATGGCTGGGATTTACCACGTGGGTGCTGTTGTGTTTTTCTTGACTTTTGTCAGTTGCCATTGACAGTGTCTTTTGCTGCAAGGTTTTAAACACCTGTACTGAGATGGACAGTATTGATTCTGGCGTATTACGTATACGTGTTCCACCCACACTTGACATTCGCACCAACTATAGTTGGGACTGTTCCCAACTTGAGTGTTACAGTTGGGACGTCGCGACTTTAGTTGGGATAGTACAGGGTACCAGCGGAGCCAGCATCGGCATACATTGAACAGTTGTTTGCTGACGAGTGCTGGTTGCGTGTGTGAAGTGTGTGACAAGACTGAAATCAGCACTCTAAATAATTGTGTGCTGACTTCAGTTAATTTTGAAAATTCAGTGCAAGCACCATTATTTGAAAAATATGAAAAAATGAAAAAAATAATATTGACCTTTCTTCCCACCCATAAGCTGACCGCGGCAGTGGGAGCTCTCCGCCTCACTCCTCGATGTCACAGTCCCCGATGTCACAGTCCCCACGATCGATCACTGTATCGTTTTTGCGGCGGCTATCCTATTGAGTTCTATGGCAATCCCAACTACAGTTGGGGCGTCCAAACCTGAACCAACTACAGTTGGGACGCCCCAACTTGAACACCCAAGTTGGGACCAGTCCCATCTATAGTTTGGACGATTGTCACGTTGGGACCGAACATAATGTACTTAAACAGATAAGTATACGAGCCAAGCAGACAATACCTACCTAAGAGCAGCACTGCAGAGACCAGAAACTAGCAGCCCTGGAATGCCTGGAAGATGTTTGAATGCATCCAAGATGTAATAAGGCAGTAGCTGACAACAAGAGAAATAAATGAATTCATCAAAAGTGTCTAGCTGTTTCAATGAGTTAGTTGAAACAAATTGGTGGCCACATACACGGTCAAACTTAAACCTTGGAAAAAACAACTCATCGGAATACACAATGTGCTTATTACCCCATCGCTGGCGACGAGAGATCCGGTAGAATAAGGGTCACAGTCAACGTAGAGGGCGTACATTGACATCCCGGCTAATATGCATAGAATGGTTACAGCAACACAGCCAACAATGAAGATGCTGAATGATCTATAAACAATACACGTGAACAAGAAGATCACCAGCAGTTTCAATTCAAATGAAGGTTAATAATTGTTATTGTTTATTTATCTAATCATTAGTTCACACCATTACTTATAAAGGGGTAATCATTTTAAATCATTGGGGGTTTTCTTCTAAGTTATAGTTTTCAATAAACATACCATACGACCAACAAGTTCACCAAATTGAGTGGCCCCATGCAATAGTGCCAACAATCATTTAGTGCAATGTCAAATGGTTGATGATTTATCAGGAAATTATAACCGCAATCGAAACAACCCACGGTAAATTTGAATGGGTTTTCCCTCAACATTGACGGCATTACTGACGTATAACGGTTTGTGATTCAAGCACTGTATAATCAGTGCTTTCCCGAGTCTAGTGGGATAACAAACCAAAAGCATATTACACGGGTGGGCTTCGAACCCACGATCACGCGAATCGGACCCCTAAGCCCGCCATCCAACTGAACATTTCTCACCACAAGACCGAGCAATTATCCGGTGACGAAATGCGGGCTACTCTGAAGGGGATTTGCAATATTGGTATCAACTTGAATCAGTGAGCCTCAAGATTGAAAACAATGGTCTTATTTTTCTGAGAAAACTATTAATTCTGTATTACAAGAGGGCCGAGTGGGAGCCCCCGGTCCCCATAGAACCTTTGCCCCCCCCCCCCCCTTTGGAACCCTGCAGGGTTCGTCTCTTATAAAAACAATCCGGTCCCCCCGGGGACCCCCCCCCCCCCCCCCAAAAGGAGAAACACTGTGTTCAAGACTGTTTCATTACAATAAGACCCAGTACGTACATATGGGCAGTCTTTTGTGACTTGCAGGTTGCGTATCGTTGTACCTGGTACTGTAGCACTGTCATGGTTGGCAACCAGGAGAAGGTACCACCGATAAAGACGGTCCAGAACGTGGCGTAAACCCTGGGGTCAGGGTCGAAACTACGGGGAAGAGTTAAACAATCAAAACATATTTTGATATAAAGTCGTACCTCACACTCACCATTTTAATAGTGGTATTAACCTAATAGGTGGGCAAACGGTAAAAACTCATATCATAATCCAAATTCATGATTACGGACAAAAACAGAATGAGTGAATAAATAAAGTAACACTGTGATACCATTCTGTTAATTATATACTTCCTGGTGGTCTACAGCGTGCAGACCGTTATAAGGAAAACGTGTATGCCTCCTTTCGTAATGATGATTTCATACTTTTCTCAAAGCTAACCTATCGAAGCGTTGTCGAATTAGCCTAGCAAATACAAACAATTAATAGATAAACAAACCCAAATAATAACCTTTGGACATTTGCACTTCCCTGAGCGAACCTACTTTTTTTCACAGTACAATTTGTGTACACTTCCTGTACCTATATACAAAAAGTGTTATATTATTGCTGGATAGTCGGAGTCTGTGAGTCACACATGCCTAAAGGGTCATATTATAAGCCATGTCGATCGGGGCTGTCCACGGAGAGATTAAAAATACACTCCTAAACATTGACAGTTGTACAGTTTGAGCCCCCTTCCTATTAACGGTTCTTCTTCACGAGTAATATGTGACACCTACTTGAAAAGATTGAGCCTGCCTCCTATGTCGTTGAGCCTCCAGATCTTGCCGAAGCCAACCAGTGTGGCACCTTGGAAGACTGCTGCCAACAACGCCACAAAAATGAGACACATCTGAAAGCAGTCTGCCCATACCACTGCCTTTATACCGCCCTGCAGCAAACAACAACAACAACAACAACAACAACAATATGATATCAATTTAGTTTATCCACAAACAACAAACTTCAATATAAGAGGCTATGCCAACTGAAAGCAGTACAGAATCGGAGGAACCTAACCGAGGATGAGAGGAAAAATGGCGTATTTTGGTAACCACGATAATATGTAACTAAATTTCCCGCTGCAGCAAGAAGAGTTGGGGAAAGAACACTTACTGCGTCACAGTCAGTTATCACGGCTTCATAGTTCGTTACTATATAGGGATTCAACATCCCTCTAACGAATTCGCAGTCGGTTCTGTTATTAGCGATTCACCATCAGTTAAGGATTCACAAACCGTTTTTACGAATTCACATTTGCGAATCCGTAACTTAAAAGGATTGTAAATCCGTGTATAAGGATTGTGAGTCCGTAATAACGGAACGAACCGTGAATACGTAATCCATAATAACGGTTTGCGAATCTGTAAAGACGAATAGTCAAGCCGTAATAACGACTATATTGTAACTTTATATATTTTTTGTTAGCACAGTAACCTTTCGTAATACCACGTAGAGATAGGTAAATTAAGACTATCCAGACAAACACAATTTAATAATAATAGGAAATTGTTTGGGCTTTCCTTTCTGATGGCATTTTAGTAATAAAGAGCGTGGCAGAATAGTAACAAAGATTTGGCAGATTCATAAGGTATGTTATTGTCGCTGGTTCAAACCCCGCAAGATACACTTACTTCGTTGATTCCAATATAAGAGTACAAATAACCCATTCGTTAAAAATATATAAGTTGTATAACTTGTATTTTTTTGTGGCGTCAATTATTGATCATGACTCGCAGCCTATTGTCCGTAGCTGGGGCAACACGCAGGCTGCTTGTATCAGAAGACTAATACAGTTAATTGTCGCATCAACCCACGTATTCTCTACCAGTGTTGCACACCTGTTGATGATGAAGCCCCGGTGTTTCCTTTTAACCATGGAGTATAGGCCTGACCATTTCCTCTTTTACCTGGTGAATGATCATTTCCTCCTCGCCAAGCCATGCCGGATATTCTGAACAAAGTATCCTTGTTCTTTCTTGTCTTTCTCAACCATGTTTTCATAACCGCTTTGTGCACTTGCACAATTTGAAAAACCACACGACATCTGTGAACGGACTCCTTGCGATTTGGGGCAGCCGTTTATGTAGATAAGTTGAGCAATCGGAAATCTTCAACAGCGCCGCTGACGTCATACTGATAACAATCGGGGTTAAAACAATGACAGGTATATCCTTTGTAATTTACCACAAGCTGCTCTTCCTTTCTTGTCGTTATCGACCATCTCATTGAAACAGCGGTTATCGATAAGCTAAAACAATAGAGTTGTCAAAGAAAATTTTCAAAAGAAAACACAATTGTTTAACCTGTACTGAGTGCCGTCTACCGTAAATCACACAGGTGAATCACACAAAATGTGGTACTTGTCCACTGGTTCTGGGGTGGGGGTTTCTGGATATAGAGGCTCAGAGTGCCTGTCAGACTCTATACCGTCTGATACTAGTACAATAAACAGACTGGAACGGTGCCACATCAGAGGGTTGGATGTGTGTATGGGTGGGTATGTATCCACATTCAAACCGGGTATCTATAACAAAAGGGACAATAGGTACACGGTTGCTATCACAAATGAAAGCATTGTGGTCCACTATCACAAAGAGAGGGTCCACGATTGCCGGTATTTACACACGTGTGTGTGTGTTGACCCCGATGCTAAGACAAATCGCAGTTATTACCACATACGACAAATATAGACACATGGCGTTTGTACTGTGTGGCTTGAGCAGCCCTTTTATTGTATGGGATCTCCGGCAGTAATTTAATCCGCGAGATCTTAAACATTAACAAAATTGATTTCCGGTAGTAATCCAATCTGCGAAATCTCATACAATTGTTATCAAAAAATTGATTTCCGGTAGTAGTCCAACCCGCGAAATCTCATACAAATGGTTATCAAAACTGATTTCCGGTAGTAGTCCAACCCGCGAAATCTCATACAAATGGTTATCAAAACTGATTTCCGGTAGTAGTCCAACCCGCGAAATCTCATACCATTATTATCAAAACTGATTTCCGGTAGTAGTCCAACCCGCGAAATCTCATACAAATGGTTATCAAAATTGATTTCCGGTAGTAGTCCAACCCGCGAAATCTCATACAATTATTATCAAAACTGATTTCCGGTAGTAGTCCAACCCGCGAAATCTCATACAAATGGTTATCAAAACTGATTTCCGGTAGTAGTCCAACCCGCGAAATCATCATTTAATAAATGCAAGGGGAAGAGTTAAATAACATCTCAAATGGCATACGCCGGGTTGCATGTTAATCAAATCAAATAAAATACCACAGTGGTAGCAGGTCAATGGCAGAATAAGTTTCAAAGCTAAATTTGCCAACAGGTATAGAACAACAAAATAAGAGCAAATGCTTCAGAAAGTACTAATTGAATAAATACACCCGAGGACTATGAAGGTGTACACAATGAAAATCCGCCAATGTGCTTGTAAAGACTCCAATCGGGATAGTAGCCGGATACGCAAACTCGAAACCCAGAGTGGGCAAATTGAGATCGTACGTTGGCCCCATGCTTTCTATCTCATGCCAACATGATGATTGGAGTCATTACAAGCTATCATATTAAAAGCACACCAAAACATGACAAGGTGGTATGCAGGGGAAGGTGGCGGGAATTTAACAAAACTGAATTTCTTAAGCACAAGAAAACAAGTTAACTCAATGACTGCTCAAACAAAAGTGACTGTCTTTGCCATGTGGACAATGGATCCAGAGGGGGACGCTGCCCGCCAGCCGTAAAACAAATAACAGACCAATGGAATGTTATTGTACCACATGGTCAGTTAATGGCACCAACTTCCGACCGCGAAGCCAAATATGCCCCACGGCAACCCCCAGCTTGTCTAGTAGTAATAAATTATTTTAGGCTCAAAGAATTGGCCTAAAATCTATTATTACCACATACGACAAATATAGACACATGGCGTTTGTACTGTGTGGCTTGAGCAGCCCTTTTATTGTATGGGATCTCCGGCAGTAATTTAATCCGCGAGATCTTAAACATTAACAAAATTGATTTCCGGTAGTAATCCAATCTGCGAAATCTCATACAATTGTTATCAAAAAATTGATCACACCACGGGCACACCGTGATGTAGGTCGCTCAAAAATAAACAGACACAAAGGAAAGGGTGTTAGTTTGTCAATATCACTGATATTAATGGTACATGAATCATACAATAAAGTCAGGTGCATTACGAATGTATTGTCTGTAAACATTGGATTTCCAACGTCCCATATAACTAACAAAATGCAATAAATTGAACAAGGGACTGCAGAGACGGGGAAGTTGTATTATTGAAGACATGATTTGAGCAAAACCACTGGAAAAAATGCCAGGGCCTTTGGTAATGCAAGTGCGAGCGGAGGGCCAATAACTGGTGCAACAAGCCCTGTACCGCTAACTGAAGTCGTCCCAGAGGTTGCTGGATAAGGGAGTCATAACGGGGTCTGCCCCGGGAGCCAACAGGCGAAAACGTTTCATCTGAAAACGGGAAAGAGCATCGGCAATAGAATTATCAACACCAGGTACATGATGCCTTGAAGTGAATGTTGAATTCCAGACAAAGCAAAACCATTGAACGAACCAATTTCATGATCTTAGGACAATGTGACGTCTGCCGATTGATAATAGACACAACAGCCTCATTATCACACCAAAAATTTACCCTGTTATTCCGCAAGGCGGGACTCCATAAACGCAGAGCAAGTGTAATATAGGGAACAGCTCAAGAAATGCTATGGACAATTTCAATGAACGAATCGCATCTGGCCAACGGCCTTGCGACCAACTGCCATCAAAAAATGCCCCGTAGCCTAGTTCTGCTGAAGCATCCGTAAACAAATGAAAGTTACCATTAGACATCCAAATATCGGGTGGAAACATAACTGAACCATTAAATCGTAACCAATTTTTTATTTTTTATTTATTTTATTTTTATTTATTTTTTCCCAGCAAGCAGATCTTCCCTAGCCCCTGCTGTAACACGAATGCGATGATGTGGCTTAGAAACACCCCGTGTCATATCAAATAAGCGTGTCATATCAAATAAGCGCCTCAGAAAAGCACGACCTGGCCGTACTGCCCTACACACAAAATTCAAACTTCCCAACAAAGATTGGAGATCACGGAGTGTGACCTTCTTCCTAACCAACACACTGTCCAGTTTAACCTGCAAGGCCTCTAGTTTGCCCGGAGGCACCGTAACTTCCTGAGATATTGTATTAATTGACAAGCCAAGGAAAGTTAATGTAGTTGTCGGCCCCTCAGTTTTCTCAACCGCCAAAGGCACCCCGAATTCCTTGCAAACGACTTTAAATGACTGCAGGGCACGCTCACACTTGTGAGTTGCCTGCTTACCAACGAAGAGAAAATCATCAAGATAATGCAAAATGTTGGGGGTAACAGCGACTTTGCGGGCACTGTACTCAAGGAATGTGCTAAAACGTTTAAATGTGGCACAAGAAATAGAACAACCCATTGGCATACATTTGTCGAAATAGAAGTGGCCATCAAGAGTGAAACCTAGCAAATTAAAATCATCAGGGTGAACCGGAAGCAAGCGAAACGCCGATTTGATATCAGATTTGGCCATAAGAGCCCCAGGACCCAAAATAGTCACCATGGCAACGGCATCATCAAAACTAGCATAGGTGACTGACGTTAAAGATTGATCAATGTGATCATTAACTGAATCCCCCAGCGGCGAAGAAAGGTTATGAATCAGGCGAAATTCTCCAGGCACTTGTTTTGGTACAAGACCAATTGGGGAAATACGGAGGACCGGCAAAGGAGGATCTAAAAATGGGCCAGCCACCCGGCCAAGTTCAACTTCCCGGTCAACCTTCTGCCTAACCATGGAAGGATTGTCAATAATAGAAGTCAAATTACGAGCCAGTGAACCGACCCGAGGACCAACGTAACCAAGCCTAAAGCCATAGGAAAAACCATGCAAGAAGATGTGAGAATCAAATTTGTTAGAATATGTATGCAAAAACGGAAGCAACTTATTCACCATTGCGTTCGTGCTGCTGAAAGGCGCCATTGTTTCCGTAGGGACCAGAGCAATTCAAACAAAAAGGCACGCGCAGCATGTTTGGGTGGATTGCACAGCGCGTGCTTCTGATCTTTCAACGGTTTTTAGAAATATGTTTGTATGTTGGGGTTGTTTGGATGTTTGTTTGTCTGTTTACTTTAAATTTTCTTAATACCTCCGTTGTTGTTCTTGAGATCTGCAAGGATTTGCATAACAAAATCAACAAAGTACATGAACTGATCAAACCTCAACCTGTGAGGACGGTCGCTACCGATCTTTTAACGGTTTTTTGTACATTGTTTTTTTTGTCCGTTGGGGGTGTTTGGGTGTTTGCTTGTCTGTTTTAATGTTTTGTTTATTAATTTGTTTACCTTATTAATATCTCCGTTTTTCTTGTTGACTTCTGCAAGGATTTGAATACCAAGATCAACAAACATTAACTGATCAAACTTCAACATGAAGTATAGTAAGGCTTAAAGGTTCATACCGATGTTTTGATGTTTGTGCCGGTGTGTACTTGCTTTCTGTTTTGGTTTCCGTGTTCACTGGAAACAAACAATTTTCCGGACGCACTTTTTTGTTCGACATACAGTTCACTGTTTTTACGGAAATCAACAAATGCAAACCACAGATACACTACCGCTAAATAATTTGAGTGTAGAGTGGCTGAGGGTATTTGAATCGTCCTGTTCGGTCCCAGTCATAAGCCCAAACACTATGAGGAATTAAACCCGTAGTCCGCGTATTTAGGAAAAGTAAAACTGATTATCTATTGTTTTTTTCTCTTCGTACAGTTGAAAAACAAATGTTAGAGATAAACAAACGAGTGCGTTTTCCAATATGACTACCTGAGAATGTTAAAGAACGCAATGACAATATTATACCCTTGATTCGTTGTTGTTTTTGATGCTGCTGCTGTTCATGTTGTTTTTGTCGCCGTCGCAACTGCCGCCGCTGCTGCTGCTGCCGCCGCCGCTGCCGTCGTCGTAGTCGACGTTGTTGTTGTTGTTTTGTTGTAGTTTTCTGCTGTCTATTTTGCCTTTTGCTGTTTTTGTATTTAACTTTGTTGTGTTGTACTTACAATGACCGTGTAGAAAGTACAAACTGCAGATAAAATGATTGTACCCGAAAACATACTCAGCTGGGATCCAGTCACTGCAAAAAAGGGTGAAACACAAAGGTTAGGTCTCTCTATCCTTAAAAAATAAAAAAAATAAAAAAATAAAAGTCACAATAATATTCATGGTTTTGTAACAAATGCGACATTCGTGTTCATTTCTTTATTGTTTAGGTAGCCTTGGGTTGGTGCAGCTTTGATGACGGTCGTTTATACGCTTCAGTTGTTATATTCGCTGACAACATTCCTATATAAGTTAAATGTATTTTCTTCCGAAGGACACAACTTGACCCATCAACAATTTAACTATTTAACAATTTAACTAAAGAGGTCAAAGTGTTTTCAATGTAGGAGGACAAAGGTAAATAGAAATGACAAGGAACTTTAACTTATGGTAGATTTTAATAAATTAGAAAGAAAAAAAATCGTTGCAAGCAAATGGAATACAAAAGACCATAGATCCCAAATCATTGCTGTTTATTTCGATTGCTGCAACTGATGGAATAGAAGCCTTACGAAATCACAGAAAACTCCCTACAAAACAAATCATTTTCCCCATTAAAACGTTGCCAACCAATTTTCATATTGAGCTGTTTAACTCGATGTGTTTGTTGAGCGTGAACTAGAGGAGATGAGTTATTCACGCTCCCCAAAAACCGACTATGTTTTGTACAAATTGAAAAAGCATGAACGATTATATAATAATATTATTTTTTTATTATTTATTGTTTAAGCCGCTTGAACACGTTGCATTAAAACGAAATAAAATTGTCAATGTTTTTAATGACGTCCTTAACAAAAGTACCATTCACTGGAGAAAATGTGATATGCCCGGATGAAACAAAGGGCTGTCATCAGCAAAGTGCATGTACGGTTTGTTTGTTTAAAGTGTAATCGTACAGTTGTATGATTTAGTTGAAACTAAGATAAGGGCATCATTTTCATTTCTTTGGGAACTGCTATGATGAAAGATACACTCTAAATCGTGAGTACAATAAACTGAAAATGGTCACATAAACATCGAGTGAAAAGAGATACAACATGACTGTTTCACTTACCGGTGGTTAGCACCAGACTTGCTGCGTAGGTAGCAATACCAGCGTGCAATATCTACAAAAACAAAAATATAAATCTTCTTGTTTACTTATTCTCTCAAAAAGCATTTCTAGCAAACATAAGTCAAGGGAAACTTTCCACCATAACCATCTGTATGATACCAAGTAAGTTATGTGTAAATCTGTGAACATCTAACATTTGAATTTTCCATCTCACTATCGTTGTTCACAGTACCCTGTAAACTGGTTTCTCAAACGAGGCAACCGTTTCGGCGAACGGTATTTTCGGCACCTTGTCAGTCGTGACTTCCACACGTAATTAATAAGTTATCTACCATTTTCTAACCACAAAAGTGGTTTGGTTCTACAAAATGGCGGACAGTTTTATTTCACTAAGTAAACGGAAAACCACACAATGTTGAGGGAAATTTAATGTGAATTATTTTTTTCTTTTTCTCAAAACATCTTTTCAACCATATTCATTTCATAGGAGATGCTTTTTATAGCCCAAAACGCCCAATCCGAATGAAATGTGTCCATTTAAGTTATTATTAAGTTGCTGTTAAATATTAGACTTCACTACTTACCATATACACGTAGCCTACCACCAGGCAGCAGTTACGGACTGCAACATTGAAGCGTAAATCGAGATACTGCGAACGAAAAACGTTTTTACAAAAATGTTAACAAAAATAAATTGCACGTCTCTGCTAAGTTTATTACTTCACTGAACCAACCGAGTTCTGATGCATTTCAAATGTTATGGGACCTAAAATCCGAAGTCATAATTTATGTTTTAAAGGTGACGTATAATAAAGATAGTAGGTATTAAATAATAATCTCCTAATCACATCGGGATAAATAATATTAATTTATTTTACCCAAACACCGACGCGTAACAAGCACAGTGACTGTACAGTCACTCTCTAAACAAAAATACCAGGTCAGAAATGACTTGGATTCTGAGTCAAAGTAGTCAAGACTCGATTCTGCGTCAGACTACCCCGGGAAGTAGTTAACAACAGGATTTAAACTCAAATTAATTCAATTCAATTCAATTCAATTCAAGGTTTTATTAGTCACATTAAAAAGTATATGAAATTTTCCTGGTGTAAAAAGTATGGCGTGTCGTGGCCGAGCGGTTAAGAGCATCGGACTCAAGTTCTGGTGGCTGAGTCCTCAGGGTGTGGGTTCGAATCCCGGTCATGGCACGTTGAGCAAGACACTTAACTATAATTGCTTCTCTTCACCCAGGGGTAAAATGGGTACCCGTGAGGGCAGAGATGGTTCTTGTGATGGATTTAGCTTAATGCGCTTTGGCAGCACAGGCTGTATACTCCCCAGGGAGCTGAGATGGTTTTAGGAATGAAATAATGGCCCAGTGACCAGGGGGGTAATTGGAATTTTGTGACCTTTGGAATTGCGCTATATAAGAGCCGATATTGATATTAATAAAGTATACATAAAAAATACAATTGCAAATACAATTATGCGTCACTTTGGCCCGTGTTTGCGTCCTTTTGACACACTCCAGGTTATACTGATCCAGAATTGAGTCATGACCTGGCTAAGCTGGAACCAAGTCAAGTTTGACCTGGAAGGTTTTAGAGTGCGGTGCTTTGACCAGTTTGTGGTTTACCCACTGCTGACTGCAATCCTGGATCCCGGTCATAATCGCGCGGTATGCGTTCCAGCAGGGGAACAACGCTGGACGGGGAACCGGGGAGGGTATGTTTATATAGCGCTCACGACCGTCACTCAGTGACGCTCATGGCGCTTCAACATTAATACCCCTGGTCACTGGGCCATTTTATTTCATTCCTTAAACCATCTCAGCTCCCTTGGGAGTATACAGCCTGTGCTGCCAAATATGTAGCGCATCAAGCTAAATCAATCACAAGAACCATCTCTGCCCTCACAGGTACCCATTTACCCCCTTGGTGATGAGACGCAATTATAGTTAAGTGTCTTGCTCAAGGAAACAAGTGTCAGGACCGGGACTCGAACCCACACTCTGCTGATCAGAAACACCAGAGCTTGGATCCGGTGCTCTTATTCTCACGTGACCCACGTATTTTGGCCGGGATTGTAAAACTGTGGCCTCTTGTCACCGGCAAGGTCGGTGGTCCAGTGGTGGTATGAGAGTAGACATCTATACATGTATACTACAGGAAGGATCGGGTTCAAAACCAACAGGTAGTACGCATGTGGATTGTTTCCCATATAATGACCCCGGGAAAGCACCGAGTATACAGTGCTCATCAAATGCCAGTAGCGTTACGGTAAAATGAATACTAAGAAATTGTTATCACTTTAACTTCAGTTTCGAAAGCCTGTCATCGATAAGGACACCACACGTTTATAAACCAATTGTTTATTATTTCAAATATTTTAGAAACTGAGCATAACTATTCAGAACTAAAGCTGATGGCCAAAATTCAGGAAGTGAAATTTAATGTGTATAAAGCTACCGTAGCTGTCTTTTTCCCAGTCCCCCCACCCCACCCCCACAAAAGCGTGGTAACAATCATTATTATTTATTTCTCATGAGAGATCGGCTATCCTCACATGGCCACAGACAGCCAGTTCAAGGTGAGGGCTAATATACACTTAACTGATTTGGGCTGATGGTTCAAAATCAACTGCCACCAGGGGCACTATACCCACTTACTCCTGGGACTGAACCAGGGTTACCCCTTCACAGTCCGTAAGGATGTAGGCATGGGAGCTCAGACAATGTTGCCAAGTAAAAAAATAACGACAGAAGCAATAATTATTGCAACTCAGTGGAAGAGTCTCAGCGTATATATAGTTCGAAACAACTGCCAGATTGCATGTACTAAAGCGATCGTCATGAAATACAGATAACATTTAAATAAAATGAATTAGTGTCAAGCAAACTTCTGTGCAGTTTAGGTGGAAATATTTGAATTACTTTGCACAGCCTATTGTCATTATTATTTGTACATAATAATAAAATCAGTCTACACAAACACATTTTTAACAACTTCCCTCCTTTTCGATATAGCCTACTTCATTATTACTGGAAGTTTGAATCAACTCTCGACCATTGCTAGTTTTCAATAAACCCAAGATACAATCAATCGGTGGTCATTGAGCCTTAAGAAGTGATTGTACCATTGGTACTCAAAGTATTAGTGACAAATACTGTATTGGTATTAAAAGAGCACTGAACATTGTTAGAAACGACAGAGAAAGAGTTAATTTTTCACAAACAAAAAATGAATCAGAGAAAGGCTTCAGGCATGAAGTCTTTCTCATGCTCTGAAAGCACACAATTCTATGCAACAAAGGTATTATTATATTCTTGCAACTTCGACGACTAATTGAGCCAACATTTTCACAGGTTTGTTATTTTATGCACAAATAAGTATACAGGTCTTTGATAATTACCAGCAAGCATTCCTGCCCCAAGTTAAAACTAACCAATCTCGTTTCCCTGACAGTTAACAATGTCTGTATACTTAAAAAATATTTAATAGTTAGTGACCGGATACCTTTTGACCCATCAGTCCCGTGTGTGACGTCATTATTCACGTCGTCTTAAAAAAAGTGTTTAATCCTCACAGAAACTTAGCCCTGTCACCTTATTAAATTACCCGCCATAAACAATCCCCGCCATAAACAATCCCCATGGGGTAACATAACATAAGTTGTTTACTACGTCACTATAGGTGGGAAGAGGCGTTACATTATAACTGAAAAAACAAAATATGTTAAAAGACAAGTGTTTGTTACCTGATATACGCTTTTTAGTTCCAATTCGTAGAATTTTGGCATAAAGATCCTTCCCGAAATCACACCAGTGATAATAAGAGGAATGATGGAGCCGGTGAACAAAATCGCCCCTCTGAAGTACGTCTCTGCCACGCTACCCTGGATGTAGATTCCCGTAAAGAGGCTAGCCAACAGTGACATGGCAACGGGGAAAAAATCCATCTAGGAAAATACAACAAACCAACCAATTTTACCAAAAAGGACAAACGAAAAAGAGAGAGAGAGAGAAACCCAACAACAACAACACCACCACCACCAACAACAACAACAACAACAACAACGAACCTTACTTTTTTATTTATTTTTTAAGCAACGGTATCTTTGGTGTATCTTTTATACTACGCAGTGATCATTCTTCCTTAATATATGATTGCATTGTCTTCATATCTGCCTTTGCTGGTAATGACAGAGAGTCTTCATAACTGTTTTTGTTGTAGTGTTTGTGTGTTTACCCAGTGGCCAGTGGCATAACCAGACATGTTCATCTAGGGTGTGTGTGTGTGGGGGGGGGGGGGGGGGGGGGGGGGGGGGGGGGGGTGGAGAAAGCGAGGCAAAGACACCTATTTCTGCATTTTTTCGATCTCATGGGGGAGGGGAGGCAAGATGAAAGTAAGTGTTATTGGCGCGGGGGGGGGGGGGGGGGGGGGGGGCTCCCCGCCTCTTCCCACCTATCACACACGAAAAGAAACTAAAAATGTTTTAAACATTGATTATTCTGAATGACCATCATAGCAACGGGAAACCACTTCGAGTGTTAACATGGGAAATTTGGGTCTTTGTGCTGCTCAGGTTTATCATTTTACTTCTGCCCCGGAAATGATGGGACAACCAGAAGTCCCCTTTCCTGGACCACGGATGACATAACTTCTACCTGCGTGTGGCAGGTAATCTGAAGGATGAAAGTTCAATATTCTAGTCTGTAATTTATTTCCTGTTTTTGTTTGGTTTTTTATTTTGTTTTTCAGAAGAGGATTTTCCTCTTCATGGCAGCGAACAAAACACTGCTACCTGTTTGTTGTTTGTTTTCACAGTATCGATTGTTGTCAACATTGGAGGCGAGTGGGTGTACGCGTCCGAGCCACTTTCCGGACATTGGCACCAGGTATTGAGGTTAACTCGGAACAAGTCCTTCACATATTCCCCCCCCCCCCCCCCCCCCCCCCCCCCCCCCCCAAAATAAAAATATAAAATAAAAAATAAAATAAAAAATAAAATAAATAAAAATAAAAATAAAATTAAAATAAAATAAAAAACTAAATAAATGTGTGTATTTATTGGTGGTTGATGCATTACTGGTTTTAATAGTCGCACGTGCCTGGAGGGGTTCGAGAAACCCCTGCACGGTTTGTTAGGACAGATCGAACAAATCCATTATACGTTTTGGCAATCTGAACAACGCAACTGTCTTATTTATTTATAGTCTTTATCGCCGAACATACGGGTTTCACTTTCAACCAAAGTTCAGCTATAAAAAAAACACCCAAAACGAACTATTTATACTCACTGTCCTTATCACCGTATTGCACCAGTCCCCCGTGGTCAAATCGAGCTCGAGAATTGATTTTATGAAAGTTCGCAGATATTTATATCAGATGATTGATATTTTGGCCCACATACTCACAATACACACTAAGGGTTCAGTTTGCTTTTTCTTTGAATTGCCAAGAGTCCACTGCAATTCTTCCTAGATATGGCGTCCCTCGTTGTTGTAAGAAATTATACTCTTGAGGAACTGATATAGTTTTTGTTTGTAATAATACTACTCATGGGAGCAAGTTTACCCCCCAACGTGCATATAATATACCCATTTGGGTACGCAAGAGGTCATTCACTTCCAGCATGGGTGTTAGTTTCAGATGCTTGGAATGAGTGAGTGATAAATAAGTACTCTCCTGTGTGTTTAAAACGCATTTGTTTTCCACAACACTACCCTTTATAAGAATATCTCTCCCTTCGATATACCGAAGTGATGACCTAACCGAAGTGATGACCTACCTTTCTACTGGCGAACATGTATTCCCCCGATGAATTCTGCCTCCTGCTCTTGACAGCGTAGAAGATGCCGATGGAGGCCGAAGCCAACAACATGAGGACAAATACTAAATAGTCTGCCCAGTGAAATAACGGTCTCGTCGTCTCCATGATTGGTGTGTAGTTTCTACGAACTATTCAAAGAAAAGGGTATAGATGCTGGCTTAGCGAGACACGAAGCTACGTAAACAGGTCCATATTTAAGTGCATTTTTTTTCATATTTGGTTATTTTTCAAATTTACAGCTTAATTGTTATAATAGTCCGAAAATTGCAATCGAAACAGGATTTTAAAGCAACACATTTTTATTTTTCAAATGTTTCCTCAAATTGTGAAAAACATGCTCCAGATTTGTTCGCTTGGTTTGAGCAGCAAAGGATAAACAAATCTACCCCTTCCTCTTTTCGGCTGGATTTGAGGAACAAGGGATAAACAAATCTACCCCCTTACGTAAATTATAACCACTCGAACCACAAATAAACTTTTATTTTTGTCAGCTTTCCCAATAATGAAGTATATATTGTAAATAAAAAGGTGTGCGTATTTTTATTTTATGTTATGATGCAATATTAGTTTTGAGTACAAAATGTGGCAAATTGTTTTGCTAACAAAAAGGAATCAATCAAAAGACTGTTAATTTGTTTATAGTGCACCAGATTCTTACTTTGTTCGTCCAGCAACATTTTATGGAGAAAAACAGCATGATTTTAGTAGAAAATAACTTCAAGAAAAAACTCTATATTACAAAAAGGGTGAAAATTAAAAATTGTGGTTAAAAATGAACCTGTTGTAATTGAAATGACACATTCTGATTGGACGCTTTGGGCTATGAAGAAGCGTTTGTTATGAAATGAATATGGTTGATAAAATATTTTGAAAGTAGAATATAATGATCCACACAAATATCCCTCGAAATTGTGTGGCTTTCATTTTACTTCGTGAACTAATTATACACGGTACGCCAAACATGTTTTGTGACTCCACAAAATTACGAACAGTGCTTAAGCCACAAAGTAAAAGGAAACCCACAGGCCACACACATTTCGAGGGATATTTCTGTGAATCGTTAAATTTTGCAACCAATATTGATTTCATAACAAACATTTTTTTTTAAATAGCCCACATCACCAAATCTGAAGGCAATGGCTTTATTTAACTTGCTTGGTGAGGTTTGTGTTTTTGCACGCAGTGTGTGTGTTGAGATTCAGTTGATTTGGTTGCAGAGTTGCAAGTTCCCCGGGTTTGAGTTATGTCCAAGGTCACTTCCCCAAATGCAACAACTTACCCGACAACAAGGCTACATTCTTTGTTATAAGGTCGGTTTTTCTATGGCAACTCTTGGTTCAGGACTGAATGGGCCTAATGGTTACCAGGGTCGAAAGGGTGACTTGGTTTTAATTGCATTTCCCCCAAAAATAAAGCTGATGTCAGAACAAACCCCGAATGAAGTCAATCCTGGTTACCAGGCAAACTATGTTTTCAAGTTCTCAACGAAACCAGTACCATTTTTGCCTGAGAAAAAAATCTCAGCGTATTATCTATTGTTCTGTTTAGTATCTTTATACTCTTTTTAAAATAAACATCATCAATTAATAAATACGACTGCGATTTCAAATTAGGTAGTTTTGAAAAGAGAAAGGTCAAAAAGTCGGTACAGGTCTTTAAAAACACTGAAAATTATCTCCTTTATAGATTGCGTCCACAGAACCGAAAATTTAGATTACAGACTTTAAACAGCTATTTTTTATTCGAAAAGGTTGTAAGATTAGATTTAAGGTTTCCGCGCACAATATAATTGATAAGTGATTCGAAAATCGGAAATGAATTACCTCACATCCATCAATCGTGTACAACAAATTGTGCAGGTTATATAATACGGTTATTCTATGTTGTCAACAGTAGCCTAGGCTTGTAAAATGTGAAAGTTTTGCTTGTCAAATGTTGGTCAGATGAAAAAAGTTATTTCGGAAAAAAGAGAGAAAAGAATCGGACCACTCCCCGCATGATACTTTTAAGTCAACAGTTCCTTTGGAAAAACTCATTCCTGTTCTAAGAATTAATTATTAATAGCCTATGTCCAAATTCATTTCAGTTTGACTTTCCTCTAATCAACTATTTTATCAAACGCTTTATGCAAAACGGATGAACTGAAACTAGTAGTTCAATATTCGGCTAATCTTCGAGTGAACTATTTGAACAACAGTTTTGAAAATTTCACGAGCATAATACGGGTCGAAATGATCAAACAAATCAATTGTTAACAAAAAAAATCAACACTGACATCGAAACTAAGGGGCATGCAATAATTTTGATATTTTCCGCATACAGTTTTCCCGAAGTACATCAACGTCTTTCCAAAAGATAAAAGAAACAATTTATGAGGGTTGGTACTGCTATAGAGTACGAGTTTAATCAGTGAAGATTCACATTAAAAATTTGTCATGTTGTCCCAATAATCATCAATTCTCTTGTCTGTATTGTGTTTGCTTGATTGTTTTTCTTTTTCTTTTTTACACACTCGGGGTAGGCCTATCATTATCAGTAATAGCCCTACAAAGCATAGGAAAAAGATAGTAAAATACAGAGCATTAAGAAAAGCCATGAATCAAAAACAGACACAAAACTGAGTGTAAAACAAAAACAAAAATCTTACAAAAATTACAAACTTGTTAAACACATCAGAAAAGAAGGTTGCATGAAAATTAAAACAAGGACAAAACAATAACAACTACACAAGCACAAAGTATACTCCATCGCTAAAGAGGCTATCCTCAAATTAAATCGTAGTTAATAAACTGATCCACTGATTATGCCACCAATGACTTCAGCAGTCGCCCCAAACAACAACAGCAATGGCATAATGCAATAGTAATTTATTTTTGTATATTTGTTTATTTACTTCAAGTAAATAAAATACACAATTCGCAAGAGTTGATAACATGTGTTCCCGTTGTTGTTTATGATTTTTTTTCTTTTCCCGCGGATGTTTACGAAGAAGGTTCAATAAATTACTAAACATTACAGACTAGGATCACGAAATAACCGTTCTACTAGGTTTAAACCTCCGTAAATTGCATGCACGACCTCGCACAGGAACGAAGACTCATGGCATTGTTGAGAATAGATGACACAACTTATTTCCATTGCGGTCGTCTAAATTCAAAAGTACACTGATTTCAGAAGATCAAAAGAACATATAGTTCGAGTAAAAGTTGCAAACAGCTTTGCACTACATTCAAAAAGCATTTCATTAACTTCGACAAACACATCTCAAAGTGTACCCTGGTTCGTAAACACAACGTACTTGAAAGCAATCCAATACCTTACCTTGTGTAATAAAACTTCAGAGGTTGAACACAGCCTTTCCAAAAAACTGTCCAAAGTTCAGACGTGACAAGTAGCCCGCGGAGTTTATGAACCAAGTTGTATTGTGCTGTCATACAAGTCAGTCAATCGAGAGTGTGCGTGCTCTTTCATGCATTTACTTATAATATGAGTGCTCTCCTGTTTTAGTGAGGACTTAAAAACACCGCTATAAGATAACCGACTAACCGGAATTCGACTCAGGAAGTATCGTTATCAGCGGTGTTGCGTTTCTAGCCGACCCAGTCTGCCTATACATGTAGGTCATACGTGTGAATAGAACTGTTGACAAAGAAGTCGAGTCTGTAGTCACACCTGAATAATGATAAACGCAATATCAATAGTTCAACAAATATTTAAACAAATTCGTTCCTTGAAAATGTCACAATCAACCATGAGACACAATGACTGATGTTTTTGCAGTATTCAATCGTGACACAATCATACTGTAGTCTCAAAATCGAACAATCGGATCCGCAACGTACTTGCACGAGCAAAATACGTGGAAAACAGTTCCAAACACCGAGCGCGACTCGCGTTAGGCACATGGGGTGTAAGTGGGGGGGGGGGGGGGGGGGGGACTTTCACCCTACCTGCATTGCCAGCAACTTTTACAGGCAAAGTTCAGTTGTTTTAATCCTATTATTTACAACTAACCTGTGGTCGCGTTTTTCAGATTGCCGAAAACTGGAGCGATTGTATGTCCACGCAGGAAGAAGAATCACTAACAGGAAGACACAATCTGAGAAAACTGACAGTAACGTTTCTCAGATTCAAATTTTGGGACATACAAACTGATATCTTTTTACTTATGACCAAATTACTTAAAAGTGAAATTTTTTCAAAATGCTTTATACTATCAGGAAATTCTTTTTTATTAGGGGTAAGCTGTTACCATGGAAATGGTTTGTTTGACCTTGGTTCAAACGAATGTTAACTAGTTGTTGTTAAAAAATTTAAATAAACAATACAAATACAAACATGGAAACTAGGCATATGGGATAAAATACAGTTTTTGTTGACAAAAAATGAGCACAAACTATATAAAAAGGCCCTATTATGGTAATTTTTTTAATTTGTTATACTTCATCAAGATAGAATTCAATGAATTTGACATTGTGCCCGCGATCACACCCCGTCTTCATCAGGCATCGCTTTGCCTATATCCGTTAGCAGACATTTCTGGGAGAGATATTGTTTTATTATTATTTTCAACCAATCCATGTCTATACCAAATGGTTTTGAGCTACGTTCATTTCTAGAACTGCGTCTGAAAAAGAATTGCATGTTTCGTTATCGTGGCGTACATTCATCGATTTGACTAATAATAATACCATTATTATTCACTGGAGAGTTGCTTAAAAGGGCTTATTTCATTTCCTATAGAGCATCCTTGCACTATGGGCGTAAAATTGCATAG